>NW_026844589.1:30641162-30683662 GCF_025583915.1 Anolis sagrei ordinatus
GTACATCATTAAGTACCATTCATCCGCCCCCCCCCCCCCCCCCCTTATACCCCCCCCCCCTCTCCCCCCCCCCCTCCTCCCCGCCCCCCCACCACCGTCCCCACACAATCATTGTAATATATAATATTGTGTATTGTGTTGCGTCTACCTATAACACGAAACATCACATAGTATATTTAATAACTCCTTATTACCAACAACCAATGATCTTAAACTGCAAAGCGGGACTTAGAGTTGTTGTTCATTCGTTCAGTCGTCTCCGACTCTTTGTGACCTCATGGACCAGCCTACGCCAGAGCTCCCTGTCGGCCGTCACCACCCCCAGCTCCTTCAAGGTCAGTCCAGTCACTTCAAGGATGCCATCCATCCATCTTGCCCTTGGTCAGCCCTTCTTCCTTTTGCCTTCCACTTTCCCCAGCATAATTGTCTTCTCTAGGCTTTGCTGTCTCCTCATGATGTGGCCAAAGTACTTCAACTTTGTCTCTAGTATCTTTCCCTCCAGTGAGCAGTCGGGCTTTATTTCCTGGAGGATGGACTGGTTGGATCTTCTCGCAGTCCAAGGCACTCTCAGCACTTTCCTCCAACACCACAGCTCAAAAGCACTCTCTTCCTTCGCTCAGCCTTCCCTAAGGTCCAGCTCTCACATCCGTAGGTGACTACAGGGAATACCATGGTTTTGACTAGGCAATGGATCTTTGTTGCCAGTCTGATGTCTCTACTCTTTACTATTTTATCGAGACTGGACATTGCTCTCCTCCCAAGAAGTAAGCGTCTTCTGACTTCCTGGCCACAGTCTGCATCTGCAGTCATCTTTGCACCTAGAAATACAAACCCTGTCACGGCCTCCACATTTTCTCCCTCTATTTCTCAGTTGTCAATCATTCTTGTTGCCATAATCTTGGTTTTTTGATGTTTAGCTGCAACCCGGCTTTTGCGCTTTCTTCTTTCACCTTGATTAGAAGGCTCCTCAGCTCCTCCTCGCTTTCGGCCATCAGAGTGGTGTCATCTGCATATCTGAGGTTGTTAATGTTTCTTCCAGCAATTTTCACCCCAGCTTTGCATTCATCAAGCCCCACACATCGCATGATGTGTTCTGCATACAAGTTAAAAAGGTTGGGTGAGAGGATGCAGCCTTGCCGTACGCCTTTCCCAATCTTGAACCAGTCTGTTGTTCCGTGGTCAGTTCTGACTGTTGCTACTTGGTCCTTGTACAGATTCCTCAGGAGAGAGACAAGGTGGCTTGGGATGCCCATCCCACCAAGAACTTGCCACAACTTATTATGATCCACACAGTCAAAGGCTTTAGAATAGTCAATGAAGCAGAAATAGATGTTTTTCTGGAACTCCCTGCCTTTCTCCATTATCCAGCGGATATTGGCAATCTGGTCTCTCGTTCCTCTGCCTTTTCTAAACCCAGCTTGAACATCTGGCAACTCTCTCTCCATGTATTGCTGGAGTCTTCCTTGCAGGATCTTGAGCATTACCTTACTGGCATGAGAAATAAGGCCACTGTACGGAAGTTTGAGCAGTCTTTCGCATTTCCCTTTTTTGGTATGGGGATATAAGTTGATTTTTTCCAGTCTGGTGGCCATTCTTGTGTTTTCCATATTTGCTGGCATATGGCATGCATCACCTTGACAGCATCATCTTTTAAGATTTTAAACAGTTCAGCTGGGATCCCGTCGTCTCCTGCTGCCTTGTTGTTAGCAATGCTTCTTAAGGCCCATTCAACCTCACTCCTCAGGATGTCTGATTCTAATTCATTCACCACACCGTCAAAACTATCCTCAATATTATTATCCTTCCTATACAGATCTTCTGTATAGTCTCGCCACCTTCTCTTGATCTCTTCAGCTTCTGTTAGGTCCCTGCCATCTTTGTTTCTTATCATACCAATTTTTGCCTGAAATTTACCTCCAATGTTTCTAATTTTCTGGAAGAGGTCTCTTGTCCTTCCTATTCTGTTGTCTTCTTCAACTTCCATGCATTGCTTATTTAAAAATAGTTCCTTATCTCTTCTGGCTAACCTCTGGAATTGCGCATTTAACTGGGCATATCTCCCCTTATCCCTGTTTCCTTTTGCTTTCCTCCTTTCTTGGGTTACTTCCAGTGTCTCAGCAGACAACCATTTTGCCTTCTTGGTTTTCTTTTTCTTTGGGACGTACTTTGTTGCCGCCTCCTGAACAATGTCTCGGGCTTCTGTCCATAGTTCTTCTGGGACTCTGTTTACTAAATCTAGTCCTTCAAATCTGTTCTTCACTTCCACTGTATATTCGCTAGGAATGTTAGTGAGATCATATCTAACTGGTCTGTGTATTTTCCCTGATCTCTTTAGATTTATTCTAAATTGAGCAATAAGAAGTTCGTGATCTGAGCTACAGTCAGCCCCAGGTCTTGTTTTCACCGACTGGATGGATGTCCGCCACCTTTGGCTGCAAAGGATGTAGTCAATCTGATTTCGGTGCTGACCATCTGGTGAAGTCCATGTATAAAGCCGTCTCTTAGGTTGTTGGAACTATATTGCTATATTATTAATAATATTAATATTAATAATATTACATGTTCTATATAATATACAATTATATTATATATATTTATTGCATTGTACAATATTATTTACGGCACTCCATGCAGTCATGCCGGCCACATGACCTTGGAGGTGTCTACGGACAACGCTGGCTCTTCGGCTTAGAAATGGAGATGAGCACCACACCCCAGAGTCAGACATGACTGGACTTAATGTCAGGGGACTACCTTTACCTTTACCTTACAATATTATTATCCCATTAGATATATAATACATTAACAGTATATTATACAATTAGTAATATATATATGTGTGTGTGTGTATCTACACACACACACACACACACACATATATATATATATTTAATACTTCTTCATACAAAATGGCAAAATCATATAGAGATAGAGATATATATTTAAGGCATGGATACAGAACAGTTTGGCCTATTCTTCGAAATTTACTGAAAATCCCCTAAAAATGCTTTCAGAACGTTCATTCCAAGCAGGCCAAAGAATTCGCCCCTGTCCCTTTAAGGCGTTTTGCGCGCGCTCATGTCTCTTAAGTATTGTTTTGAGATCCTTTTATCCCTCGCGGGCCGCCGTAGCCGAGGGAGGCCGCCTCCTGCGCGTGTGCCAAGGGAGGCTAAGCGAAAAGATGTCGTTCGCGTTGCCTATTAAGGTTTGAAGGGTTCTTTTTATCCCTCGGGGGCCACCGTAGTCGTAGGGAAGCTATCCTTTTGCGCCTGCGCGGGGCGGATTCTCGCTGCGGCCGGCCTGAGGAGCGGCTGCGTCCTTCCTCACTGCGCCTGCGCGAGAGGCCTTCCTCCCGCCCGGCGGCCAGAAAAAGGAAAACGGGGCCGCCGCTGAGAGCAAAACGACGGAGGAGGCGAAGGAGAAGGAAGAGGAAGACATCCTCCCTTCCGTCGTCAGGGGCGAATCGAGTAAGGCGGGAAAGGCGCAGGCCCAGCGACTAGGCCTCAGTGGCGATGACGTCATGGGGTCCTTTTTGGCCCCCTTTTCTCCTTTCTCTGCCCCGAAGAGCTTGCAGTTCTATAGATAGAGATTTCGGGATGCTTTGATGGGTTTTTGTGTGTCTGGCGAACTGAAAGTCTTCCATTGCTGAGATATGCAAGGAGTAGGCTGTGCGTGGCCAGTGTGTACACGTGTGTGGCTGTGCACACGTGCTTTGAGAGGAGAAGCCTCAGCTACAGTGGGATCAATGCAGTTTGGCACCACTTGAACCGCCATGGCTCAGTTCGATGGCTTCCTGGGAGTTGTAGCAATATCAGGTCTCTAGAATGCATCTACATTGTGGAATTAATGCAGTTTGGTCCCACTTTAATTGCCATGGCTCAGTTCTATGGCATCTTGGGAGTTGTAGCTTTATAAGGGCTCTAGAATGCATCTACATTGTGGATTTAATGCAGTTTGGTAGCACTTGAACTGCCATGGCTCAGCTCTATCGCAATCCTGGGAGTTATAGCATTATCAGGTCTGTAGAATGCATCTACATTGTGGATTTAATGCAGTTTGGCTCCACTTTAATTGCAGTAGTGCAGTACTATGGTATCATGGGAGTTATAGCTTTATAAGGTCTCTGGAGTGCATCCATATTGAGAAATTAATGCAGTTTGGCAGCACTTTAATTGCAGTGATGCAGTGCTATGGAATCATGGGAGTTACAGCTTTATAAGGTCTCTGGAGTGCATCTATATTGAGAAATTAATGCAGTTTGGCACCACTTGAACTGCCATGGCTCAGTACTATGGCATCGAGGGAGTTGTAGCTTTACATGGCCCAGTTCTATGGCATTGAGGGAGTTGTAGCTTAATCAGGTCTCTGGAATGCATCTACATTGTGGATTTAATGCAGTTTGGCATCACTTGAATTGCCATGGCTCAGTACTATGACATCGAGGGAGTTTTAGCTTTATCAGGTCTCTAGGGTGCATCTATATTATAAATTTAATGCAGTTTGGCAGCACTTGAACTGCCATGGCTCAGTTCTATGGCATCCTGGGAGTTGTAGCATTATCAGGTCTCTAGAATGCATCTACATTGTGGAATTAATGCAGTTTGGCACCACTTGAACTGCCAAGGCTCAGTTCTATGGCATCGTGGGAGTTGTAGCTTTATCAGGTGTCTAGAATACATCTACATTGTGGATTTAATGCAGTTTGGCCCCACTTGAACTGCCATGGCTCAGTTCTATGGCATCCTGGGAGTTGTAGCATTATCAGGTCTCTAGAATGTATCTACATTGTGGAATTAATGCAGTTTGGCAGCACTTGAACTGCCAAGGCTCAGTTCTATGGCATCCTGGGAGTTGTAGCATTATCAGGTCTCTAGAATGCATCTACATTGTGGAATTAATGCAGTTTGGCAGCACTTGAACTGCCAAGGCTCAGTTCTATGGCATCGAGGGAGTTGTAGCATTATCAGGTCTCTAGAATGCATCTACATTGTGGAATTAATGCAGTTTGGCAGCACTTGAACTGCCATGGCTTAGTTCTATGGCATCCTGGGAGTTGTAGCATTATCAGGTCTCTAGAATGCATCTACATTGTGGAATTAATGTAGTTTGGCCCCACTTGAACTGCCATGGCTTAGTTCTATGGCATCCTGGGTGTTGTAGCATTATCAGGTCTCTAGAATGCATCTACATTGTGGAATTAATGCAGTTTGGCAGCACTTGAACTGCCATGGCTTAGTTCTATGGCATCCTGGGAGTTGTAGCTTTATCAGGCCTCTAGAATGCATCTACATTGTGGAATTAATGCAGTTTGGCCCAATTTGAACTGCCGTGGCTCACTTCTATGGCATCATGGGAGTTGTAGCTTTATCAGGTCTCTAGAATGCATCTACATTGTGGAATTAATGCAGTTTGGCCCCACTTGAATTGCCATGGCTCAGTTCTATGGCATCCTGGGAGTTGTAGCAATATCAGGTCTCTAGAATGCATCTTGTTGTTGCTGTTCATTCGTTCAGTCATCTCCGACTCTTCGTGACCTCATGGACCAGCCCACGCCAGAGCTCCCTGTCGGCCGTTACCACCCCCAGCTCCCTCAAGGTCAGTCCAGTCACTTCAAGGATGCCATCCATCCATCTTGCCCTTGGTCGGCCCCTCTTCCTTTTGCCTTCCACTTTCCCCAGAATGCATCTACATTGTGGAATTAATGCAATTTGGTGCCACTTGAACTGCCGTGGCTTAGTTCTATGGTATCGTGGGAGTTGTATCTTTATCAGGTCTCTAGAATGCATCTACATTGTGGATTTAATGCAGTTTGGTCCCACTTGAACTGCCATGGCTTAATTCTATGGCATCCTGGAAGTTGTAGCTTAATCAAGTCTCTGGAATGCATCTACATTGTGGAATTAAAGCAGTTTGGCCTCACTTGAACTGCCATGGCTTAGTTCTATGGCATCGAGGGAGTTGTAGCTTTATCAGGTCTCTAGAATGCATCTACATTGTGGAATTAATGCAGTTTGGCCACACTTGAATTGCCATGGCTCAGTTCTATGGCATCCTGGGAGTTGTAGCAATATCAGTTCTCTGGAATGCATCTACATTGTGGAATTAATGCAGTTTGGTAGCACTTGAACTGCCATGGCTTAGTTCTATGGCATCCTGGGAGTTGTATCATTATCAGGTCTCTAGAATGCATCTACATTGTGGAATTAATGCAGTTTGGCTCCACTTGAACTGCCATGGCTCAGTACTATGTCATCGTGGGAGTTGTAGGTTTATAAGGTCTCCAAGGTGCATCTAAATTGTGGAATTAATACAGTTTGGCTCCACTTTAATTGCAGTGACGCAGTGCTATGGCATCATGGGAGTTACAGCTTTATAAGGTCTCTGGAGTGCATCCATATTGAGAAATTAATGCAGCTTGGCACCACTTTAATTGCAGTGATGCAGTGCTATGGCATCATGGGAGTTACAGCTTTATAAGGTCTCTGGAGTGCATCCATATTGAGAAATTAATACAGTTTGGCACCACTTTAATTGCAGTGATGCAGTGCTATGGCATCATGGGAGTTACAGCTTTATAACGTCTCAAAGTGCATCTATATTGAGAAATTAATGTAGTTTGGCATCACTTGAACCGCCATGGTTCAGTACTATGGCATCATGGGAGTCATAGCTTTATAACGTCTCAAAGTGCATCTATATTGAGAAATTTATGCAGTTTGACCCCACTTGAATTGCCATGGCTCAATACTATGGCATCGTGGGAGTTGTAGAATTATAAGGTCTCTAAGGTGCACCGTTGTGGAATTAATACAGTTTGTCAGCACTTTAATTGTCACGGCTAGGTGCTATAGCACTGTGGGAGTTCTAGCATTATAAGGTTTCTAGGGTGTGTGAATCAATGCAGTTGGCACTGCTTGAATTGCCATGGCTCAGTACTATGGCATTATGGGAGTTGTCCTTTTATAAAGTCTCTAAGGTGCATCTAGATGGTGGAATTAATGCAGTTTGGGCACCACTTGAACTACCACGGTGCAGTGCTATGGCATTGTGGGAGTTGTGGCATTATAAGGTCTCTAGGGTTCATCTGCATCAGTGGTTCTCAACCTGGGGTCCCCACATGTTTGTAGCCTCCAACTCCCAGAAATCCTAATAACTGGTAAACTGGCTAGGATTTCTGGGAGTTGTAGGCCAAAAACATCTGGGGACCCTAGGTTGAGAACCACTGATCTACATTGTGGAATCAGTGCAGTTTGGCACCACTTGGGTTGCCATATTGCAGTGTTATGGCATCGTGGGAGTTGTAGCTCCATAAGGTGCCTAGGGTGCATCCACATTGTGGAATCAATGCAATTTGGCTTCCAGGGATCAGTGCTATGGGAGCACTGTTTAAGGTTTCTTGGGTGCATCTACATTGTGGAATTAATGCGGTTTGGCCCCACTTTAATTTCCATGGTACAGTGTTATGGCATTGTGGGAGTTTTAGCTTTATAGGGTCTCTAGGGTGCATCTACATTGTGGATAGAATCAAAGCACTTTGGCACCGCTTGAATTGCCATGGGGCAGTGCCATGGAATCATGGGAGTTGTAGCTTTACCAGATCTCTAGGGTGCATTTACATTGTGGAATTAATGTAATTTGGCCCCACTTGAACTGCCAAGGTACTGTGCTATGGCATAATGGGAGTTGTAGCTTCATAAGGTGCCTAGGAATGCATCCACATTGTGGAATTAATGCAATTTGATTGCCAGGGATCCGTGGGAGCATGGGAATTGTAGCTGTATAAGTTTTATAGGGTGCACCTACATTGCAGAATTAATGCGGTTTGGCATCAGTTTAACTGCTGTGGCACAGTGCTATGGGATTGTGGGAGTTGTAGCTTTATAAGGTCTCTAGGGTGCATCTACATTGTGGAATTAATTCAGTTAAAGCATTTACCGTATGTAAACAATTGGTTGGTTTCTTTTTCTGTCCGTTTCTTCAGGAGACTACTTTTACTTCTAATCCATCGTGCTCTTTTGTCCTCGGAAGCGCCTGAAAGCTGGCTGGCTTCTTTCCAGAGCCATGGCCACGGAAGAGAAGAAACCCGATGCAGAGTCGACCAAAACACAATCCACGCCTTCCTCTTCGACCAACCAAACCAAGGTATGACAGAGGCATCTGCCTCCCAAGCTCAAATGCTCAAAAGGTTCGGAGGCTGCTTAGTATGTTGAATTTTCCCTAGCCCTGGAAATCCCAGTGTCATTTAAGGAGTTGGGTGAACATTGCTCAGGGAAGGGTTCATAAGTTGTACAGGCAGTCCCAAAGTTACGTACAAGATAGGCTCTGTAGTTTGCTCTTAAGATGAATTTGTATGCAAGTTGGAACCTGGATACAACATATTATTTGAGAACACAGAAATGCTGGACCACTCTCACAACCACCATGTCAGACGACACAGAGAAGCCACTGAAATCCACAAGCATGTGGACAATTTAAACAGAAAGGAAGAAACCATGAAAATGAACAAAATCTGGCTACCAGTATTAAAAAAACTGTAAAATTATAACAACAAAACAACAGAAAGTAAACAATCAGGCACATCAAATCACCTCTCAACAAAACATTCCCCCAGGCACTTCCAAGCCATTAAATGCTAATCAAGGTGGTCGGTTGAAGCATTCACCCCTACCTCCAGCAGACAAAAGTCCTTTGTCCCACCCTGGTCATTCCACAGATATATAAACCCATTTTCTTAGTTCCAACAGACCTCACTACCTCTGAGGATGCTTGCCATAGATGCAGGCGAAACATCAGGAGAAAATGCCTCTAGAGCATGGCCATATAGCCCGCAAAAACCTGCAACTACCCAGTGATTCAGGCCATGAAAGCCTTCGACAATACATTGGAACAGATACTTTTTAAAAGTGTAACTCCGCCCATATCTATATCTATACACTTAATAAAAGTGAAAATATGTATGTGGCTGGGGTGACCACTCACACAGACAAGCTCCTGCCTCCACAAACATCTATAGCTCCTACTACTCAGGAGACACCAATGTCCCCGGGAGCCCCCGGTGGTGCAGTGGGTTAAACCCCTGTGCCGGCAGGACTGAAGACCGACAGGTCGCAGGTTCGAATCCGGAGAGAGGCGGATGAGCTCCCTCTATCAGCTCCAGCTCCTCATGCGGGGACATGAGAGAAGCCTCCCACAAGGATGATAAAAACATCAAATCATCCAGGCGTCCCCTGGGCAACGTCCTTACAGATGGCCAATTCTCTCACACCAGGAGTCACTCCTGACACGACAAAAAAAAACCAATGCCCCCCTCTTCCAATGACATTGCAGGTTATAGAACATGCCCAAAAGCCTTGCCTCCTCCACAAACACCACCCAAGTGAAGGCTTTCATCCGAGGACAATTCTTCCTAGATTTCATGTGTTTCCTCCACCATAGACATCCCAGTGTTTCTGATTCTCCATTGGTGTGGAATTGGCATGACCCCGCCCACTGCCTCTCCCTTAACCCTTTCCTATTCTTTCTATGCCACACAGCAAACAGAGGAATGTAAGTCTGATGTTTTTTACTTGGCCTGTACTTGAAATGCATATTGAGTTTCCCCCCCTTCTTTTCAGACTGCCCCTGTAAAGCCAAACTACGCCCTGAAGTTCACATTGGCGGGACACACAAAAGCTGTCTCATCTGTCAAATTCAGTCCCAACGGGGAGTGGTTGGCCAGTTCGTGTAAGTATTGGCTCTGATGCATTCAGGGCGGGCAAAGAGGGAGGGAATATTCTTAATAGTCCTTGATGGTATCTTCTTTCCTTCCTTAGCTGCTGACAAGCTTATTAAAATTTGGGGCGCGTATGACGGCAAATTTGAAAAAACCATATCTGGCCACAAACTGGTGAGTCCCTTTCTTTCTTCAAGAACCAATTAAAAACTTTTCTGTTTAGACAGGCCTTTAGTGAAGGAAGCTAAACACCATCATGTTTATAGGCTGGAACAAAGTGCAGTATGATCTGACCTGATGCCACAAGAATGTGAATGTATATTATTGTTGTTTCAAATTGTTATTTTATTTATTTACTATATTTGTATACCGCTCTTCTCAGCCCTCGGGCGACTCAGAGCGGTTAACAATAGCAAAATTCAATGCTCAAAAACATCATAAACCGTTAAAAACAATTAAAGCAGTAGTATACAGTTAATATAGATCAATAAAACATCTCATTCGCGTCTCATAGTTAAGATCGAAATCCAGTCTCATCATCCAATTGTTCCATATTCTTTACACTGTCTATTCAAATGCCTGCTCGAACAACCAGGTCTTCACTTTCCTCTGAAATGTCAACAGGGAGGGGGCCGATCTAATATCTGTAGGAAGGGCGTTCCACAGCTGAGGGGCCACCACTGAGAAGACCCTGTCTCTCGTCCCCGCCAAACATACTTGTGACGCAGGCGGGACCGAGAGCAGGGCCTCCCCAGACAATCTTAACACCCTAGCTGGTTCGTAGGTGGAAATGTGTTTGAACATGATGTTTTATACTTACTATCAATGTATTTGGATTACTGTTTACATAATTTTAATCTGTCACGGGTCCCGTAAGAGAAAAATGCGGGATATTAATTTATTATTATTATTATTATTATTATTATTATTATTATGTGATACACAACAAAATTAATACACACAACCAGCAAGATCCTTATGTTGGCTTTTGTATTCGATCACACGTTGGACACTTCCCAAATTAAAGAATATATTTTATATTATGTGTAATATTACTAACAATATTACAATATAATGGTGTAGTACAATATAGTACTATATAATACTGATATTGTACTATGTACTATGCTAATAATTTAATATATTGTATGTATATATTATTCGCTTCAGCAGCACATAGACTAAAATGTATATATATATCTTGTAAGCCACTCTGAGTCCCCTTCAGAGTATATTATACTGCTAGCTGTTCCCTGCCGTGCATTGCTGTGGCCCAGTCTGTGTATATGTGTTTTGTATGTGTATATATTTGTGTATATGTGTGTTTACATGTATATATGTGGTTTTGCACATGCATTGTAATGTGTTTTTTGGGTTTTTTTGCTTTTTAATTCTCTTCTGCTGTATTTTTCAGTGTTTTATGAGTGATGGTTACTTGTTGGCCTGATAGGTATATTGTGTCCAAATTTGGTGTCAATTCGTCCAGTAATTTTTGAGTTATGTTAATCCCACAAACGAACATTACATTTTTATTTATATAGACTAGCTGTCCCCTGTCACGTGTTGCTGTGGCCCACATGGGGTTTCTTTGTGGGAGGTTAGGCCCAATTCTATCGTTGGTGGGGTTCAGAATGCTCTGTGATTGTAGGTGAACTATAAATCCCAGCAACTACAACTCCCAAATGTCAAAGATTCTATTTCCCCCAAACTCCACCAGTGTTCACATGTGGGCATATTGAGTATTAGTGTAGAGTTTGGTCCAGATCCATCATTGTTTGAGTCCACAGTGCTCTCTGGATGTAGGTGAACTACAACTCCAAAACTAAAGGACACTGCCCACCAAACCCTTCCAGTATTTTCTGTTGGTCATGGGAGAGCTGTGTGCCAAGTTTGGTTCAATTCCATCGTTGGTGGGGTTCAGAATACTGTTTGATTGTAGGTGAACTATAAATCCCAGCAACTACAACTCCCAAATGACAAAATAATTTTTTTGGGTGAAGGACATACATTGAGTTGTTAAGTGTCTTGTGTCCAAATTTGGTGTCAATTCGTCCAGTGGTTTTTGAGTTCTGTGAATATCACAAACGAACATTACATTTTTATTTATATAGATAACTTGTAATATTACTAACAATATTACAATATAATGGTGTAGTACAATATAGTACTATATAATACTGATATTGTACTATGCTAATGATTTAATATATTGTATGTGTATATATCTTGTAAGCCACTCTGAGTCCCCTTCAGAGTGAGAAGGGCAGCATATAAATGTCATAAATAAATGTTTAGGACTGTGTGATGTATTGGCGAATAATGCATGCAGATCTGAGTAGGGTAGCCTTTTGCAGCTGACAGATGGTAATTTTGTCAGTGCTGATGGTTTTTGAGTGCAGGCCAAGGTCTTTAGGCACTGCGCCCAGTGTGCCAATCACCACTGGGACCCCCTTGATTGGCTTGTGCCAGAGTCTTTGCAGTTTGATCTTTAAATCCTCATATTGCTTGTTAGTTGTGTCTGGCTGTTGTGGGTGTCATAAATTAGGATCTTGGGAAGTTAAAACTTCCCACAACTAGCGACTTTCCTGCTGCAAACCAGGGGATTTTGTACTTTAAAATTCTTCCCACGCGCTCTGGAAAATGTCACGGCCTCTTTCTGAATATGCGTACATTTTATATACCTTTTGCCATCTTTTATTATATGCAGGGAATTTCTGATGTCGCTTGGTCCTCCGACTCCAACCTCCTTGTCTCTGCATCAGATGACAAAACGCTCAAAATCTGGGATGTGAGCTCGGTAAGAAACATATCTTTTTCGTGTTTTTAAAACTAAAAGTTACCGTAAATGTGTTGTCGAAGGCTTTCAAGGCTGGAATCACTGGGTTGCTGTGAGTTTTCCAGGCTACATGGCCATGTTCCAGAAGCATTCTCTCCTGACATTTCACCCACATCTATGGCAGGCATCCTCAGAGGTTGTGATGTCTGTTGGAAACTAGGCAAGTGAGGTTTATATATCTGTGGAATGATGTCCAGGGTGGGAGAAAGAACTCTTGTCTGTTGGGGGCAAGTGTGAATGTTACCATTGGCCACCTTGATTAGCATTGGATGGCCTTGCAGCTTCAAAGCCTGTCTGCGAGTAAAGTTTGTATATCTGTGGAATGATGTCCAGTGTGGGAGAAAGAACTCTTGTCTGTTGGGGGCAAGTGTGAATGTTACCATTGGCCACCTTGATTAGCATTGAATGGCCTTGCAGCTTCAATGTAATTAATCTTTATAAGGTCATCCTGGTCCATTTAACTATTCTGTGAACTGAATTTTATATGTTTGGGGGTATCTTGGTGTCTTTCCTCTGCAGAGGAAGTTCTTTCTAATTTCTTTGAGTGCGCCGTGGTTTATAGTATTTGTGCCACTAGGTGGTGGTGTAACCCTTCCTATCCAGACCACAGATTTGACCGAAAACTTAAAGACAAAGATCCACCCAGAGGAAAAGTATACTCACCATACATCAAGGGAACTACTGACCGCATAGGGAAGCTGAGGATGAAACACAGCCTACAAGCAATTTACAGACCCACTAAGAAAATCCAGCAAACGCTATGTTCTGCAAAGGACAAGAGGGGTCCTCTCACCTCTGCAGGAGTCTCCTGTATCCCATACAGTTGTGGACAAGTCTATAGAGGGACCACCAAACGCAGTAGCATTGCCCAAACATGAATCAAGGAACATGAAACTCACTCAGACTAACTCAGCCATAGCAGAGCACCTGATGAACCAACCTGGACACAAAATATTATTGGAGAAGATCGAAATACTGGATCACTCTCACAACCACTATGTCAAAAGACACAGAGAAGCCATTGAAATCCACAAGCATGTGGATAATCTCAACAGAAAGCAGGAAACCATGAAAATGAACCAAACCTGGCTACCAGTATTTAAAAAAACTCTAAAATCAGGACAGTAAATAAAGAGCAACACTCAGAAAACAGACATTCCAGAGAAGAAGCAAACAGGGCCACTAATCACCTCCTAACAAAGGATTTCCTCCCAGGCAGGAAGCAGCCAGGCTTTGAAGCTGCAAGGTCATTCAATGCTAATCAGGTTGGCCAATTGCAACATTCACACCTGCCTCAAGCAGACAAGAGTTCTTTCTCCCACCTTGGTCATTATTCCACAGATATGCAAACCGCATTTTCCTAGTTTCCAACAGACCTCGCAGCCTCTGAGGATGCCTGCCATAGATGTGGGCAAAACATCAGGAGAGAACGCTTCTGGAACATGACCAGAAAGCCCGGAAAACTCACAGCAACCCAGTGATTACAGCCATGAAAGCCATAGACAACTCATCAGACCTCATAACTTCTGAGGATGCCTGCCATAGATGTGGGTGAGATGTCAGGAGAGAATGCTTCTGGAACATGGCCAGACAGCCTGGAAAACTTACAGAACCCAGTGATTCCAGCCATGAAAGCCTTAGACAACTCCTCACAACTTCTGAGGATGCCTGCCATAGATGTGGGTGAAACATCAGGAGAGAATGCTTCTGGAACATGGCCAGACAGCCTGGAAAACTCACAGCAACTCACTTATTTGCATATTTTGTCATTGATGCTTCCTCATTCTCTCTTGCTACAGAGTCCACTCCATACTCTTTTATTTTCCTTTTTAGGGAAAATGCTTAAAGACCCTGAAAGGGCACAGCAACTACGTCTTCTGTTGCAACTTCAACCCCCAGTCGAACCTCATCGTCTCCGGATCGGTAAGCTTGTTTGGCTTTTGTCTGAACGAAAATTATGGGGCAAAATTGACTACCAGATTGTCAGGCATGATTTTTGGAGCCAGTAATTCCTCTTGTCACGAATTTGTGTTGGCATTTTACTCTTGGGGGGAGCACTTGCAGATGAAAGAGACTTTTGGATTTCTCTCCTGTTTCATTTTCAGTTCGATGAAAGCGTGAGAATATGGGACGTCAAGACGGGGAAGTGCCTAAAAACCCTGCCGGCTCATTCTGACCCAGTTTCAGCTGTAAGTCCTCTCCAGATGAATTGGAGGCTGCCTCGCTTTTTTGGAGTTGGGTTGTCTCTCTTTTCCCCTCCCTCCAGGAAATGAAATGGGGCGTTGATGCCCAATATTTACATTTGGTTAAGGGGTAGGAAGTACAGACAGCCCTCTGCATTGATTGCGGTTAGGAGCATTGGGCAACCGATCTTTTCCCTTACCATAAACTCTGTATTTTCTCCTCTTCAGGTGCACTTCAATCGCGACGGCTCTCTGATCGTGTCGAGTAGCTACGATGGCCTTTGGTAAGTAAGGAGAGGAAAGATACGGGGATTAAGAAGGATTTTGGGTTCTTATTGGCTCAGACAGGCATTTAAAGCAGATATATGTGAAGTAGGAATGGACAACTATTGACACAACTCCCACAGGGAACAAAAATCACATTTATTTCCTCTCCTTATTTGGGGACTGTTTGAAAATGTGCCCCATTTGTGAGAGAACATCTCCACTTTCTGATATTATTATTGTTGTTATTATTATTATTATTATTAATAGGATGAGGAAAAAGGCCAAATCCTGGGGTTGTTGTTGTTGTTATTATTATTATTAATATTAGGAGGAGGAAAAACGCCAAATTCTGGTTATAGGGCCACTCATAACTTCAATAGTGGTTGTTGTTGCTGCTGCTGCTGCTGCTGCTGTTGTTATTATTAGGAGGAGAAAAGGCCAAATCCTGGCTATAGGGCCACTCATCCTTCAATAGGGGTTGTTGTTGTTGTTGTTAGGAGGAGGAGGAGGAAAAACGCCAAATCCTGGTTATAGGGCCACTCATCCCTTCAATAGCGGTTCTTGTTATTGCTGCTGCTGTTGTTGTTTTTAGGAGGAGGAGGAAAAGGCCAAAATCTGGCTATAGGGCCACTCATCCCTTCAATAGTGGTTGTTGTTGTTGTTGTTGTTGTTGTTGTTGTTGTTGTTGTTGTTGTTGTTGTTAGGAGGAGGGAAAAGGCCAAATCCTGGTTATAGGGCCACTCATCCCTTCAATAGTGGTTGTTGTTGTTGTTGTTGTTGTTCTTGTTATTAGGAGGAGGGAAAAGGCCAAATCCTGGTTATAGGGCCACTCATCCCTTCAATAGTGGTTGTTGTTGTTGTTGTTCTTGTTGTTATTAGGAGGAGGGAAAAGGCCAAATCCTGGTTATAGGGCCACTCATCCCTTCAATAGCGGTTCTTGTTATTGCTGCTGCTGTTGTTGTTTTTAGGAGGAGGAGGGAAAAGGCCAAATCCTGGTTATAGGGCCACTCATCCCTTCAATAGTGGTTGTTGTTGTTGTTGTTCTTGTTCTTGTTGTTATTAGGAGGAGGGAAAAGGCCAAATCCTGGTTATAGGGCCACTCATCCCTTCAATAGTGGTTGTTGTTGTTGTTGTTCTTGTTCTTGTTGTTATTAGGAGGAGGGAAAAGGCCAAATCCTGGTTATAGGGCCACTCATCCCTTCAATAGTGGTTGTTGTTGTTGTTGTTCTTGTTCTTGTTATTAGGAGGAGGGAAAAGGCCAAATCCTGGTTATAGGGCCACTCATCCCTTCAATAGTGGTTGTTGTTGTTGTTGTTGTTGTTGTTGTTGTTATTAGGAGGAGGGAAAAGGCCAAATCCTGGTTATAGGGCTACTCATCCCTTCAATATGTGGTTGTTGTTGTTGTTGTTCTTGTTATTATTATTTGAAACACAACAAGATGGGTCCACAGCAGACACTCTGCTGGCTGTTGTATTGGATCACACGTCGGAAGCTTGCATTATTGGGTTGCTGTGAGTTTTCCATGCTGTCTGGCCATGTTCCAGAAGCATTCTCTCCTGATGTTTCACCCACATCTGTGGCAGGCATCCTCAGAAGTTGGGGGGTCTGTTGGAAACTAGGCAAGTGGGGTTGATATGTCTGTGGAATGACATCCAGGGTGGGAGAAAGAACTCTTGTCTGCTTGAGGCAAGTGTGCACATTGCAATTGATTACCTTAATTAATAGTGAATAGCCTTGCAGCTTCAAAGCTTGGTTACTTCCTGCATGGGAGAATCATATCTTAGGAGGTGATTAGTTAGAGTTGGAGTTGTACAGTCTCTAAAATGCATCTACATTGTGGAAATAATGCAGCTTGGCACCACTTGATTTACCACGACGCAGTGCTATGGCATTGTGTTGTTAGGTTGTATCTCCATAGTGGAATTAATGCAGTTTGGCACCACTTTAATTGCCATGGCTCAGTTCTATGGCATTGTAGGAATTGTTAGGGTGTATCTAAAGGGTGGAATTAATGCAGTTTGGCACCATTTTAATTGCCATGGCGCAGTGGTATGGCATCGTGTTATTAGGGAGTATCTACATGGTAGAATTAATGCAGTTTGGCATTACTTTAATTGGAGCCCCAGGTGGCGCAGTGGGTTAGACCCCTGTGCCGGCAGGACTGAAGACCGACAGGTCACAAGTTCAGATCCGGGGAGAGGCGGATGAGCTCCCTCTATCAGCTCCAGCTCCTCATGCAGGGACATGAGAGAAGCCTCCCACAAGGATGATAAAAACATCAAATCATCCAGGCGTCCCCTGGGCAACGTCCTTGCAGACGGCCAATTCTCTCACACCAGAAGTGACTTGCAGTTTCTCAAGTTGCTCCTGACACGACAAAAAAAAAATAGTTTAATTGTCATGGCACAGTGCTGTGTCATCGTGGGAGTTGTTAGGGTGTATCTACATTGTGGAATTAATGCAGTTTAGCACTACTTTAATTGCCATGGTGCAGTGGTATGGCATCGTGTTGTTAGGGAGTATCTACATGGTGGAATTAATGCAGTTTGGCACTACTTTAATTGCCATGGTGCAGTGGTATGGCATCATGGGAGTTGTAGCTTTATCAGGTCCCTAAGGTGCATCTACATGGTGGAATTAATACAGTTTGGCACCACTTTAGTTGTCATGGCTCAGTGCTATGGCATCGTGGGAGTTGTAGCTTTATCAGGTCCAAGGAGTTGCAGCTTTATAAGGCCAACTCTGACTATTCTGATTCCCCAACCAGAGAAATTAGCTTCTAACCCTCTCCCTTTGTTTTGACATTTCAGTCGAATCTGGGATACCGCCTCAGGCCAGTGTTTGAAAACATTGATTGGTAAGTGTTTGTTGAAACCAATGCTAATATCCAAACCCGGTGAACAGCACTTTCCATCAACGGCATTCTGCTTTTCCTCTTGCAGACGATGACAATCCGCCGGTGTCCTTTGTGAAGTTCTCTCCCAACGGGAAATACATCTTAGCTGCAACTTTGGATAAGTAAGAGTTTTCTTTATCCATTCGATCACCTTTCTAACTTGGGGGCTGCCTGGTGATGGATGGATGGAAGGAAGGAAGGGAGGGAGGGAGGGAGGAAAGAGAGAAGGAAGGATGGATGAAAGGGAAGAAGAGAAGAGTGGAAGGAGAAAGATGGAAGGAGGGAGGAAAGAGGGAAGGAAGGGAAGACAAAAGAGAAGGAAGGAGGGGAGAGAAGGATGGAAGGAAAAGAAGGATAAAAGAAAGAGAAAGAAGGAAAGCCAAAAGGGAGGTAGGGAAGAAAGGAAGGAGAAAGAGGTAGGGAAGGAGGAATGAAAAAGAAAAGGAAGGAAAGACAAAATGGAGGGAGTGACAAAAGGCTGGAAGGGAATGGAGGGAGGGAGAAAGAGGGAAGGAGGAAAGAACGGAGGAAGGAAAGAGAAAAGGAAAAGAAAGAAGGAGAAAGGGAGAAAGAAAAGGGTGGAAGGGAAGGAGGGAGAAAAGGAGGGAAGGAAAGAGAAGGAAGAATGAAAGGGTGGAAGGGAAGAAGGAAGGAAGGACAAAAGGGTGGGAAGGATGTAGGGAGAAAGAGGAAGGGAGGGAGGTAAGGAGGAATGAAAGAAGGAAAGAAAACGGAGGGAAGGGTAAAAGGGTGGAAGGGAATGGAGGGAGGGAGAAAGGACGAAGGAAAGGGAAGGAAGGAATGAAAGAAGGAGAAAGAGAGAGAAAGGAAAGGATGGATGAAAAGGTGGAAGGGAAGGAAGGAAGGAAAGAGAATAAAGGAAGGGTGGAAGGGAAGGAAGGAAGGACAAAAGGCTGAAAAGGAAGGATGGAAGGAGAAAGAGGGAAGGGAGGGATGGAGGAAGGAAAGGGAAGGAAGGCATAAAGGAGAAAGAGAAAGGAAAGAATGGAAAGATGAAAAGGGTGGAAGGGAAGGAAGGACAAAAGGGTGGAAGGGAAGGATGGAAGGAGAAAGAGGGAAGGGAGGGATGGAGGAAGGGAAGGGAGGGATGGAGGAAGGGAAGGAAGGAGAAAGGAAAGGATGGAAGGACAAAAGGGTAGAAAGGAAGAAAGGAGAGGGAGGGAAGGAAGGGTGGAAGGGAAGGAGAAAGAGGGAGTGAAGGAGGAAGGAAAGAGAGAAGGAAGGAAGAATAGGATGGTGAGAGAAAAAAGGGCCTCAGGAAAGAGCCCAAGGGGCCACATCCAGCCCCCGGGCCTGGGTTTGCCCATACCTGTTATAAGTCTTACTAAATTCTACTTTTTTCCTTACACTCTTTAGCACTCTCAAACTTTGGGACTACAGCAAAGGAAAGGTGAGTTTCACAGCTTTTCCTTTTGATGGTTAACTGGGAGTTCACAGGGGGAAGGCAAAGCTTCCAATGAGCTTTTTCGCCCAAACCAATATGTTATGTATCTGTTTTATGTAATGGCTTGTGACTGTGCCTATCTATTTAAATATCTCTTTCTCTTGATCTGTCTTTTATCTCTGTCTTTCTGTGTGTATCTATTCTTCTGGATTGATCTGTAGACCGATCTATCTATCTTTATGGGTTGTAACCTGCCACAAGTAAAGACGGATAAAAAAAATAAAATGATTGCACTATATTATTTCACTACAAAGGAAAGCCTCCTAAGGAAGAGATGACATTGGTCTGTGTGTTTTGGTTCTTTTTAATCACTTGGGCTACTGATGCTGGGTCACGCTGCGACTGATAAGTTACTCTGCTGTGCATTTATGGGGAGGGTCGTTGGTTATTAAGCCCACTCGTCCAACAGTGTTGTTGTTGTTGCTTTTATTATTTATCTCAGTCTGTCTGGATCTTTCTCTCTAATATCTAGCTCTGTCTGTCTGTTTACCTTTGCACCCCTATCTATACACCTCTCTTTTTGTTTGTCTGTGTGTCTGTTTGTCTATCTATTCATCCCTCCCTCCCTCCATCTGATTTCCATGGCTTGCACCTTTTTGTCTTCCAGTGCCTAAAGACCTACACAGGCCACAAGAACGAAAAGTACTGCATCTTTGCCAATTTCTCGGTTACTGGTGGAAAGGTGAGGATGTTGCTTCCAAATTGCAAACACTAAGCAGAGTAGGAAGTGTGTGCCATTTATACTATGTTCTCCTTATTTTTCTTGTCTGTGTTTCCTCCCCGTCAGTGGATCGTGTCTGGTTCCGAGGACAACCTGGTTTACATTTGGAACCTGCAAACGAAAGAGATCGTACAGAAGCTGCAAGGACACACAGGTATGCATCCAACAGGGTTCGGAGTCTGCAGCATCACACTCTTGGCTCATGTTCAGCTCGATCCTTTCCCCCATGGGCTGTTTTGAGGTCATCCTATTCTATTCTATATCAGGCTGGGATGTTTTTCATTTTTTTAATTTTCATATTTTTAAATGCATTTTTTCCCTTTTTTCTTTGTTTTTTAAATATCTTATTTCTTCTCTTTTCCTACTTTTCTTTTATATCATTGTTCTCTTACTTTACCTGTAAATCCCTAAACTGTTCAGGGTCGGTTTAAGTGTCTGAACGCATCTCTCCCTATGAAACATCTAGGTCAGTGTTTCTCAACCTTCCTAATGCCGTGACCCCCTAATACAGTTTCTCATGTTGTGGTGACCCCCAACCATAAAATTATTTTCGTTGCTATTTCACAACTGTAATTTTGCAATTGCTATGCACCATCATGTAAATCTATATATATAAATTTGTTAGGGGCATCCAATGGAGAAACAAAACTCAAAAACCCCCCAACGAAACTTAACCAAAATTCCCATGCCCATAACACAACCCACAAGGTACAAACATATCTACTCAAAATGAAAAACAACACAACAACACACTCACAAAACGGCAAAAGAACAAAATTCAAAAAAACCCCAACGAAACTTAACCAAAATTCCTGTGCCCATAACACAACCCACAAGGTACCATCATATCTACTCAAAATGAAAAACAACACAACAACACACTCACAAAACGGCAAAAGAACAAAATTCAAAAAAACCCCAACGAAACTTAACCAAAATTCCTGTGCCCATAACACAACCCACAAGGTACCATCATATCTACTCAAAATGAAAAACAACACAACAACACACTCACAAAACGGCAAAACAACAAAACTCAAAAAAACCCCAACGAAACTTAACCAAAATTCCCATGCCCATAACACAACCCACAAGGTGCAAACATATCTACTCAAAATGAAAAACAACACAACAACACACTCACAAAACGGCAAAAAAACAAAACTCAAAAATACCCCAACGAAACTTAACCAAAATTCCCATGCCCATAACACAACCCACAAGGTACAAACATATCTACTCAAAATGAAAAACAACACAACAACACACTCACAAAATGGCAAAACAACTGAGCATGCGCATTGGCGCCCAGCCGCAAGTTCCCTGGCGTGCGCACATGGCCTTCCGGCCAACGTTCCCTCTGCGGAAACCATGCCCACTCCAAGCCCCGCCGCGCCGCTTCCCCACACACACACACCCCCTGCCGCACACACACACACAACCCACTCCCACTCCCCCCGCCGCCGCACACACACACGCAACCCCACTCCCCCCCGCCGCCACACACACACAACCCCACCCTCCACTCTCCCCACTGGTATACTCCATCACACCCCCCGCCGCCACACACACACACACGCAACCCCACGCTCCATCCCTCCCCCCCCGCCACCGCACACACGCAACCCCACTCCCCTGCCACCGCACACACACACGCAACCCCACGCTCCATCACTCCCCCTCCGCCGCCGCACACACACATGCAACCCCCCATCACTCCCCCGCCCCCCACCACCCCCCCCGCCGCCGCACACACACCCGCAACCCCACGCTCCATCACTCCCCCCCCGCTGCACACACACACACAACCCCACGCTCCATCACTCCCCCCCCCCAATCTTACCTCCTTTTACTTCACGCCCCCTCCAAACCCCACCCCGCCCCTTCCCGCCCTGTCAAAATCTAGGAACAGGAAGGAAGGAAAGAAGGAAGAAAGAGAAAGGGAGGTAAAGAAAAAGGGGGAAGGAAGGAAAGTTAGAGAAAGAAGGAAGAAGAAAAGGAAAGAAAAGGAAAGATGGAAGGAAAGAAAAGAGAGACAGCAGAAAAAAAAGAAAAAGGGGGAAGGAAGGAAAGAGATAGAGAAAGAAGAGGAGAAGGAAAGATGGGAGGGAAGGAAGGAAGGAAGGAGGGAAGGAGAGAAAGAGGGAAGGTTGGCCACAGCAACACGTGGCGGGTAAAGGTTGTTATTTCTATTATTATTATTATTATTATTATTATTATGCTATTGTTCCTATGAGACCCTGGGGGAATGGGAGCGGTGTCAGGTCCCAGAGGCAATGCATTGCATTATTGTTATTGTTATGATGGTGGTAAAATAAAAGGAAATAAAAAGTGAAAGAAGGAAGCAAACAGGGAGGGAAGAAAGCAAAGGAAGAAAGGGGGAGGGAATGAAGGAAAGAGAGAAGGATGAAACCAAGTAGTGAAAGAAAGAAAGAAAGAAAGAAAGAGGTAGAGAAGGAAGAAAGGAGAGAAAGGGAGGAAAAGGGGGAAGGAATAGGTAGGTACCTCTCTTTCATAATAGTCCAGATATCTACCTCAACTTTGATAAGTTTTACTATAGGCCACAGCAACGCGTGGCAGGGCACAGCTAGTATCTGATATGCAGGATGTGTTTTCATTCACTGGGCCAAATTTGACACAAATACCCGATATGGCCAAATTTGAATACTGGTGGGGTTGGGGGGAGGGTTGATTGTGTCATTTGGGAGTTGTCATTGCTGGGATTTATAGTTCACTTCCAATCAAAGAGCACTCTAAGCTCCACCAACGATGGAAAGGCACCCAGAACTCCCATGACCAACACAAAATACTGGAAGGGTTTGATGGGCACTGACCTTGGGTTTTGGAGTTGTAGTTCATCTACACCCAGAGAGCTCTGTAGATCTGGACCAAACTTGGCATGAATACTCAAAGTGCCCAAATATGAATGCTGGTGGAGTTTGGGGAAAATACA
Source organism: Anolis sagrei ordinatus (assembly GCF_025583915.1). NCBI lineage: Eukaryota > Metazoa > Chordata > Lepidosauria > Squamata > Anolidae > Anolis > Anolis sagrei. Next base: position 30,664,196 of record NW_026844589.1, read on the forward strand.
CCTTGACATTTAGGAGTTGCAGTTGCTGGGATTTATAGTTCACCTACAATCAAAGAGCCTTCTGAATTCCACCAACAATAGAATTGGGCCAAACTTCCCACACAGAACTCCCATGACTTGTAGGGACTCAGTGGCACAGGGCTCCCTCCAGCTTCACACATTCTCTCTTGCTTGCACATGCAGACCATGCTGCCATGCGCATCTGCTCTTCCCTCATTGCTTGGAGTCTCAGACAGGACGATGCAATGGAAAATGATTTTCACTTCACTTTATTTCTTAATTAGTCGCTCTCCACCAAGGTGCTCCGAGCGACTTATAATTTAAAATAGCATTTCACAATATAAAAACATTCAACATAAAAAAAAAAATCAACAGTGACATTCAACAGTGATTTTAATGATGAGATGCCAAGAACTGTATTTTATGATTTTAATTGTTTATTGTTTTTATATGATTGATACTATATGTACCATATATACTCGTATAAGCTGACCCGAATATAAGCTGAGGCACCAAAATAAAAATAGATGCCAATAAAATTACATTAATTGAGGCATCAGTAGGTGAAATGTTTTTTAATATTTACATAAAACTGTAATTTGAGATAAGACTGCCCAGCTCTGATTAAATCATTACATATCTTCAATGTAAATGTACTTACATATCCTTCCTACAATAATAGAGATTAAAATAATAAATATAACAATAATAAAGTAAAATAATGGAAATGCAATAATAAATGTAATAATAGAGTAGAATAATAAATGCAATAATAATAAAGTAAAATAAATGTAATAATAATAGGGTAAAATACTGTAAATGTAATAATAATAATACATGAAATAAGAATAATACTAATAACAGAGTAAAATAATAAATAACTAGATAGATTTATTTATTTATTTATTTATTTATTTATTGCATTTGTTAACCGCCGCTCTCAGCCCTAGGGCGACTCGCGGCGGTGTACAACATATAAAAACAGTATACAATAAAGCACAACAAAATCAACATTTCACTAATACACACTAAACTAATTTACACTAAGCTAATCCGCATCGTCACACATAGAATCATAGCCAATCTCATAGTCCGTATTCCGTTCCAGTTGTCATTACCAGTTTGTATAGCACTCAATTAAATGCCTTTTCAAATAGCCAGGTCTTTAGGCTCTTACGGAAAGCCATAAGGGAGGGCGCCTGTCTGATGTCAATAGGGAGGGTGTTCCACAGCCGGGGGGCCACCACCGAGAAGGCCCTTTCCCTCGTCCCCGCCAGACGTGCCTGTGAGGCAGGCGGGATCGAGAGAAGGGCCTCCCCAGATGATCTCAAGGCCCTCGTGGGCTCATAGGCCGAGATGCGGTCCGAAAGGTATTTTGGGCCGGAACCGTTTAGGGCTTTGTAGGATAACACCAGCACCTTAAATTGGGCCCGGTAGCAGATTGGCAGCCAGTGGAGCTGGGACAACAAGGGCGTTGTGTGCTCCCTGCGTCCCGCTCCCGTTAGTAACATGGCTGCCGCGCGCTGGACTAGCTGAAGCCGAGGGGAGCTTTTTCAGCCTAAAAAGGGGCTGAAAAACTAGGCTTATACTCGAGTATACACAGTAATTGTTTTTGACTGTATTTTATCTTGTGGAGAATTGATTGCCAAATGTAAGCTGCCTTGAGTCTCCTCCGGGCTGAGAGGGGCACTATACAAATATAATAAATAAATAATGGGGTTTCAAGATCATTCCAACCTCTGTTTCCTTCTCCTTTTCCCAAACAGATGTGGTGATCTCGACCGCCTGCCACCCTACGGACAACATCATCGCCTCCGCGGCCCTAGAAAACGACAAAACCATCAAGCTTTGGAAGAGCGACTGTTAAGAGCGACGCGCTGGGGGTCGCCGACACCACTTTAGAGACTGTTGGGGGCGGGAGGGGGTTCGCCTGGTCGGAATTAGGGGCTTATTTTGTGTTTCCGGTCTTTTGTTTTGTTTGGTTTTTTTTTTACAAAAAAAAAGAGAGAGAAAACCCACATACGAGTGAACTCCCATCGGAGGCCTGACTTGGGGAATAAAAAAACAACACTGCTTTCCTTTCCATCCTTCCTATGTTGGTCAATTGGGCATGTCTCCCTTGAGCCTTGCAACAATTCCGTTTTCAGAGGATGCACATTCTTCCAAAAGACGCTTTCGTTCGCACCTCAAAGTGGTCCATGAAGCCTCGTCGGGGTTTATTATTATTATTTTCCTAATGTGACCAAATGAGGTTTCTGACTCTTTTTCTTCCTTGCGTTTCCTCCCATCTTTGTGCGCTCTAGCCTTCGCTATCACCGTCAAAAGTCTGTCTGGCTTTTCCTTCCTCTAGTATCTGAAGCTCTGCAAACTTCCTTGCTTTGTGGCTCTTTCCATATATATTTTTCAATCTCTCGATCACACAAAAACCTGTACAGTTTATTCCAGTGTATAAAACTAAACCGAACCTTTTTTTCAATTATTATTATTATTGTACGGACTTGTGTTGCTTTATGGTATGACTGTAAACGTTTTCACAGTCCTCCTCCTTTTTTCCCCGCGTTGGCAGCATTTCACACGCCCGAACCGGTGACCTTAGTATTGCATTATAAATAAAACAGGTGGGATTTTTATTATGTGGACGGCTGCAGTTCCAGTGGACTCGTGTGAATGGAGGCTTTGTCCCAAGCGATTGCATAACATCGTAGCAATAATAATAATAATAATAATAATAATAATAATAATAATAATAATAATAGTAGTCATCATATTTATATTGTCAAAGGCTTCCATGGCTGGAATCACTGGGTTGTTGTGAGTTTTCCAAGCAGTCAGGCCATGTTCCAGAAGCATTCTGTCCTGACGTTTTGCCCACATCTATAGCAGTCAACCTCAGAGGTGTGTGAGGTGTTGGAAACTGGGAAACAGGTTTATATATCTCTGGAATGATGTCCAGGGTGGGAGAAAGAACTCTTGTCTGCTGGAGGAAAGTGTGAATGCCGCAACTGGACAGCTTGATTAGCACTGAATAGCCTTGCAGCTTCAAAGCCTGGCTGCTTCCTGCCTGAATCTAGGCAGATGTGGTTTATATATCTGTGGAATGATGTCCAGGGTGGAAGAAAGAAAGTGGGGTTCGTATATTTGTGGAATGATGTCCAGAGTGGGTGAAAGAACTCTTATCTGCTGGAGGAAAGTATGAATGCCGCAACTGGACAGCGTGATTAGCATTGAATAGCCTTGCAGCTTCAAAACCTGGCTGCTTCCTGCCTGAATCTAGGCAGGTGTGGTTTATATATCTGTGGAATGATGTCCAGGGTGGGAGAAAGAAAGTGGGGTCCGTATATTTGTGGAATGATGTCCAGGGTGGGAGAAAGAACTCTTGTCTGCTTGAGGAAAGAATGAATGCCGCAACTGGACAGCTTGGTCCAGCCTTGCAGCTTCAATGCCTGGCTGTTTCCTGCCTGAATCTAGGCAGATGTGGATTATATATCTGTGGGAGAATGTCCAGAGTGGCAGAAAGAAAGTGGGGTTCGTATATTTGTGGAATGATGTCCATGGTAGGAGAAAGAACTCTTGTCTGTTGGAGGCCAATGTGAATGTTGCCATTGGCCAACTTGATTAGCGCTGAATAGCCTTGCAGCTTCAAGGCCTGGCTGCTTCTTACCTGAATCTAGGCAGGTGTGGTTTATATATCTCTGGAATGATGTCCAGGGTGGGAGAAAGAACTCTTGTCTCCTGGAGGCAAGTGTGAATGTCACCATTGGCCAGCTTGATTAGCACTGAATAGCCTTGCAGCTTTGAAGCCTGGCTGCTTCCTGCCTGAAACTAGGCAAGTTTGGTTTATATATCTGTGGAATGATGTCCAGGGTGGAAGAAAGAAAGTGGAGTTTGTATATCTGTGGAATGATGTCCAGGATGGGAGAAAGAACTCTTGTCTGCTTGAAGAAACTATGAATGCTGCAACTGGATAGCTTGATTAGCATTGAATAGCCTTGCAGATTCAAAGCCTGGCTGCTTCCTTCCTGAATCTAGGCAGGTGTGGTTTATATATATCTGTGGAATGATGTCCAGGGTGGGAGAAAGAACTCTTGTCTGCTTATTTATTTATTTATTATTTATTTATTACTGCGCTTGTATACCGCCGTTTCTCAGCCTACATTGGCGACTCAACGCGGTTTACAACATTACAATAATCAACAATATTCAAGATAAAAAGCATTAAAAAAAGCATAAAAACAGTGAATGCCGCAACTGGACAGCTTGATTAGCATTGAATAGCCTTGCAGCTTCAAAACCTGGCTGCTTCCTGCCTGAATCTAGGCAGGTGTGGTTTATATATCTGTGGAATGATGTCCAGGGTGGGAGAAAGAACTCTTGTCTGCTGGAGGCAAATGTGAGTGTTGCCATTGGCCAACTTGATTAGCACTGAATACCCTTGTAGCTTCAAAGCCTGGCTGCTTCCTGCCTGAATCTAGGCAGATGTGGTTTATATATCTGTGGAATTATGTCCAGGGTGGAAGAAAGAAAGTGGGGTTTGTATATTTTATTTATTTTATTTATTTATTATTTAAACTTATATGCCGCCACTCCCTTGGGGCTCGGAGCAACTTACAAGAATAGCTAAAATCTAACAAAATTTAAAAGCAATTTAAAACAATTTAAAAACAACAATATTAAACATTAAAAGCCTGTCGAAACAGGTATGTCTTACATGCCCTGCGGAAAGCTCGTAAGTCCCGCAAGGCACGGACTTCAGGTGGCAGAGTATTCCAGAGTGATGGTGCCACTGCTTGTGAAGGCTCTGCGTCTGGTTGCTGTTAAACGCAAGGTTTTGACACTGGGAACTTCCAATAGATCTTGGTCCTCAGAACGGAGGGATCTCTGGGGTTAAGGAAAGTATGAATGCTTGATTAGCATTAAATAGCCTTGCAGCTTCAAAGCCTGGCTGCTTCCTGCCTGAATCTAGGCAGGTGTGGTTTATATATCTGTGGAATGATGTCCAGGGTGGCAGAAAGAAAGTGGGGTTCGTATATTTGTGGAATGATGTCCAGGGTGGGTGAAAGAACTCTTGTCTGCTTAAAGAAAGTGTGAATGCCGCAACTGGACAGCTTAATTAGCATGGAATAGCTTTGCAGCTTCAAAGTCTGGCTGCTTCCTGCCTGAATCTCGGCAGATGTGGTGTTTACTTTGAAAGTAGTTGTTTTACTCCAGAAGCGGGGAAAAGCAAGCAGAGGAAATTCCTTCTCTGGTTTAAAACTGGCTTCTCTGGCTTGAGCCGAGGCCAGGAAATTCCTCCCTTCTCTGGCTTTAAAACTGGCTTCTCTGGCTTGTGCTGAGGCCAGGAAATTGCTTTCTCCTCTGGTTTAAAACTGGCTTCTCTGGCTTAGAACTGGCATCTCTGGCTTGAGCCAAGGCTAAGAAATTCCTTCCCTGGTTTAAAACTGGCTTCTCTGGCTTAGAACTGGCATCTCTGGCTTTAGCCAAGGCCAGGAAATTCCTTCCTTCTCTGGTTTAAAACTGGCGTGTCTGGCTTAGAACTGGCTTATCTGGCTTGAGCCAAGGCCAGGAAATTCCTTCCTTCTCTGGTTTAAAACTGGCTTCTCTGGTTTGAGCCGAGGCCAGGAAATTCCTTCCTTCTCTGGTTTAAAACTGGCTTCTCTGGTTTGAGCCGAGGCCAGGAAATTCCTTCCTTCTCTGGTTTGAGCCGAGGCCATGAAATTGCTTCCTTCTCTGGTTTAAAACTGGCTTCTCTAGCTTTAACACTAGCTTCTCTGGTTTGAGCTGAGGCCAGCAAATTCCTTCCTTCTCTGGTTTAAAACTGGCTTCTCTGGCTTGAGCCAAAGCCAGGAAATTCCTTCCTTCTCTGGTTTAAAACTGGCTTCTCTGGCTTGAGCCGAGGCCAGGAACCAGAAGCAGAGAAAAGCCAAATCATTTCCGACTCACTTCCTGAAATTCCTTCCTTCTCTGGTTTATAACTGGCTTCTCTGGCTTGAGCTGAGGCAGGAAATTCCTTCCTTCTCTGGTTTAAAACTGACTTCTCTGGCTTGAGCCGAGGCCAGGAAATTCCTTCCTTCTCTGGTTTAAAACTGGCTTCTCTGGCTTGAGCCGAGGCCAGGAGATTCCTTCCTTCTCTGGTTTAAAACTGGCTTCTCTGGCTTGAGCCGAGGCCAGGAGATTCCTTCCTTCTCTGGTTTAAAACTGACTTCTCTGGCTTGAGCCAAGGCCAGGAAATTCCTTCCTTCTCTGGTTTAAAACTGGCTTCTCTGGCTTGAGCCAAGGCCAGGAAATTCCTTCCTTCTCTGGTTTAAAACTGGCTTCTCTGGCTTGAGCCAAGGCCAGGAAGTCCTTTCCTTCTCTGGTTTAAAAGTGGCTTCTCTGGCTTGAGCCAAGGCCAGGAAATTCCTTCCTTCTGTGGTTTAAAACTGACTTCTCTGGGAACTATAGCTGTTTGTGGAAGCAGGAGCTTGTCTGTTTACGTGGACACTCCAGCCACGTACACACATACATATTTTCACTTTTATTATGCATATAAATAGATAGATATCCCTTTTATTTGGAAGGAAAAGAAGAAAAAGCAACCTTCAACATCTCCTATTTTTTGCTCTTTGATGATTTCCCATTTTCATTGCAGCTAAAAGGGAAAGGGGCCTAGATTTCTGCAAACCTCTGAATGGTGAAAACACCATTAATAAATCCAGAAATGCATTCATGAAGGCAGATCGCCGATTAGACCGTTTTGCCGGCAAATCCTGCTTAGCGATCATCCCTTATTGGACACAGAACTTATCTCATCTCATTGCCGCGGTCCAAAGCCTAAGCTGGGGTTGGCCAGCTGTCTCTGATTTTCTTCCCATTTCCAAGCATTCCCATATTAAAAGGCAGAGATATGAACAAACACATACACAAAAACCCAAATTCTCCTCCTATTTCCTTTCCCAATTCCTGCATGATAGAGACAGGAATTGTAGGAAAAACAATGGATGAATTGGGCAAACAAACAAACAAACAAACACTTTTCTTATTATTTACTTAGATTTTTGAAAAATTCCAAATTTGACCCTGGTGGGATTCGAACTCGCGAACTGCAACACGACACTGCCGCTCCTGCCGCCATCTTGGAAGAGGGCAAATAGAAAGCAACGCAGCTGAGCTGTGCCCGACCTTAAGATGGCGGAGTCATGGCCTCGTTCCCTATTCTGATATTTAACCATCGCTTCCCCTTGCTTTGACGCCTTGTGCTGCGATTGGATGAAAATGTGCATATATTAGCATATAAAATGAGGGAGGACACTTTCCAGCTAAACCGAGCCGATTGTGGGGATAAATTGATTTCTACAATATGAAATTTTAAAATTATAGCTATACTTGCGTTATGGTGTGAAAAGAGATCAAAATAGACTCATTAATATGATTAATAATTGCCCACCGTGACTTGAAAAGGTCTGAAAATAATGACTTTATATAGAGAGTGGTCAATGGAGCCCAGTGTGTTGTATGAAAGGAGAGAAGGTTAGCACTCCCCTTGATAAGGATGGAAGAGGTCCTAGTGGCCTGTACAACACGCATATGGTTAAGGCATTGCCACTTACTTTGTGGCATCTAACCAAGTTTTTTCCCCGCCCTTTTAATTGTGGGAATTGTAGTTCCTTTGGCAAAATAGAAGGCCAATCCAAGAGTTGTCTGTTTTCTTGCCCTGGTGAAGGGAGTTGGACTGGATGGCCTTAAGTATGGGGGTTCTGTGTGGGAAGTTTGCCCCATTCTGTCGTTGGTGGGGTTCAGCATGCTCTTTGATTGTAGGTGAACTATAAATCCCATAAACTACAACTCCCAAATGACAAGGTCTATCCCCCAAACATCTGTGTTCATATTTGGGCATATGGAATATTCATGCCAAGTTTGGTCCAGATCCATCATTGTTTGAGTCCATGTAGTCTCTGGATGTAGGTGAACTACAACTCCCGAACTCAAGGTCAATGCTCACCAAACCAGTGTTTTCTGTTGGCCATGGAGTTCTGTGCGTCAAGTTTGGTTCAATTCTGTCATTGGTGGGGTTCAGAATGCTCTTTGATTGTAGGTGAACTATAAATCCCAGTAACTACAACTCCCAAATGTCAAGGTCTATTTCCCTCAAACTCCATCTGTGTTCATATTTGGGCATATGGAATATTCGTGCCAAGTTTGGTCCAGATCCATCATTGTTTGAGTCCATGGTAGTCTCTGGATGTAGGTGAACTACAACTCCCAAACTCAAGGTCAATGCTTACCAAACCCTTTTAGTGTTTTCTATTGGTCAGCAAAGCCTAGAGAAGACAATGATGCTGGGGAAAGTGGAAGGCAAAAGGAAGAGGGGCCGACCAAGGGCAAGATGGATGGATGGCATCCTTGAAGTGACTGGACTGACCATGAAGGAGCTGGGGGTGGTGACAGCCGACAGGGAGCTCTGGCGTGGGCTGGTCACAAAGAGTCGGAGACGACTGAACGAATGAACAACAACAACAACATTGGTCATGGGAGTCCTGTATGCCCCGGTTGGTTCAATTACATCATACTATTTGATTGTAGGTGAACTATACATCCCAGCAACTACAACTCTCTCTCTCTCTCTCTCTCTCTATCTAATCTATATCTATGGGTGGATGGCTCTTTGTCAGGAGGACTTTAATTATGCTTTTTTCCCCTGGTGAAATGAGTTGGATTGGATGGCCTTAAGTATTTTCTGTTGGTCATGGGGGTTATCTGTGGGAAGTTTGCCCCGATTCTGTCGTTTGTGGGGTTCAGAATGCCCTTTGATTGTAGGTGAACTGTGAATCCCAGTGACTACAACTCCCAAATGTCAAGGTCTATTTCCCCCAAACTCCATCTGTGTTCATATTTGGGCATATTGAGTGCTTGTGCCAAGTTTGGTTTGTTTGAGTCCACAGTGCTCTCTGGATGTAGGTGAACTATAACTCCCAAACTCAAGGTCAATGCCCACCAGACCCTTCCAATATTTTCTGTTGGTCATGGAAGTTCTGTGTGCCAAGTTTGGTTCAATTCCACCATTGGTGGAGTTCAGAATGCTCTTTGATTGTAGGTGAACTATAAATCCCAGCAACTACTCCCAATTGACAAGGTCTATTTCCCCCCAAACTCCATGTATGTTCATATTTGGGCATATGGAATATCCATGAACTATAAATCCCAGCAACTACAACTCCCAAATGAAATAATAATAATTTTTTGAGTGATGGTCACTCCTTGTGTTGTGAGACGTTTTGTTGCCAAATTTGGTGTGATTTCGTTCATTGGTTCTTTGGTTTTTAAGGTACTCATTACGCACAGAGCATTTATATATATATAGATCAGAAGCCTAGTATCATCTGGAGAGGGTCTTCTCTCTGTCCCATTGCCTTCTCAAGCTCTTTTGGAGAGAATAACAATGACAACAATAATCAATGATACCTAAGTCACTCCTGGTTTGTACTTGGATGGGAGATCGTTGTGGTTAAAGTGGTGTCAAAAGTGCCTTAATTCAACTGTATAGCCGAACCTATGGATGAAATATTTAAGGTCAACCCTGATTAGTACTTTGATGAAAGACCATCAAGGACGTGGATGAGAGGCCAACAAGGAGACCAAGCAGGGTCGGGTCTGGTTAAGACTTGGATGAGAGATCACCAAGGAGACCAAGCAGGGTCAGGTTTGGTTAAGACTTGGATGGGAGGCCATCAAGGAGACCAATCAGGGTCAGGATGGGTTAGGACTTGGATGGGAGGCCATCAAGGAAACCACCCAGTGTCAGATTGTGTTAGGACTTGGATGAGGGACCACCAAGGACTTGGATGAGAGATCACCAAGGAGACCAAGCAGGGTCAGGTTTGGTTAAGACTTGGATGAGAGACCACCAAGGAGACCAAGCAGGGTCAGGATGGGTTAGATCTTGGATGGGAGGCCACCAAGGAGACCAAGCGGGGTCAGATTTGGTTAAGACTTGGATGGGAAGCCACCAAGGAGACCAAGCTGGTTTGGTTAAGACTTGGATGAGAGACGACCAAGGAGACTAAACAGGGTCAGGTTGCATTAGGACTTGGATGAGAGGCCACCAAGGAGACCAATCGGGGTCAGATTTGGTTAGACTTGGATGGAGGGCCATCAAGGAGACTATCCAGGGACAGGTTGCGTTAGGACTCGGATGGGAGGCCACCAAGGAGACCAAGCAGGGTCAAGATGGGTTAGGACTTGGATGGGAGGCCACCAAGGAGACCAAGCAGGGTCAGGTTGGGTTAAGACTTGGATGGGAGGCCATCCAGAGTCAGGTTTGGTTAAAACTTGGATGGGAGGCCATCAAAGATACCATCCAGGGTCAGGTTGTGTTAGGACTTGGATGAGAGGCCATCAAGGGGACCAAATGGGGTCAGGTTTGGTTAGGACTTGGATGGGAGGCCACCAAGGAGAACAAGCAGGGTCAGGTTTGGATAAGACTTGGATGGGAGGCCACCAGGGAGACAAAGCATGGTCAGGTTTGGTTAAGACTTGGATAGGAGTCCACCAAGGAGACCAAGCAGGGTCAGGATGGGTTAGATCTTGGATGGGAGGCCACCAAGGAGAAAAATGGGATCAGGTTTGGTTAGGATTTGGATGGGAGGCCAACAAGAAGACTAAACAGGGTTGGATTTGGTTAGGACTTGGATGGGAGGCCACCAAGGAGACCAAGAAGGGTCAGGTTTAGTTAAGACTTGGATGAGGGGCTACCAAGGAGACCAAGCAGGGTCAGGTTTGGTTAAGACTTGGATGGGAGGCCACCAAGGAGACAAAGCACAGTCAGGTTGGGTTAAGACTTGGATGGGAGGCCATCCAGAGTCAGGTTTGGTTAAATCTTGGATGGGAGGCCATCAAGAAGACCATCCAGGGTCAGGATAGGTTAGGACTTGGATGGGAGGCTACCAAGGAGACAAAGCACGGTCAGGTTTGGTTAAGACTTGGGTGGGAGGCCATCAAGGGGACCAAGCAGGGTCGGGTATGGTTATGACTTGGATGAGGGGCCACCAAGTAGGCCAAGCAGGGTCAGGTTTGGTTAAGACTTGGATGGGAGGCCACCAAGGAGACCAAGCAGGGTCAGGTTGCGTTAGGACTTGGATGAGAGACCACCAAAGAGACAAAGCATGGTCAGGTTTCATTAAGACTTGGGCGGGAGGCCATCAAGGAGACTATCCAGGGTCAGATTGTGTTAGGACTTGGATGAGAGGCCAGGTTGGATTCCAAATTGGATGGGAGGCCACCAAGGAGACCAAGCAGGGTCAGGTTGTATTAGGACTTGGATGAGAGGCCATCAAGGGGACCAATCAGTGTTAGGATGGGTTAGGACGTGGATGGGAAGCTGCCAAGGAGACCAAGCAGGGTCAGGTTTGGTTAAGACTTAGATGGGAGGCCACCAAGGATACCAAGTAGGGTCCAGTTTGGTTAAGACTTGGATGAGACCTTGTCAATGTTAAAGTGGTACTAAACTGCATTCATTCTATAATGTAGATGCACCCATGGACTCAAAACGTAGACTCGACCCTGGTTAGTGCTTAGAAGAGACATTGTGAGGGCTAAAGTGGTACCATACTGCATTAACTCTACAATGTAGATGCACCCATGGACTCAAAACATAGGATCAGCCCTCGTTAGCGCTTGGATAAGGCCTTGTCAAGGATAAAGTGGTATCAAACTGCATTAATTCAGCAGTGTAGATGCACCTTTGGGCTCTTGATGTCGCTTTTGTTGTCCCATAGCGAAATGTATCCCTGATTTTATTCTTTTGCAAGGAGGGTCTTTGCCGAAGATGGAAACCAGAGGGGAAGCTCAAGAGGGAAAAAAAAAAGTGGAGAGCTTTCTCTGCCTAATCCAGAACCGAATTAGAGGATTTTCGACGTGGATTTAGAGTTAAATCTTGATTAGGGAGAATTTCTCTCCTGCCGTCTCTGCACGCTTGTATTAACGGGTAATGATCATGCGTCGGAGAAATAGGACAGCGATAGCTAAGGGTAACGCACACATATGCTGGCGTCTGTTTCTTGACAAGGCAATTTTTGTGTGTATCTATATATATATCCGGAAAAGTGTTGACGGAGACAAGCAAAGGCTGATTTCGGTTCGGTCCTTCCTTCAAGAAAGGTCTGAAGGTCTGGAGAAGATGGGACGATCCCCCCGAACGGAGACCAGACTGGCAGGAATGGTTTAATCTGATCTCGCCTCACTATCGGAACCAACGTTGATATTATTTCAAGAACTAGAAGAGCCCAGACTCTTGGGTTGGGACCCCAATGCTGGTGGGACCCATGTTTGGACCAGCAGCCTATGGGATATTTTCTCTGGCGACGCTTTCTTTCCTACTTTCGATCGGTAAGTGCCTTGTGTTGTTTACAAATATGTATATATGCATAGTTTGGGAACCAAAGAGGGTCAGGCCTGTTTAGGAGTGGGATGGGAGGCCACCAAGGCAATATTTCAGAGGAAGGACCTACAAAACCATCTCAGCCCCTTGCCAAAGAAAACCCTTTGAAAATGAGTGGGGTCTATAGGTTAACTTGAAGGCACCAGGGCATGTCTGATCTTGGAAAATAAGATAATGGAGACTATCAAGGAAACCAAACAGGGTCAGGTTTGGTAAAGACTTGGATGGGAGGCCACCAAGGAGACCAAGCAGGGTCAGGTTTGGTAAAGATTTGGATGGAAGGCCACCAAGCAGACCAAATGGGGACAAGTTTGGATAGGACTTGGATGGGAGGCCACCAAGGAGACCATTCAAAGTCAGGTTGAATGTGAGACCACCAAGGAGACCAATCAGAGTCAGGTTATATGGAAGGCCAATCAGGGTCAAGTTTGGACTTGGTTGGACTTGGTTAGTACTTGGATGGGAACCCACTGAAGAGACCAAAAAGGGTCAAGTTTGGTTAGGCCTTGGATGGAAGGCCACCAAAGAGACCATTAAGGGTCAGGTTATGTTAGGACTTGGATGGAAGARCACCAAGGAGTCCAACCAGAGCCAGGTTGGGTTAGGACTTGGATTGGAGGCAACCAAGGAGACCATCCAGAGTCAGGTTGGGTTACAACTTGGATGGGGGTGCCACCAAGGAGACCAACCAGGGTCACATTTTATTGAGACTTGGATGGGGGGCAATCAAAGAGATCTTCCAAGGTCAGGTTGGGTTAGGACTTGGATGGGTGGCTACCAAGGACACCAAGCAGGGTCAAGTTGGGCTATGATGTGGATGGGAGGCCACCAAGGAGAACAAATGGGATCAGGTTTGGTTAGGTTTTGGATGGGAGTCCAACAAGAAGACTAAACAGGGTCGGATTTGGTTGGGACTTGGATGGGAGCCCACCAGGGAGACCAAATGGGGTCAGGTTTGGTTAGGACTTGGATGGGGAGTCACCAAGGAGACCAATCAGGGCAAGGGTTGGGTTAGGATTTGGATGGGAGGCCCCCAAGGAGACCAAGCAGGTTTAGGTTGGGTTAGGACTTGTATGGGAGTCCACCAAGGAGACCAAACGGGGTCAGGTTTGGTTAGGATTTGGATGGGAGTCCACCAAGGAGACTAAACAGGGTCGAATTTGGTTAGGACTTGGATGGGAGCCCACCAGGGAGACCAAATGGGGTCAGGTTTGGTTAGGGTTTGGATGGGAAGTCACCAGGGAGACCAAACAGGGTTGGTTTTCGTTAGGACTTGGATGGGAGGCCAACAAGGAGACCCAGCAGGGTCAGGTTGAGTTAGGACTTGTATGGGAGTCCACCAAGGAGACTAAACGGGGTCAGGTTTGGTTAGGATTTGGATGGGAGGCCAACAAGAAGACTAAACAGGGTCAGATTTGGTTGGGACTTGGATAGGAGCCCACCAGGGAGACCAAATGGGGTCAGGTTTGGTTAGGACTTGGATGGGAGCCCCCCAAGGAGACCAAGCAGGGTCAGGTTGGGCTATGACTTGGATGGGAGGCCACCAATGAGACCAAACAGGGTTGGATTTGGTTAGAACTTGGATGGGAGGCCACCAAGGAGACCATTCAGCAATAGGTTGAGGTGGAAGGCCATCAAGGAGTCCAATGGGTCCATTGCATTGAGCCATTTTAATTCAAATGATATACAACTGATTTAATCCTGCTGTTCAGAGATGTTTCTGAGGGAAGACAGTAAATACTGGTGACAGCAATAACAAAACATCTCACTAGGGGGCTGCAGCGCTTACCAAATGTGCTATTCTCTGCTATTTCCATTCTTGTTTTGCCAACCAGCAATTCCGTTAACGATTTAATTAACCAGGCATGCAAGTGTTAACCGAAACAAATTGATTTCTGCCTTGGCAAGGATCAATGTTGACTAATTTAATTTTAAACTAGGCGCCCCTAGCTCCATGCGTTCGGACCACGGAGGAGAGCAAGGGATTGCTGGGCCTGGGGAAAGACTGGCCTCCATCCAAATGTGAGTCCCAGTTAGACTAAGAATCAATGGGGGCTGACATTGATTCAATTACTGGACTCTAATTGGGCGCCAACAGTTGGATTTAGGCCACTGCGTTCAATGTAAAGGCATTTTTTCCGCTCTGTGTTTACATCAGCTGCAGTGTTGTTGGTTCTCTATCGCCACCAGTGGCAGCTTACAAGCATTACAAGTGAGACAACCCATTCTCTTTCAGCCACAGGCCTCCAGTGTTATGGTTGCAACATCATCGTGGGTAGCCGGTCCCTGGACACCGGTTGCACCAGTCCGGAAGTCATCACTTGTTCCCATTCGCACCAGGGGTTCAAGCACAGGTTTTGCATTAAGATGGAAAGCGGTGAGTTGCTAAAAGAAAAGACGGTTCTCGTAGTTTTATTTTTGCTCCAATCCCTCTACCGACCCCTCTGGATCTGGAAGGTATTGCAATGTGCCTCTCGTGAGCCTTTGTCTCATTTTAAGAATAGTAATGTGAATCCTATATCTATACACACACACACATACACATATACACATACATATTTGCATATTAGTTTCTTAGTTTCTGAGATAATATTGTGGAAATAATAATAATAATAATAATAATAATAATAATATTGCTGTGAGCTTTCCGCGCTGTATGGCCATGTTCCTGAAGCATTCTCTCCTGACGTTTTGCCTACATCTATGGCAAGTATCCTCAGACATTGTTAGGTCTGCTGGAAACTAGGCAAGTGAGGTATCTATCTATCTATCTGTGGAATAATGTCCGGGGTGGGAGAAAGAACTCTTGTCTGTTCACCTTGATTAGCATTAAATGGCCCTGCAGCTTCAAACCCTGGCTGCTTCCTGCCTGGGGGAATCCTTTGTTGGGAGGTGTCAGCTGGCCCTGGTTGTTTCCTGTCTGGAATTCCCCTGTTTTCTGAGTCTTGCTCTTTGTTTACTGTCCTGGTTCTAGAGTTTTGCTTTGCTTCTGCAAAGGTGTTGACTTGTAGGTCTTCTTCTGAATGTGCACAGACTACGTTATCATCAGCATATTGGCAATAATAATAATAGTAATAATAATAATAAAAAAAATTGTTATGCCTCGCCTCCATCTCCCTGAAGGGACTCGAGGCAGCTTACATGGGGCCAAGCCAAATAAAAGCGTTATACATAGTACATTAGAGTGCATAATAACAATTTAAAACAACGTAAAACACCAAATACAAAATATAATACAGAGTTCTATAACAGAAGTTGTGACCTTGGTTTTGTAGAGGGATTGGCTGGTGCCTGTTGAAAAGCACTTTGGTTTTCTTGATGTTCAAGGAGAGACCGAACTTCTCGTATGCTTCTGCCAAGGTGTTTAGAGTGGCTTGTAGGTCTTCTTCTGAATGAGCACAAACTATGTTATCATCAGCATATTGCAGTTCTATAAAATATATTGTTGTGACCTTGGTTTTGTAGAGAGATTGGCTGGTGTCTGTTGAAAGAGCACTTTGGTTTTCTCAGTGTTCAGTGAGAGGTCAAGCCTCTTGTATGATTCTGCCAAGGTGTTTAGAGTGGCTTGTAGGTCTTCTTCTGAATGAGCACAAACTACATTATCATCAGCATATTGGAGTTCTATAACAAATGTTGTTATGGCCTTGGTTTTGTAGAGGGATTGGCTGGTGATTGCTGCAACGCTACTTTAGTTTTCTCGAAGTTCAATGAGAGGCCGAGTTCTCGAATGCTTCTGCGAAGATGTTTAGAGTGGCTTGTAGGTCTTCTTCTGAATTCTCACAGACTATGTTATCATCGGTATATTGGAGTTTGTTGTGACCTGGTTTTATAGAGGGATTGGCTGGTGCCTGATGGAAGAGCACTTTGGTTTTCTCGATGTTCAATGAGAAGCCGAGCTTCTCATATGCTTCTGCAAAGGTATTTAGTGTGGCTT
The DNA here is from genome assembly GCF_025583915.1 of Anolis sagrei ordinatus. Classification (NCBI taxonomy): domain Eukaryota; kingdom Metazoa; phylum Chordata; class Lepidosauria; order Squamata; family Anolidae; genus Anolis; species Anolis sagrei. The sequence goes on from NW_026844589.1 coordinate 30,680,542, forward strand.
GCAGGTCTTCTTCTGAATGTGCACATACTATGTTACCATCAGCGTTTTGGAGTTGTATAACAGATGTTGTTGTGACCTTGGTTTTATAGAGGGATTGGCTGGTGCCTGTTCAAAGAACACTTTGGTTTTCTCAATGTTCAATGAGAACCCAATCTTCTCGTACACTTCTGCAAAGGTGTTCAGAGTGCCTTGTAGGTCTTCTTCTAAATGAGCACAGACTACATTATCATCAGCATATTGGAGTTCTATAACAGATGTTGTGACCTTGGTTTTGTAGAGGGATTGGCTGATAACTGCTGGAACACTACTTTGCTTTTCTCTATCTTCAATGAGAGGCCGAGCTTTTCGTATGCTTCTGTGAAGGTGTTCAGAGTGGTTTGTAGGTCTTCTTCTGAATGTGCACAGACTACGTTATCATCAGCATATTGGAGATCTATAACAGATGTTGTTCAGACCTTGGTTTTATAGAGGGATTGGCTGGTGCCTGATGGAAGAGCAGGTTGGTTTTCTCAATGTTCAAAGAGAGGCTGAGCTTCTCGTATGCCTCTGCAAAGGTGTTTAGAGTGACTTGTAGGTCTTCTTCTGAATGTGCACAGACTACGTTATCATCGTCATATTGGAGTTCTGTTGTGACCTGGTTTTATAGAGGGATTGGCTGGTGACTGCTGGAAGACCACTTTAGTTTTCTCAATGTTCAATGAGAGGCCAAACTTCTCGTATGCTTCTGCATAGGCGTTTAGAGTGGCTTGTAGGTCTTCTTCTGAATGCGCACAGACTACATTATCATCGGCATATTGGAGTTCTATGACAGATGTTGTTCTGACCTTGATTTTGGCTTTAGTCTGCTGAGATTAAATAGCTTGCCATCTGTCTGATTCCTCTCTTCTAATGGCTTTCCTTCCTTCCTTCTCCTTCTCTCCAGTGGTCCTGGGGATCCTTTTGACCAGCGGATGCGCCACTTCTCGCCACTGCCAACAGCAAGAGCTCCCCGGGGTCCGGATCCATTGCTGCGACAAAGATCTTTGTAACGGATCCCCCAAAGCGTCCTTTCCCGGCTCTTTTGGCCAAATCTCCTACCTCTTGATTTTGTGGATGTTCATCCTCGCCTTCCTCCTTTGAAGGAACCAAAATTGATGCAAATCTCAAAGATGTTTTGGATCTCTTCGGATGCATCTACACTGTCGAATCAATCCAGTTTGATCCCACTCGAACTGCCACAGCCTATTGCTATGGACACCTTCTTGTACAGCTTCCAGGATCCCATAGCATTCAAGTGGTGTCAAACCGCATTCATTCCACAGTGTAGATGCAATCTTGGCCCCTCTTTTTGCTCTCCACTTGTATGGTTTGCTTCCTTCCCTTCATGCCTCCTTCCCTTCCTTTTCTGATGTTCTTTTCTACAAAGTGTAAGGGCAAAAATAAAATCTTTTTCATCGAGTGTGAATAGTTTTCGCTCCTACCTCTGCTGTAGAACTGATGCAATGAGCTTGGGATCTGTAGTTTACCAAGGTACATATAGTATTAACATACTTTAGAATGAAGGTGAGTTGCCACCACTTGAACTGCCCTAGCTCCATGCTGTCCCATCCTTGGAGTTGTAGTTTCCCAAGGCATGTAGCCTTCCAACTCTAATAATAATAATAATAATAATAATAATAATAATAATAATAGATAATAGATAATAAAAATTAGCAAGTCTATTTTCCTTTATGACTGAATGGGGTTGGACTGGATGGTCTTTGGGGTCCTCTTCCAACAACAACAACAATAACAATAGATAATTATAATAGATAATATTTTAGTAAGTCTATTTTCCTTTATGGCTGAATGGGGTTGGACTGGATGACCTTTGGGGTCCCCTTCCAACACTAATAGTAATAATAATAATAATAATAATAATAATAATAATAATAATACTCGATAATAATATTTTAGTAAGTCTATTTTTCTTTATAGCTGAATGGGGTTGGACTGGATGGTCTTTGGGGTCCCCTTCCAACTATAATAATAATAATAATAGTAATAATAATAATAGATAATAAAATATTAGTAAGTCTATTTTCCTTTATAGCTGAATGGGGTTGGATTGGATAGTCTTTGGGGTCCCTTTCCAACTATAATAATAATAATAATAATAATAATAATAATAATAATAATAGGTATTAATATGTTAGGAAGTCTATTTTCCTTTATAGCTGAATGAGGTTGGATTGGATAGTCTTTGGGGTCCCCTTCCAACTATAATAATAATAATAATAATAATAATAATAATAATAATAGATAATAAAATATTAGTAAGTCTATTTTCCTTTATGGCTGAATGGGGTTGGACTGGATGGCCTTTGGGGTTCCCTTCCAACTATAATAATAATAATAATAATAATAATAATAATAATAATAATAAATAATAGATAATAGAATAATAATCATCATCATCATTATTCTATTATTAATAGAATAATAGTAAGTCTATTTTCCTTTATGGATGAATGGGGTTGGACTGGATAATAGATAATAGAATAATAATAATCATCATCATCATCATCATCATCATTATTTTATTATTAATCTATTAATCTATCTATTTTCCTTTATGGCTGAATGGGGTTGGACTGGATGGTCTTTGGGGTCCCCTTCCAACTCTAATAATAATAATAATAATAATAACAACAATAGGTAATAGATAATAATAATAGATAATAAAATATTAGTAAGCCTATTTTCCTTTATGGCTGAATGGCTTTGGGGTCCCCTTCCTACTCTAAAAATAATAATAATAATAATAATAATAATAATAATAATAATAATAATAGATAGATAGATAGTAAAGTATTAGTAAGTTTATTTTCCTTCATAGCTGAATGAGATTGGACTGGACTGGCCACCAAAGACCCCTCTGAAACTCCATCGTTGGTGGAGTTCAGAATGCTCTTTGATTGGAGGTGAACTATAAATCCCAGCAACTACAACTCCCAAATGACAAAATCAGTACCTGCCCCAACCCCACCAGTATTCAAATTTGGGTGCATTGGGTATTTGTGCCAAATTTCGTCCAGTGAATGAAAATACATCCTGCATATCAGATATTTACATGGCGATTCACAACAGTAGCAAAATGACA
>NW_026844589.1:30688662-30713662 GCF_025583915.1 Anolis sagrei ordinatus
TCATTTGCACTCATGGAGAACATCACTACTGAGGACATTCTCATTTGTTGCCATGGTTATTTGCAAGGAGACGCTATTGAATTTTCCTTTGGAAGCCGTAAGCAAAAAAAGGCAGCCTTGGAAAGAAAAAAAAGAGATTATGTAATTTGTGCCGGGTTTGGGAAAGGTAAAAGTGATCTGGTGCAGCGTATGAGCTCACCGGCACCGGCTTTGCCAAAGTGGTATTAGCAGAATGTATTGGCTCTGTTGTTTTTCCCCCCTCCCCTTTCTTTTAATGGGAAGGGGGCACTCTATGGGGCTGATCATGCCAGGGGGTGAAACCCCCTCCCCCCGAACTTTTCCAAACATTGTCCTATCGTTGCTAAGTAACTTCTTTGAGATGACTTCATTTACCGAAGGCACACGAAAACCATGCAGCCTGAGAACGGATGAACGAACGCAGTTTCACACCACTTTACATCAGTGTTTCTCAACCTGGGGGTCGGGACCCCCGGAGGGGTCGTGAAGGGGGTTTCAGAGGGGTTGCCAAAGACCCCTCCTGATGGTCTTAGGAACCCTTTTGGTAGAGAAAGATGAGCATCTCTCTGCCTGTCCTTCTCTTCCTTTTTGGTGTGGGTGAACTACAACTCCCAGAATTCAAAAACAGTCCCCCTCCTCAAACCCACCAGTATTCAATGTTAGCCATTTAGATACTGTACCAAGTTTGGTGCCAATCCATTGTGGGCTTGGTTCAAAATGCTCTTTGTTTGTAGGTGAACCATAAATCCCAGAAACTACAGCTCCCAAATGTCAAGGTCTTTTTTCCCCAAACTTCACCAGTGTTCACATTTGGGTGTATTGATTATCCATGCCAATTTTGGTCTGGATCCATCATTGTTTGAGTCCACAGTGCTCTCTGGATGTAGGTGAACTACAACTCCAAAACTCAAGGTCAATGACCACCAAACACTTTCCGGTATTTTCTGCTGGTTGTGGAAGTTCTATGTGCGAAGACTGGTTCAATTCCATCTTGAGTAGAGTTCAAAATGTTCTTTGATTGTAGGTGAACCATAAATCCCAGAAACTACAAGTCCCAAATGTCAAGGTCTATTTTCCCCAAACTCCACCAGTGTTCACATTTGGACATATTGAGTAACCATGCCAATTTTGGTCCAATTTTGGCCCAGTGCTCCCTAGATGTAGGTGAACTACAACTCCCAACTGAAGGTCAATGCCCACCAAACCCTTCCAGTATTTTCTGCTGGTCGTGGAAGTTCTATGTGCAAAGACTGGGTCAATTCCATCAGAATGCTCTTTGATTGTAGGTGAACTATAAATCCCAACAACTACAACTCCCAAACATCAAGGTCTATTTCCCTCAAACTCCACCAGTGTTCACATTTGGGCATATTGAGTATTCGTGTCAAGTTTGGTCCAAATCCATCATTACTGAATCCACAGTGCTCTCTGGATGTAGGTGAACTACAACTCCAAAACTCAAGGTCAATGCCCAGCAAACCCTCCCAGTATTTTCTGTTGGTCGTAGGAGTTCTGTGTGCCAAATTTGGTTCAATTCCATCATTTGTGGAGTTCAGAACGCTCTTTGGTTGTAAGTGGACTATAAATCCCAGCAACTACAACTCCCAAATGTCAAGGTCTATTTTCCCCAAACTCCACCAGTGTTTACAAATAGGCACATTGAGTATCTATTCCTATTTTGGTCCATATCCATTGTTATTTGAGTCCACATTGGTCTCTGGATGTAGGTGAACTACAACTCCCAGATGTCAAGGTCTATTTTCCCCAAACTTCACCAGTGTTTACAATTGGGCACATTGAGTATCTATTTTGGTCCATATCCATCGTGATTTCAGTCCACATTGCTCTCTGGATGTAGGTGAACTACAACTCCCAAACTCAAGGTCAATTTTCCCCAAACTTCACCAGTGTTTACAATTGGGCACATTGAGTATCTGTTCCTATTTTAGTCCATATCCATCATTATTTCAGTTCACATTGCTCTCTAGATGTAGGTGGACTACAACTCCCAAACGTCAAGGTCTATTTTCCCCAAACTCGACCAGCGTTTACAACTGGGCACATTGAGTATCTGTTCCTATTTTGGTCCATATCCATCATTATTTGAATCCACATTGCTCTCTGGATGTAGGTGAACTACAACTCCCAAACTCAAGATCAATGCCTAGCAAACCATCCCAGTATGTTGGGGGGTCTCCACAACATGAGGAACTGTATTAAGGAGTCACGGCATTAGGAAGGTTGAGAAACACTGATCTACTTCATCTTTTTCCTCCTAATCATCTTCGTTGTCTTCCTCCTTCTCTTCTTCTTTTTCCCCCTCTCCTCCTCTCCTCTTCTCCTTCATCATCCACCTACTTCCTCCTCTCTTCCTCCATATCCACCTTTTTCCTTCATTGTCCATCTACTTCATCCTTTCCCCATTCTCTTCCTTCTAATCATCATCACATATTTCCTCCTCCTCCTCCTCTTCCAGTTCTCCTTCATCCTGTCCACCTACTCCATCTTCTTCCTACTCTTCCTCTTCCCTTTTGTCTCCTTTTTCCCCCTCCTCCTCCTCCTTTCTATCTATCTTTCTCTCTCTCCGATTCCTTCCTCCACTCTCTCGGCTTGGCTTGCCGTTCCCATCCCTTGACAAGTGGCTGACCTTCCTCTGAAGGACAAAGTGGGGAAGAGGAAAGAAAGAAAACAAGGCCAAGCGATGCTGTCAGAGAGCAGCTCTGCCTCCATCAGCCTCGTTGCGGCCCAAGGGGGAGAGGAAGATGCAAAGACGACGACAACAACAACAAAGGAGGCTGTGAATGAGGGATGCAGAAACAGAGCTTGCTGTGGCTGAAGACCCTAGAAAACTACAACTCCCAGGGCCCTATAGCATTGAGCCAGAGCACTTAATAGAATCATATAATTGGAAGAGACCTCGTGGGCCATCCAGTCCAACCCCATTCTGCCAAGAAGCAGGAAAATTGCATTCAAAGCACTCCTGACAGATGGCCAGGAGCCTCCACCACACTCTACTACTGAACAGCTCTCACCAGGGGCGGCCCGTCCATTACGCGAAGTAAGCGGTCGCAGAACACTTTTTTTTGCCAGGGGCGCAAAGGCACCTCTGTAAATGCCCCTCGACCGCCACTTGAGGAGCGCCCCCTCAGCTCACAACAGCCCTAGCAGTCCGGGGGGAGCCTCGGCTTTCTTGCTTCGCTGCCGGGTGATCCTCTTCCCAAAGGGGCCGGGCCCTTGAGCCTCGCCTAGCCCCTCTCGTTCCTGCTCCACCTGGCCACCGGGTGCGCGAACAGAGCCGGCACTTAATCGTTCTCCGCGTTCGATCCCTTCCCCATCACCGGCTAGCTTTCCCGATCCCCCAGCGCTCCACCCGCCTCCTCTCCTCCCCCCAATCCGTGGGTGGGCCAAGGGGCAGAGCTGCTGCGCCTGGCCCGCTTTGGGTCCGGAGGCATGTCTGAAGACCCCAGTGTGTGCACCAAAAGTCGCCTCTTCTCCTGACTTTCTCTTCAGCCATTGGGACCAAGAGAGAGAGAGAGAGAGAGAGAGAGCCCCTCCGGCTGGAGGTATCTCCCACCTCCGCTCCCTCCTTTGTTTTTGCGCCTACCTTCAGGAAAGGTGGGCATCTCCACCTCTCTCTCTCTCTCTCTTGGTCCCAATGGCTGAGGAGAAAGTCAGGAGAAGAGGTGACTTTTGGTGCACACGCCGGGGTCTTCAGGCACGCCTCCGGACCCAAAGCGGACCAGGCAAGGGAGCAAGTGCGGCAAGTGTAGTTACTGGGATGTATAGTTCACCTACAATCAAAGAGCATTCTGAACTCCACCAATGATGGAATTGAACCAAATATGGCACACAGAACTCCCCACGACAAACAGAAAATATATCAGTGATTGGTTGGGTGGGGGGGCGCCAAAATACTGTTTGCTTACCGTTGAAAATTACCTAGGGCCGCCTCTGGCTCTCACGGTCAGGAAGTTCTTCCTCATGTTCAAATGGAATCTCCTTTCTTGCTCCATTGCGTCTAGGGCAGCAGAAAACAAGCTTGCCGCCTCCTCCCTATGACTTCCTCTCACATATTTATGCATGGCCGTCATCATGTCTCCTCTCTGCCTTCTCTTCTTCAGGCTAAACATGCCCAGCTCTTTAAGCCACTCCTCATAGGGCTTGCTCTTTAGACATTTGATCAAAGGAAGGCCGAAACTAAGACAAGTCAAACCCGCATTTTGGACTTTAGGGGAGCTGATTTGCGAAAAATGAAGGAAAATGTATTGTCGAAGGCTTTCAAGGCTGGAATTACTGGGTTGTTGTAGGTTTTTTCGGGCTATATGGCCATGGTCTAGAGGCATTCTCTCCTGACGTTTCGCCTGCATCTATGGCAAACATCCTCAGAGGTAGCGAGGTCTGTTGGAACTAGGAAAAGGGGTTTATATATCTGTGGAATGACCAGGGTGAGACAAAGGACTCTTGTCTGCTGGAGCTAGGTGTGAATGTTTCAACTGACCACCTTGATTAGCATACAATGGCCTGACAGTGCCTAGAGCAAACTTTTGTTGAGAGGTGATTAGATGTCCTTGTTTGTTTCCTCTCTGTTGTTGTGCTGTTGTAATTAAAGTTTTTAAATACTGGTAGCCAGATTTTGAAGGAAACACTGAGCAGCATTCCATGGACACAGATACTAAAAGACAAGGGAGTTACAGATGGATGGGAGTTTTTCAAGAGTGAAATACTCAAGGCACAATTGCAAACTGTGCCAACAAAGAGAAAAAATAGGACAAGTGCAAAGAAGCCAGAATGGATGTCCAAAGAACTTCTAACTGTGCTAAGACTCAAAAGAGACATGCACAAGAAGTGGAAAAAGGGAGAAATCACCAAAGAAGAATTCAAACAAATATCCAACTCTTGTAGGGAAAAGGTCACCAAGGCTAAAGCACAAAACGAGCTCAGACTTGCCAGGGACATTAAAAACAATAAAAAGGGCTTCTTTTCTTATGTCAGTAGAACTTTGGAAGTTTTTAAACCTTCTTTGGAAGCCTTTTAAACAGAGGCTGGATGGCCATCTGTCAGGGGTGATTTGAATGCAATATTCCTGCTTCTTGGCAGAATGGGGTTGGACTGGATGGCCCATGAGGTCTCTTCCAACTCTTTGATTCTATGATTCTATGAATGAGATGGCCGCAATCTTATCTATACTTGATAAGAGTATGGAAGCCATTGCTTATTGGCCTTTCATTTGGAAGAAGCAAAGGAAGACCAATTGTGAAAACCTTCTCCTTTCTGCCATCTCTCTCTCTCTCTCTCTCTCTCTCTATATATATATATATATATATATATTCTCCCCTTTTCAGAAAGGTCGAAACGGCGATTTCCGCACGAGGTGGGGAAGAGGGCACCATCCATCCCTTTCTCGGAAAAGGCCTGTCTTCCTCCAGATCATTTTTTCCCCCTCTCCCCAAAGTTCGATCTTCGTTCAAGCTCTGATGAAGTGGCGGCTCTTCGTGGTCTCATTGGGAGAAAGAAGAAAAAGGCAGCCGAATGGTGATTTTTGTTTCCATCAGCAGAACACTCAACCTTGGAAAAGGAGGGAGAGAAAAATCCAGGAGCTGAATGGCGGAAAGAAGACCATTGCTGTTTCGCTGCAATCGAAACGGGGCGATAAAGAAGTACTGAACCCTCTTCATGGCACCCAAATCGCCACTTCTTTCCAGGGTGAAGAAGAGGAACCATTGAATGGTTCTGGGCCCAGGACTGACCTTGTTTATGGCACCCAAATAGTCACTTCTTTCCAGGATGAAGAAGAGGAACCATTGAGTAGTACTGGGCCCAGGACCGAACCCTCTTCACGGCACCCAAATAGTCACTTCTTTCTAGGATGAAGAAGAGGAATCATTGAGTGGTACTGGGACCAGGACTGAACCCCCTTCATGGCACCCAACCCACTAGTGGGTACTAGAAACAAGTGGGTGCTAGAAATAATATCATACGAAAGCTGACTGGCACAACCTGGGGATCACAACCAGACACAGTGAAGACATCAGCCCTTGCACTGTGCTACTCTGCTGCTGAGTATGCATGCCCAGTATGGAACACATCTCACCACACTAAAAGTGGATGTGGCTCTTAATGAGACATGACACATTATCACGGAGTGTCTGCGCCCACACCACTGGAGAAATAACACTGCTCCACCTGACATTCGCCGGGAAGTAGCAGCCAATAGTGAAAGGACCAAGGTAGTGACATCTCCAGCTCATCCCCTGTTTGGGTATCAGACAGCACGTCAATGACTTAAATCAAGAAATAGTATTCTTAGATCTACAGAGACACTTGCTGGAACACCTCAGCAAGCGAGAGTCCAAAAGTGGCAGGCTCAAACCCAGAACCTCAACCAATGGCTGATACCAAATGAGAGACTCCCCCCTGGGCACACAGAAGACTGGGCGACTTGGAAGGCGCTGAACAGACTGCGCTCTGGCACCACGAGATGCAGAGCCAACCTTAAGAAATGGAGCCACAAAGTGGAATCCACGACATGCGAGTGCGGAGAAGAGCAAACCACTGACCACCTGCTGCAATGCACCCTGAGCCCTGCCACATGCACAATGGAGGACCTTCTTGGAGCAACACCAGAAGCACTCCAAGTGGCCAGATACTGGTCAAAGGACATTTAATCAACTACCAAACTCACAAATTTTGTATTTTTTTCTGTTTGTTTGTTTTGTTCTGTTAGAAATGTAATACAATTGACTGGTTGCCCTGACACGACAAATAAATATGGCACCCAAATAGTCACTTCTTTCCAGCATGAAGAAGAGGAACCATTGAGTGGTACTGGGCCCAGGACCGAACCCTCTTCGTGGCACCCAAATAGTCACTTCTTTCCAGGATCTACCTGTTATGGATCCGGCTCACCGTGCCAAATCTTTCCATTTCTTTCCCCAATGTTTATTTCGCCATCTCGCTTTTGGGAGGGCTGAAAGAAAAGCCTCTTTTTTCCAAAACAGACCTTGTGAAAGCGCCTTGTGCCGAGCGAGAGCCGGAGGCCAACCTGAAGCCCTCAGCGACAGGTGCCAAAAGCGCAAGGAACGTTTTATAGGGTTTCCCACCAAGTGTGAATGATTCACCTTCTTGCTATTCAAGGCGCAAATCACTGCAAAGGTTGTAAAAATACAATTTTGAAAAATTTATAAGGGGGGAAAACCAAATACATTTGGCTCTCAATAGTTAAGGAAAGCTGGGTTGCAATGCCAAAGGATACATCTATATTGTAGAATTAAAGCACTTTGGTACCATTGGAACTCAATGCTATGATATACTGGGTATACCAGCTCTATCATTATTTGAATCCACAGTGCTCTCTGGATGTAGATGAACTACAGCTCCCAAACTCAAGGTCAATGCGCACCAAATCCTTCCAGTATTTTCTGTTGGTTGTGGGAGTTCTGTGTGCTAAGTTTGGTTCAGTTCCATCGTTGGTGGAGTTCAGAATGCTCTTTGATTATAAGTGAGCTATAAATCCCAGCAACTACCAGCTCCCAAATGTCATGGTCTATTTCCTTCAAACTCCACCAGTGTTCACATTTAGGCATATTAAGTATTTGTGCCAATTTTGGTCAGGCTCTATCATTATTTGAGTCCCACAGTTCTCTCTGGATGTAGATGAACTACAGCTCCCAAACTCAAGGTCAGTGCCCATCCTTCCAGTATTTTCTGTTGGTCGTGGGATTTCTGTGTGCCAAGTTTGGTTCTATTTATTTATTTACTATATTTGTATACCGCCCTTCTCAGCCCTTAGGCGACTCAATTCCTTCCCTGGTGGAGTTCAGAATGCTCTTTGAATCCCAGCAACTACAACTCCCAAATGTCAAGGTCTATTTTCCCCAAACTCCATCAGTGTTCACATTTGGGTGTATTGATTATCTATGCCAGTTTTGGTCCAGCTCCATCACTGTTTGAGTCCACAGTGCTCTCTGGATGTAGGTGAACCACAACTCCCAAATTCAAGGTCAATGCCCACCAAACCATTCCATTATTTTCTGTTTGTCATGGGAGTTCTGTGTGCCAAGTCTGGTTCAATTCCATTGTGGGTGGAGTTCAGAATGCTCTTTGATTGTAGGTGGACTATAAATCCCAGCAATCACAACTCCCAAATGTCATGGTCTATTTCCCCCAAACTCCATCTGTGTTTATATTTGGGCATATTGAGTATTCGTGCCAAGTTTGGTCCAGATCCATCATTGTTTGAGTCCACAGTGCTCTCTGGATGTAGGTGAACTACAACTCCCTAAGTCAAGGTCAATGCCCACCAAACCCTTCCAATATTTTTTGTTGGTCATAAGAGTCCTGTGTGTCAAGTTTGGTTCAATTCCATCGTTGCTGGAGTTCAGAATGCTCTTTGATTATAGGTGAGCTATAAATCCCAGCAACTACAACTCCCAAATGACAAAATCATAATGTTTTAAGTGATGGTCACTCCTTGTGTTGTGAGACGTTTTGTTGCCACATTTGGTGTGATTTCGTTCATTGGTTCTTTTGTTTTTAAGGTACTCATTATGCACAGAGCATTTATATAGATATATAGATGTCTCCATCTGGCTTGGGATTTGTGGCTCAAAGGGGAGGGTCTTTTCCAAGTGGAATATATGGGTGGGTAACATGGCAGCGGAGCCATTCGTTGGCACGCTTTCCCCCAACCCTCCCAAGTCTTGCATTTCTGAATCCTTCCCAAAAGACGGTGGAGTTTTTCATTGGAAGGATCGGAGGGGAGGATCATTTCCATTTGGAAACACACTTGGCTGCCGTATTCCTCTCCTGGGATTTGTAGTTTCCCATTGCATTGAGACCACTCTGCCAGACAATGAGTCCTAGCTTTGGCCAGCTTGGCCACACTCGGATGTGGCGCAGTTTTTCAAAATATGGACATATGTGAGATGAATGGGTCAGCCAAAGGAAAAAGGAAAACAGGAGGAAGAATTTTGCCCTTCCCAGTTGGGTCCGGCAAAAGTAAAACAGGGCAAAGCTTTCCTAGGTTTTGCATCTTTCCTGCTTGGTAATTTTTGATAGCTTGACCAGTCCATATTGTCCCCAAACTCCACCAGTGTTCACTTTTGGGCATATTGAGTATTTGTACCAAGTTTGGTCCAGATACATCATTGTTTCAGTCCACAATGCTCTCTGGATATAGGTGAACTACAACTCCCAAAACTCAAGGTCAATGCCCATCAAACCCTTCCAAGCATTTTCTGTTGGTCCTGGGAGTTCTGTGTGCCAAGTTTGGTTCAATTCCATTGTTGGTTGGGTTCAGAATGGTCTTTGATTGTAGGTGAACTATAAATCCCAGCAACTACAACTCCCAAATGTCAAGGTCTATTTTCCCCAAACTCCACCACTGTTCACATTTGGGCATATTGAGTATTTGTGCCAAGTTTGGTCTGGCTCTATCATTATTTGAGTCCTCAGTGCTCTCTGGATGTAGGTGAACTACAATTCCCAAAACTCAAGGTCAATGCCCACCAAACCCTTTCCAGTATATCCTGTTGGTCACGGGAGTTTGTGTGCCAAGTTTGGTTCAACTCCATGATTGGTTGGGTTCAGAATGGTCTTTGATTGTAGGTGAACTATAAATCCCAGCAACGATAACTCCCAAATGTAAAGGTCTATTTTCCTCAAACTCCACCAGTGTTCACGTTTGGACATATTGAGTATTTGTACCAAGTTGGGTCCAGATCCATCATTGTATGAGTCCTCAGTGCTCTCTGGATGTAGATGAGCTACAACTCCCAAAACTCAAGGCCAATGCCCATCAAACCCTTCCAAGAATTTTCTGTTGGTCATGGGAGTTCTGTGTGCCAAGTTTGGTTCAATTCAATCCTTGGTGGGGTTCAGAATGCTCTTTGATTGTAGGTGAACTATAAATCCCAGCTACTACAACTTCCAAATGTCAAGATCTATTTTCCCCAAACTCCACCAGTGTTCACATTAGGACATATTGAGTATTCGTGCCATGTTTGGTCCAGATCTATCATTATTTGAGTCCTAAGTGCTGTCTGGATGTAGGTGAACTACAACTCCCAAAACTCAAGGTCAATGCCCACCAAACTCTTCCAGTATTTTCCAGTATGTTGGTCATGGGAGTTCTGTGTGCTAATTTTGGTTCAATTCAATCCTTGGTGGGGTTCATCTTTGGTTGGGTTCAGAATGCTCTTTGATTGTAGGTGAACTATAAATTCCAGCAACTACAACTCCCAAATGTCAAGATTTCCCCCAAATTTCACCAGTGTTCAGATTTGGGCATATTGAGGATTTGTGCCATGTTTGGTCCAGATCTATCATTGTTTGAGTCCTAAGTGCTCTCTGGATGTAGGTGAGCTACAACTCCCAAAACTCAAGGTCTAGTCCCACCAAACCCTTCCAAGCATTTTCTGTTGGTCATGGGAGTTCTGTGTGTCGAGTTTGGTTCAATTTCATCGTTGTGCCATGTTTGGTCCAGATCTATCATTGTTTGAGTCCTAAGTGCTCTCTGGATGTAGGTGAACTACAACTCCCAAAATTCAAGATATTTTTTGTTGGTCTTGGGAGTCCTGTGTGCCAAGTTTGGTTCAAAAGAACAGGCAATTTGTCTCTACGGCTCTGGAAACCTCTCGTTTCGGCTTGCCATCCTTCCCCAGCTGGGTGCCACTCTCTGCTTGAGCAGTCGGATGCTGCCTCCCAGCATGCGGCACAGAAGGGCACTACGGATCAGCGCCGGAGCGGACGGTAATGCAACCAGACAGCCGTGGAGTGCACTACAAAGAGTGGAAGGGAGAGAAGGAGTTTGGGCACCATTTCTTCTTGTCCACATTGCATTGTGGTGCCCAGAAGTTGGACAAAATATTCCAAGGGAGAGAGAACAGAGCATGGTTACGACTTCCTTCGATTAGATACTATCCTCCTATCGACGCAGCCTAGAATCATGTTGGCCTTTTTTGCTGCAGCAACACACCTTTGGCTCACGTTGAGCTTATGGTCTACTACGACTTTGAGATCCTGTATCAGGAGTTCTCAAACTTTTTCAGCCACGGAGTCCTTTCTGAAGCAAGAATTTCTCATGGAGTCCCAAGAAGTGTTTATATATTATATTAATGTGTGTAGATATAGATATCAATCGATTGATCATCGATAGATATTGATAGATAGATAGATAGATAGATAGATAGATAGATAGATAGAAAAATAGATATAGCACAGGCAAACTTTTTGCCCAACAGAAACTTAACAGTGCTTCACTGGAAGACTGCAAGGGACATCCAGTCCGATCGCCTTCTGCCATGCAGGAAAAGCACAATCAAAGCACCTCCGACAGATGGTCATTCAACCCTTTTTTTTTGTCGTGTCAGGAGCGACTTGAGAAACTGCAGGTCGCTTCTGGTGTGAGAGAACTGGCCGTCTGCAAGGATGTTGCCCAGGAGACGCCCAGATGATTTGATGTTTTTATCATCCTTGTGGGAGGCTTCTCTCATGTCCCCGCATAAGGAGCTGGAGCTGATAGAGGGAGCTCACCCGCCTCACCCCGGATACGAACCTGTGACCTGTCGGTCTTCTGTCCTGCCAGCACAGGGGTTTAACTCACTGTGCCACCGGGGGCTCCATTCAACCCTTGTAGTAGTAGTAGTAGTAGTAGTAATAATAATAAAAATAATAATAATAGTGGCATAAAGTCCAGAAATCATCTAGTTCAACTCTCTTCTGCCATGCAGGAAAAGCACAATCAAAATGTCCCCAACAGATGGCCATTCAACCGTTGTAATAATAATAATAATAATAATAATAATAATAATAATAATAAAAATCTCAGGGGCCATCCAGTTCAACTTTCTTCTGTCATGCAGGAAAAGCACAATCAAAGCAACCCCAACAGATGGCCATTCAGCCTTTGTAATAATAATAATAATAATAATAATAATAATAATAATAATAATAATGGTGGAAGCTTCAGAAATCATCTAGTTCAACTCCCTTCTGCCATGCAGGAAAAGCACAATCAAAACACCCCCAACAGATAGCCATTCAGCCGTTGTAATAATAATAATAATAATAATAATAATAATAATCAGAAGCCTCAGGGGCCATCCAGCCTTTGTAGTAGTAGTAGTAGTAGTAGTAGTAGTAGTAGTAATATAATAGAAGCCTCAGGGGCAATCCAGTTCAACTCTCTTCTGCCATGTAGGAAAAGCACAATCAAAGCACCTCCGACAGATGGCCATTCAGCCTTTGTAATAATAATAATAATAATAATAATAATAATAATAATAATAATGGCGGAAACTCCAGAAACCTTCTAGTTCAACTCCCTTCTTCCATGCAGGAAAGGCACAATCAAAGCGTCCCCAACAGATGGCCATTGAGCCTTTGTAATAATAATAATAATAATAATAATAATAATAATAATAATAATAATAATAGAAGCCTCAGGGGCCATCCAGCCTTAATAATAATAATAACAACAACAGCAACAACCACCACCACCACCTCAGGGGCCATCCAGTTCAACTCTCTTCTGCCATGCAGGAAAAGCGCAATCAAAGTGCCCCCAACAGATGGCCATTCAGCCCTTGTAATAATAATAATAATAATAATAATAATAATAATAATAATAATAAAAAACCTCAGGGCCATCCAGTTCAACTCTCTTCTGCCATGCAGGAAAAGCACTATCAAAGCACCCCTAACAGATGCACACTTTGAGAACTACTCTGCTAGATTGAAGCATTTCACCTGGGAGTTGTCGTTTGCTGAGGTACAGAAAAGACTTCTAAAATTACAACTCCCAGGACTCCATTGCATCAGGTGGTTCAAGCAGTGCCAAGCTGCATCCGTTCCTCTGTGTAGATGCACCTCTGATTGCAAAGTTCAGCTGGCTAGGAAAATCCCTTCCCAACATTAGAGTGCAACAGAAGCATCGTAATCACTATGAATATTAGTTATAGCTATTGATTTCCACTTGAGAGGATTGATTTTCAGTCCCAGGCGGTGTTTAAGGGTCTCTTTGTTGAAGAAACATTGGCAATGACCGCTGTTCTTGAGTAGCTTGGACTGGATCCAAAGCTTTCGATTCGAATCAGAACCAATTGGACAAGAAGAAGAAAATCTTGGGTTGTTGTAGGTTTTTTCGGGCTATATGGCCATGTTCTAGAAGCATTCTCTCCTGACGTTTCGCCTGCATCTATGGCAAGCATCCTCAGAGGTAGTGAGGTCTGTTGGAACTAGGGAAAAGGGTTTATATATCTGTGGAGTGACCAGAGTGGGACAAAGGACTTTTGTCTGTTGGAGCTAGGTGTGAATGTTTCAAGTGACCACCTTGATTAGCATATAATGGCCGGACAGTGCCTGGAGCAAACTTTTGTTGAGAGGTGATTAGATGTCCTTGTTTGTTTCCTCTCTGTTGTTGTGCTGTTGTAATTTAGAGTTTTTTTAATACTGGTAGCCAGATTTTGAAGGAAACACTGAGCGGCATTCCATGGACACAGATACTAAAAGACAAGGGAGTTACAGATGGATGGGAGTTTTTCAAGAGTGAAATACTCAAAGCGCAATTGCAAACTGTGCCAACAAAGAGAAAAAATAGGACAAGTGCAAAGAAGCCAGAATGGATTTCCAAAGAACTTCTAACTGTGCTAAGACTCAAAAGAGACATGCACAACAAGTGGAAAAAGGGAGAAATCATCAAAGAAGAATTCAAACAAATAGCCAACTCCTGTAGGGAAAAGGTCCAACAAAGTGCCAACAAAGAGGAAAAATAGGAAAAGTGCAAAGAAGCCAGAATGGATGTCCAAAGAACTTCTATTTGTGCTAAGACTCAAAAGAGACATGCACAAGAAGTGGAAAAAGGGAGAAATCACCAATGAAGAATTCAAACAAATAGCCAACTCTTGTAGGGAAAAGGTCCCCAAGGCTAAAGCACAAAATGAGCTCAGGCTTGCCAGGGACATTAAAAATAATAAAAAAGGGCTTCTTTTCTTATGTCAGTAGAAAAGAGTCAAACTTTGGAAGCTTTTAAACCTTCTTTGGAAGCCTTTTAAACAGAGGCTGGATGGGCATCTGTCTGGGGTGATTTGAATGCAATATTCCTGCTTTTTGGCAGGGGGTTGGAGTTTTTTAAAATTACAACAGCACAACAACAGAGTTGTAATTTTTCTAAACACCTTGGGTTTGTAGTTGGTGGCAGGATTTGGCAGGGACCACTAAGACCTTGCTGAACTAACACTCCCAGGATTCCATACCTTGTGCCAACGGCAGTGCAAGTGGTGCCGAACGGTGTTCCTTCTACACCCCTACAACCTTGCTTTCTGCCCCCCGAAAAAGCAAGCGGCCCCTTTGCCGTCTTTTCCACCGCCAGGGGCTGGTGGATAGTCTGGCGATCGGTGCAAATCATATTACGCAGACAGCCATGCAAGGAGTTCAAGAGGTGAGGAAGTCAAAAGGTGAGGCCCGTGTCCTCCGGGTGACTCCGCCGAGCCGGACGCAAAGGTCTCGGCCTCCAAAGGCTTCCCCAATCTGTTTCTCATTCACCTGTGGCTCCAAAGGATGAGGAGAAGTGGGATCAAAAAATCCCAAAGCATGGCCTCGATGGAAGGACAACATTTGAATGCCTGTTGACACTGCTAGGACTGCCGTGGGAATTGTAGTTTGACCACAGTACATCTACGCTGTCGAACTGCCATGGCTCAATGTTATAGAATTAAAACTATGCAACCCAACCTTTGCATTAAAAGTTTTCCATTCCCAAAAGCTTGATGATGATGATTTGATGCTGATGTTGACGTTGATGCTGATGTTGATATCATTGTCTTTGGTTTCATCTACAATAGAACCAATACTTTGACACTGGTTTAACGGCTGCACATCAATAATATAGAAATCTGGGAGTTGTAGTTTCACAAAGTCTTCTTCCTTCTCTGCCAAACAGCACTGGTGCATTAAAAGCTTTCCATTCTCAAAATCCCGTCTGAATCATGGTGATGGTGATGGTGTTGATGCTGATGTTGATGTTGATATTGTTGTCTTTGGTTGCATCTACCAAATACAATGCTTTGACACTGCTTTAACTACCATGCCTCAATTCTATAGAATCCTGGGAGTTGTAGTTTGACAAAGTCTTCTGCCTTCTCTGCCAAAGAGAACTGGTGCACTAAAAGCTTTCCATTCTCAAAATCCTGTCTGAATGATGTTGGTGCTGATGTTGATGTTGTTGTCTTTGTGTGGATCTACACAGTAGAACCAATGCTATGACACTGCTTTAACTGCTGCGCCTCAATACTATAGAATCCTGGGAGTTGTAGTTTGACAAAGTCTTCTGCCTTCTCTGCCAATGAGTTTTGGTGCATTAAAAGCTTTCCATTCCAAAAACCTGTACGAATGATGGTGATGGTGATGCTGCTGCTGATGTTGATGTTGATGCTGATGTTGTTGATGTTGATGTTGATGTTGATGATGATTTTCATGTTCATGTTGATGCTGATGTTGATGCTGATGTTCATGTTCATGTTGATGCTGATGTTGATGATGATGTTCATGTTCATGTCAATGCTGATGTTGATGATGACGTTCATGTTCATGTTCATGCTGATGTTGATGATGATTTTCATGTTCATGTTCATGTCAGTGTTGATGTTGATGATGACATTCATGTTCATGTTGATGCTGATGTTGATCATGATGTTCATGTTCATGTTCATATCAATACTGATGTTAATGATGACGTTCATGTTCATGTTGATGCTGATGTTCATGTTCATGTCCATGTTCATGTTGATGCTGATGTTGATGATAATGTTCATGTTCATGTTCATGCTGACACTGATGATCATGTTCATGTTCATGTTCATGTTCATGCTGATGTTGATGATGATGTTCATGTTCATGTTGATGCTGATGCTGAAGTTCATGTTGTTATCATTGTCTTTGGGTGCCTCTACACTGTAGAGCCAATGCTTTGACACTGTTTTATCTGCTGTGCCGCAATACTATAGATTCCTGGGAGTTGTTGTTTGACAAGATATTCTACCCTCTCTGCCAAAGAGTACTGCTGCCTCACCAAACTACAACTCCCATGATTTCGTAATATTGAGCCATGTTAGTTAAAGTGATGCCAAAGTATGTTATTTCTCCAGTATGGAGTTTCGACGTCTCCTCTGAGCATTGCCTTAATTCAAAAGCACCTCAAAGTCCATAAACAACAACCTAAAGGGGTTGAATCCTATCCACAAATGGGTTTGGCATCCTTCAAAGTTTGGAGTAAAGCCCAAAGTGGATCCAACCTCTCAGCCACATGGGAGCCCTAGACTACTTTAATGATGTTATTGCGTAATGTGTTCCCGATGGGGCCATTCACAGCAATCAGGAATTTCTTTTCGGACTGGGGTGCAACACACTTTAAAACTGGAGCTGGATCGGCTATTTCTAGCGATATGTTTTGGAGAGCCGAGCGCAAAGGTCGAGGGCTTCTTTACCATCTCTTTTCTGATGTCTCCCCACCTTTTCTCCCCAAAGAGAAAGGAGCACCATCTGGCAACCCAGGAGGTATTTAACCTTCACTCTGGCGTAATGTCACATTGGGAGATCTTGCTTCTCGTTCGCCCCGGATCACCTGCCTCGAAGGGAGGCTGTGTTTCGGAAGAGTCAACCAGCCGATGTGACATTGGACCTTTAAAGCGGGGAGGAAGGCGATCAGAGCGAACGGGCCTTCGTCCAGATGCCAGCCGGCATCTTGTGTTCACAATATGCCACCGACGGCTGGACAAGACGACATCGCAATTGCGCCATCTCTTGCTAAAGAGCAAACTTTCATGCTTTGCAACAATGAGACCAAGATTCGGCTATAGATTGGCTTCTTTTTAAACATATGACAAGCCCTCCACATTTGCTGCGGTTTGGGGTGCGGGTCCCTTGCCTTTTTTTGCCAAAGAGGGCAGGTGCCCCACCAAACTACAACTCTCAGGATCCCATCGCTTTGAACCAGGGCAATTCGAGTGGCTTCGAACTGCATTAAGGACGAATGGATGTGCTTTGATACCATTTGACGAATCCGACGAATGTCGAATGGATGCACTTTGATGCCATTTGAATTGCTATCAGATTCTGGGAGTTGTAGTTTGACAAAGTCTTAATGTCCTCTGCCAAAGAGGGTGGGTGTCTCACCAAACTACAACTCCCAGGATTCGAGTGACTTCAAACTGCATTAATTATGAACGGATGCACTTTGATATCATTTGACGAATCCGACAAATGTCGGATGGATGCGCTTTGATTACATTTGAATTGCTATCAGGTTCTGGGAGTTGTAGTTTGACAAAGTCTTAGTGCCCTCTCCTAAAGAGGGTGGGTGCCTCACCAAACTACAATTCCCAGGATTCAAATGACTTCAAACTTCATTAATTACAAATGGATGCACTTTGATATAATTTGACGAATCCGCCGAATGCCGAATGGATGCAATTTGATGCCATTTGAATTGCCGTGGGATCCTGGGAGTTGTAGTTTGGCAAAGTCTTAGTGCCCTCTCCTAAAGAGGGTGGGTGCCTCACCAAACTACAATTCCCAGGATTCAAATGACTTCAAACTTCATTAATTACAAATGGATGCACTTTGATATCATTTGACGAATCCGCCGAATGCCGAATGGATGCAATTTGATGCCATTTGAATTGCCGTGGGATCCTGGGAGTTGTAGTTTGACAAAATCTTAGTGCCTTCTGCCAAAGAGGGCGAGTGCCTCACTAAACTACAACTTCCAGGATCCCATCGTCTTGAGCCAGGGCAATTTGAGTGGCTTTGAACTGCATTATGGATGAATGGATGTGCTTTGATACCATTTGACAAGTCCGACAAATGTTGAATGGACGCACTTTGATGCCATATGAATTGCCATGAGATCCTGGGAGGTGTAGTTTGGCGAAGTCTTAGTGACCTCTGCCAAAGAGGGAGAGTGCCTCACCAAACTACAACTCCCAGGATTGGAGTAGCTTCAAACTGCGTTACAGATGAATGGATGCACTTTGATACCATTTGACGAAATCCAACAAATACTGAATGGATGCGCTTTGATGCCATTTGAATTGCGATTAGATCTTCGGAGTTGTAGTCTGCCAAAGTCTTAGTGCCTTCTGCTAAAGAGGGTGGGTGCCTCACCAAACTACAACTCCCAGGATTTGAGTGGCTTCAAACTGCATTACAGATGAATGGATGCGCTTTGATCCCATCTGACAAATCTGACGAATGTTGAATGGATGCGCTCTGATGCCATTTGAATTGCGATGAGATCTTGGGAGTTGTAGTCTGCCAAAGTCTTAGTGCCTTCTGCAAAAGAGGGTGCGTGCCTCCCCAAACTACAACTCCCATTGCATTGAGATGTGGGCTGAACCCACACTGCCAGTTCAAACACCCGCACAAAACCACACTTTCCTCCAAATGCCTCCAGGAACCCAATGCACTGTATCGTTGGCTTTTTCTGCATCTATCCCGCCCACCGACCCAGCTCTTCTGGCGCTTTTTTTCGGAGATTTCAATCAGCCTTTTCCGGCGCTACCTGTCTTTCCACTTTGCTTGCAAACAAGGAGTGTGCATCTTCATTGGATTCCTCCTGTTCTCATTCCTGAAGCCCCACCTTTGCCATTACATAATGGCTTCGGCAAAGCAAACAAACCTGGCGCTCACCTAACCTGCTCCCACACGCTTTGGCAGGTTGAGCAGTCAGAGAGTGCCAAAAGCACCCCGGTTTGGATTTTCAGGTGACCGACAGACTTGCAGACCTCCCAGACGAGAGGAAAACAACGGGACTCTTATTGACCAGCAAGAGTGGAAAGAATCAATTGGTAATGGACTCTAACACCAGAGTTCGATCCAGTTTTGTAGCATTATAATGTTTTTGCTTCTCGGCCTTTTGCCTAGGATCAAGAGTAGATGTCTCCATAGTTTCTCAAAATCAGGCTCAAGGTAGTCTTTGGATCCATAGTTTCCCAAACCAGATCAGGTTCAAGGTAACCTTGGGATCCATAGTTTCCAAAACCAAATCAGACTCAAATAGTTTCCCAAATCAGTTCAGACTCAAGGTAGCCTTTCGTATTCATAGTTTCCAAAATCTGGTCAGATTCAAGATATGCGTTTTCCAGGCTGTATGACCAGCGAACACCTCCCAACCAAGGACTCCCCCAGGCAGCAATCAGCCAGGCTTTGAAGCTGCAAGGCCATTCGATGCTAATCAAGGTGGCCAATTACAATATTCACACCTGCCTCAAACAGACAATAGTTCTATGTATCGTCGAAGGCTTTCATGGACGGAATCACAGGGTTGTGGTAAGTTTTTCGGGCTGTCTGACCATGTTCCAGAAGCATTATCTCCTGATGTTTCACCCACATCTAAGAATTAAGTATCAAGCAGGGCCATCTAACACCTCCCAACCAAGGATTCCCTCAGGCAGCAATCAGCCAGGCTTTGAAGCTGCAAGGCCATTCAATGCTTATCAAGGTGGCCAATTGCAACATTCACACCTGCCTCAAACAGACAATAGTTCTATGTACCATCGAAGGCTTTCATGGACGGAATCACTGGGTCGTGGTAAGTTTTTCAGGCCATATGGCCATGTTCCACAAGCATTATCTCTAACACTTCCCAACCAAGGATTCCCCCAGGCAGCAATCAATCAGGCTTTGAAGCTGCAAGGCCATTCGATGCTAATTAAGGTGGCCAATTCCAACATTGACACCTGCCTCAAACAGGCAAGAGTTCTATATATCGTCAAAGGCTTTCATGGACGGAATCACTGGATTGTGGTAAGTTTTTCGAACTATATGGTCATGTTACAGAAGCATTCTCTACTGACATTTCACCTACATCTATGGTTGTTAGGAATTGTGAGAGTTGGAGTCCAAAACACCCAGAGGGCTGAAGTTTGTCCATGCCTGCACTACACTCTTATTGATGCAGCCTAGTATTGCATTGGCTTTTTTCGCTGCTGCACCACACTGTTGGCTCATGTTTACCTTGTGGTCTCCAAAGACTCCTAGATCCCTTTTGCATGGACAGTTGTCAAGCCAAGTATTACATATCCATATTATATATTATCCCCTTCAATCTAGATATTCCTTTTGGTGCAGCCTAGAATCGCATTGGGTTTTTCCGCTGCTGCATCATACTTTTGGCTCGTGTTTACTTTGTGGCCTCCAAAGACTCCTAGATCCCTTTTGCATGGACTGTTGTCAAGCCAAGTATTCCTTATCCATATCCTATATTATCCCCTTCAGTCTAGATATTCCTTTTGGCGCAGCTTAGAATCGCATTGGCTTTTTTCGCTGCTGCATCACACTGTTAGCTCATGTTTAACTTGTGGCCGCCAAAGACTCCTAGATCCCTTTTGCATGGACTGTTTTCAAGTCAAGTATTCCTCCTCCGTATCCTATATTGCCTCCTTTGATCTAGAATCGCGCTGCCTAGAATCGCATTGGTTTTTTTCGCTGCTGCATCACACTGCTGGCTCGTGTTTACATTGTGGTCTCCCAGAACCCTTTCATAGGGATTATTAACCAGCCAGGGGTCACCCGCTCTATATGTGTGCATTGATTTGTGCCTAGAAGTGGATTGGAGGCCTGTAGAGTGTGTGCAACATATTGTGACCGCTTCTCCTTCTATTCCCTGTATGCAAACTCCAAGATCAGGTCTCAAATGAGCTCTTGGTGCATGCCGTCGAGTGAGCTTTGCCAAGCATGGAGAAGGCTTTGCGGCGACCGTGCTCTTCCCCCGGCGCGCATTTCTTTCCGCTCCTTGCACCTTGCGACTCGCAAACGCCGCTGCTATTCTCAGCCACGGCTGTCAGCTCGCATCGTGAGGCCTGCCAGTGAAAGCTTTCAAGGAGGCTTTGCCTGCGCCGAGGTGGCATTCACCTTGCCAGGCGGAGAGGGCTTTTACCGTCTCCAGCCAAAACAAAGCACAACAAAGCTTTGTCCTTGGCAGAGACGGAGTCAAAACTATGGGAAGCTTCATAAACCATGAGCTGAACAGGAGCCAACGGCGTGATGCTGCGGCTCAAAAAGCCAATGCGATTCTAGGCAGCATCAATAGGAGGGTAATGTCCAGATGGACGAAAGCCAGTATCCCTATCTATCTATCTATCTATCTATCTGAAAGGGAACTAGGAGTCTTAGTAGACCACAAGCTGAACATGAGCCAAGAGTGTGATATGGCAGCGAAAAAGACCAATGTGATCCTAGGCTGCATCAATACAAATATATATAATATAGGATATACATGAGTGAAACTATACTCATATATATATATATATAATATTTAGGCCTGTTTGATCAAGAAAAAATTTGTTTCTAAAATCGATTTGTAATTGGGGTGTTTTTTTGTTTCGATATTTAAAATAATTACAAAACTTTCCCAAAAAAAATTTCGGTATTTACGAAATTTCGTAAATATTTACAAAACATTTCGTAAAGATGGCGGACCCCCGCGCATGCGCGGAACCACTTCCAAAGCTTCGTTATTAGCGCGGGGTCGATTCGTTAAGGATATAACGAATCGATTCGTTAAATTGGCGGACGCGATCGCGCATGCGCAAAAGCGGCTTCCGAAACATCGTTATTAAATACGATTCGATATTGAAATAATAACGAATCGATTCGTTGAAGCGTATTTTTTGTATTTTTTAAAGAATAAAAGACAGGTATTTTTAGAAAATATTCAGAAATGGAAAATTAACCAAAAACTGGCCCTGATGAACAGCTAACACAGCCACGAGACAGGGCAAGTGAGAGCACACACCAACAGAAGAGTATTTCTTTTTTTGGAATATTTTTGGGTTTTTTTTAACAATAAAAGGCAGGTATTTTTAGAAAATATTCAAAAATGGTAAATTAAACAAAAAGTGGCCCTGATGAACAGCTAACACAGGCAGGAGACAGGGCAAGTGAGAGCACACACCAACAGAAGAGTATTTTCTTTTTTTAGAATATTTTTTGTTTTTTTTAAAGAATAAAAGACAGGTATTTTTTAAAAATATTCAAAAATGGAAAATTAACCAAAAACTGGCCCTGATGTAAAGCTAACACAGCCACGAGACAGGGCAAATGAGAGCACACAGCAACAGAAGAGTCTTTTCTTTTTTTAGAATATTTTTTGTATTTTTAAGAATAAAAGACAGGTATTTTTAGAAAATATTCAAAAATGGAAACTTAACCAAAAACTGGCCCTGATGAACAGCTAACACAGCCACGAGGCAGGGCAAGTGAGAGCACACACCAACAGAAGAGTATTTTCTTTTTTTGGAATATTTTTTGTATTTTTAAGAATAAAAGGCAGGTATTTTTTAAAAATATTCAAAAATTGAAAATTAACCCAAAAATGGTCCTGATGAACAGCTAACACAGCCAAAAGACAGGGCAGTCGAGAGCAAACACCAACAGAAGAGTCTTTTCCAACGCCAAGAGCCAACCCAATCCAAGTCTTCCTACCCAAGCCTTAGCCAACCCAAAGCAAGCAGCCCTCCCGGACCTCTCTCCTCCCTCGCCTCCGCGCACCAAATGAGCTCTGCGGCCACGCGGAGCCGCTTTTAAAGGCCTTGCCGGCCAATGAAAATCAGCCACGGTGCACTTTTGGGTGCTTGGGAGCGCCGGATTGGCTCCCAGGCACCAGCATCCTCCATCCAATTTCCGAAACGGGCGGAAGCTCGTTAAAAGGATGGGGGATGCCGCTTCGATATTCTAAAACCCTTCCGGGTTTGAAAAAGTGTTTTGATATCGCCTCGTAAATGCCAAAAATAACGAATGTTTTACGAATAACGAAATTAACGAACGAAACCGCACAGGCCTAATATATATATATATATATATATATATATATATATATATATATATATGAAAGGGAACTAGGAGTCTTAGTAGACCACAAGCTGAACATGAACCAAGAGTGTGATGCAGCAGTGAAAAAGGCCAATGCGATTCTTGGCTGCTTCGATACTAATATATATAATATAGGATATACATGAGTGAAACTATATATATATATATATATATATATATATATATATATATATATGTATATTATATGTATTATATGTATATGTATATATATGTATATGTATATGTATATGAAAGGGAACTAGAAGTCTTAGTAGACCATAAGCTGAACATGAGCCAAGAGTGTGATGTGGCAGCGAAAAAGGCCAATGCAATTCTAGGCTGCTTCAATACAAATATATATAATATAGGATATGCATGAGTGAAACTATCTATCTATCTATCTATCTATCTATCTATCTATCTATCTGAAAGAGATCTATAAGTCTTAGTAGATCACAAGCTGAACCTGAGCCACGAGTGTGATACGGCAGGGAAAAAGGCCAATGTGATCCTAGGCTGCATGCACACACACACACACACACACACACACACACACACACAGGATATAAGATATACATGAGTGAAACCATGTATATGTGTGCAGGTATGTGTGTGTGTGTGTGTGTGAATGAAAGGGAACTAGGAGTCTTAGTAGACCACAAGCTGAACATGAGCCAAGAGTGTGATGTACAGCAAAAAAGGCCAATGCGATTCTTGGCTGCATCAATACAAATGTAAACAATATAGGATATACATGAGTGAAACTATGTGTGTGCATGAAAGGGAACTAGAAGTCTTAGTAGACCATGAACATGAGCCAAGAGTGTGATGCAGCAGCAAAAAAGGTCAATGTGATCCTAGGCTGCATCAATATATATATAGGATATACATGAGTGAAACCATAGATAGATAGATAGATAGATAGATAGATAGATAGATAGATAGATAGATAGATAGATAGGGTTTCGCCTTCATCTATGGCAGGCATCCTCAGAGGTTGTGAGGTCTGAGGGTGCCTGCCACAGATGCAGGCGAAACGTCAGGAGAGAATGCTTCTAAAGCATGGCTGTACAGCCAGGAAAACTCACAGCAACCCAGTGATTCCAGCCATGGAAGCCTTCAACAATAAAACTATCCTCAACTTTATCCAGAGGAGGACATAGGCGGAAACCTATGCGTGCATATGTCCCTACGAGTTTGCCAGCCATTATTTGCTGCCTTTACGCCCCACTATCCAAGCACAAAGGCCCTAAAGTTTCCATTGTATAGCGGCCATAGAACAGAGGGCACGCTGTTGTGTTTTTCGTCTGGGAAATCGCTCCTATGCTCTTTGGCGGCGTAATAGGAAAACACGATAAACGCACAACAAAGCCAGAAAGGGAAAGAGCTCATTCGGCAGAGGGCCGAAAAAGACCCAGTGCCTGCATCAAGGAGGGCTAGGAACTTGAGCGGATGCCTCGCCCAAACTGCAACTCCCACCAATGTCCCTTTCAAGAACTCATTTACATTAAGGCAATGTATGGAAAGGCTTAGCCTTTCACTTAAGCAAATGGACTGGGAAAAGTTTGGAGCAGAAGGATGGATCGATTTGGGGCTGCTCATAGTTTCTGCCCTCTTTGTTGATTCTGTTTGTAATGACTTCTGGGATACATACATATAAGTCAACGCATGTCTGTATTTGGGTATGTTTCTCTGTCTGTACGTACCATAAAAATTAGATGAAGTGGCCTCCTGTGATGTCACTGATTGGCTGTTGCTAGGTAAAGTAGGCAATTCCAACGACACTTGGGCAATGGCAGGTATATATCTAATCTGTCTGCCTGTCTGTCTACCTATCTCTACCTATATATCTCTATCTACCTCCCCCCTCCTATCTCCATCTCCATCCATCCATCCAATCATCTACTCACTTCTCTTTCATCTATCTTCCTCTCTCCTATTATCTATCTATCTATCTATCTATCTATCTATCT
Organism: Anolis sagrei ordinatus; assembly: GCF_025583915.1. Classification (NCBI taxonomy): domain Eukaryota; kingdom Metazoa; phylum Chordata; class Lepidosauria; order Squamata; family Anolidae; genus Anolis; species Anolis sagrei. Next base: position 30,713,520 of record NW_026844589.1, read on the forward strand.
ATCTATCTATCTATCTATCTATCTGTCTATCTATCTCTACCTCTGTATCTCTATCTACCTCCCCCTCCTATCTCCATCTCCATCTCCATCCATCCATCCATCCATCCATCCATCCAATCATCTACTCCTCTTTCATCTACCTT
>NW_026844589.1:30716162-30934453 GCF_025583915.1 Anolis sagrei ordinatus
ATCTGTTTATCTATCTATCTATCTCTATCCATCCATCTACTAGTCTCTCTGTCTCTTATCTACCCTCCTCTCTCACATCTGTCTGTCTGTCACCTATCTAATCTATCTATCTGTTAATAGTGTTTGAACTCATGTCTCCCAGGTTGAGCCACAGGGAGAGGCAGGTAATAATAATAATAATAATAATAATAATTTCTACAATAAATAAATAAATAATATTAAATCTCTATACCCATATCTGAGATATTATCCATGTGTATATATTAACATGGGAGTTATTATTATATCTTTAGTTTTGCTCATGAACCATCCACATTTTTGAGTAGTATAACTGTGGACGGGTACACGTTTCATTGGATGTTTATTTCTTCTTAATGTTACTTGGAAATCGGGCTCATTTCTCCTGATCTTTCGATGCTGAGCGATTTCCTTTGCAGCGCTGGCATTTGCAAGTTAAACGTTAACTCCTTCCCGACGGGCGCCGTGAACTTTGCCTGACATTCCCCGGCACTGTGTCATCATCTTGAACCCCTGATCTCTGCAAACAAGGCTGGTGTATGCTTGGCGTCTGTGCCAAAGCAATCGTTATATCGACATAGATAGAGCGGAGCGGGGGAATTCTAAAGTTGGCCCGTGTAACTTTCATAGGTTAAAAAAAAGGAATTTCAGCCTCAACTGACTTAAAAGGGCGAGTTTCCAACTTTCTGCTTGAGCAATTGAGCAAAAATTGCATTTGCAGCAATGGATGTAAGCAGAGTGCTAAGGGGGAGGAAACGAGAGGAAACCGGGACATTGTAGAAGCAATGCAGAAAGTGGGAATGCAGAGGATTAATTGCAGTTCTCCTTCCAAATCTTTAGTGGTTATGAGCGGACAGCATTGGTAATATCCTTTTCCACCCAATCTCCCTTCCCCTTCTTCTTCTTCTCTCTCTCCCCCTTTCCCCTTCCCTTTCTCACTTTCCCTCCGCCTTCCCTCTTCTTCTCTCCACCTCTTCTCCCCCTTTCTTTCTGCCCCTTCTCTTTTCCATCTCTCCAACTTATCATCTATCCTCTCCCCTCCCCTCCTTATACTTTCTCCGCCCTTTTCTTCCCATCCTTCTTTTCTTTCTCCTCCTTTTCCTTCCCTTTCCCACTTTCTATCTGCTTTCCCTCTTCTTCTCTCCTTCCTCTCTCCCCTTTTTCTTCTGCCCTTTCTACTCTCTCTTCCCTCCCCTCTTTCCCCCTTTCCATCCATCTCTATCTATCTATCTATCTATCTATCTATCTATCTATCTATCTATCTATCTATCTATCTATCCATCCATTCATCAATTCATCTATCTACTAGCCTCTCTCTCTCTAGCCTCCTCTCTCATATCTGTTTGTCTGCCTATCTATCCATCCTTTCCCCTATCTTCCTTCCTTCTTCTCTCTCTCTCACCTTTCCCACCTTCTATATACCTTCCCTTTTCTTCTCTCTTCCCCCTTTCCTTCTGCTTCTTCTCCTTTTTCCCTCCCCCTCTCTCCTTTTCCATTCATCCTCTCCCCTCCTTCTTCTTTCTCTCCCCCTTTCCCCACCCCTCTCCCCCTTTCCTTCCTATCTCGCTTCCCATCCTTCTTCTCTTTCTCCCCCTTTCCCTCTCCCATTTTCCATCTGCCTTCCCTCTTCTTCTCTCCACTCTCTCTTCCCTCACCTCTCTCTTCCTTTCCACCCATCCTCTCCCCTCCTCTCCTCCTTCTCTTTCCCACTTTCCCCTCCCCTCTTCCTCTTTCCTTCTTATCTCCCCCTCCTCCTTCTTCTCCCCCTCTCCCCCTTTTCTTTTGCCCCTTCTCCTCTCTCTTCCCTCTCTTCTCTCTGCCTTTCCATCCAGCTTCCCTTCCTTTCCTCCACTTCCTTTCCCCCTTCTCATCAGAACCTATGAGCATCCCTGTTTGGTACTTCATGCCCAACGCTCAATGTCCATGTTATCTGTTATGAGCATCCCTTTTTGGTACTTTATACCCAATGCTCAATGCCCATGCAATGTGCTATGAGCACCCCTATTTGGAGCATCTCGATTTGGTATTTTATACCCAACGCTCAACGTTATGAGCATCGCTGTTTGGTACTTCATGCTCAATGCTTAATGTCCATGTGCTCTGCTATAAGCGCCCCTATTTGGAGCATCCTGATTTGGTACTTTATGCCCAATGCTCAATGCTATGAGCATCCCTATTTGGTACTTCATACCCAACGCTCAATGTTATGAGCATCCCTGTTTGGTACTTCATGCCCAATGCTCAATGCTATGAGCATTCCTATTTGGTACTTCATGCCCAATGCTCAATGCTCATGTGCTCTACTATGAGCATCCCTCTGTGGTACTTGTGCCCAATGCTCAATGCCCATGTGCTATGCTATGAGCATCCCAATTTGGAACATCCCTTATTTGGTACTTCATGCCCAACTCTTGATGTTATGAGCATCCCTATTTGGTACATCATGCCCAATGCTCAATGCCCATGAGCTCTGCTATGAGCATCACTATTTCGTATTTCATGCCCAATGCTCAATGCCCATGTGCTCTACTATGAGCATCCCCATTTGGTACTTCATGCCCAATTCTCAGTGTCCATGTGCTCTGCTATGAGCATCCCTGTTTGGTACTTCATGCCCAACGCTCAATGCCCATGTGCTCTGCTATGAGCACCTCTATTTGGAGCATCCCGATTTGGTACTTCATGCCCAATGCTCAATATTACGAGCATCCCTATTTGGTACTTCATGCCCAATGCTCAATGCTGTGAGCATCCCGATTTTTCCTTCATGCCCAATTCTCAATGCCCATGTGCTCTGCTATGGGTATCCCTATTTGATACTTCTTGCCCAACACTCAATTCAATGCTATGAACATCCCAATTTGGTACTTCATGCCCAACGTTCAATGCTATGAGCATCTGTATTTGGCACATCATGCTCAACGCTCAATGCCCATGCACTGTGCTATGAGCATCCCTATTTGGTACTTCATGCCGAATGCTCAATGCTATGAGCATCCGTATTTGGTACATCATGCTCAACGCTCAATGCCCATGTGCTATGCTATGAGCATCCCAATTTGGTACTTCATGCCCAACGCTCAATGTTGTGAGCATCCCTATTTGGTTCATCATGCCCAACACTCAATGCTATGAGCATCCCTATTTGGTGCATCATGCCCAACACTCAATGTTATGAGCATCCCTATTTGGTACTTCATGCCCAACACTCAATGCTATGAGCATCCCTATTTGGTACTTCATGCCCAACGCTCAATGTTGTGAGCATCCCTATTTGGTTCATCATGCCCAACGCTCAATGCTATGAGCATCCCTATTTGGTACATCATGCCCAACACTCAATGCTATGAGCATCCCTATTTGGTACTTCATGCCCAACGTTCAATGCTGTGAGCATCCTGATGTGGAACTTCATGCCCAACGTTCAATGCCCATGCGCTCTGCTATGAGCATCCCTATTTGGTACTTCATGCCCAACACTCAATGTTATGAGCATCCCTATTTGGTACTTCATGCCCAACGTTCAATGCTGTGAGCATCCTGATGTGGTACTTCATGCCCAATGCTCAATGCCCATGCGCTCTGCTATGAGTATCCCTATTTGGTACTTCATGCCCAATGCTCAATGTTATGCGCATCCCAATTTGGTACATCATGCCCATGCTCAATGTGCCTTTAGCCCATGCGCTCTGAGTCCTGGGACACTCCTGACGTGGCCATCTTTGGAGAGAAAGCCTTGGAGCCATGGCAAGCCACCTCCCTAATGCTCTTTCCCATCCGTCCCTGAGCCTTGGCCCCATTGAGAAGCCAAGGGGCTCCCGTTGGTCCCATGGCAACCCTGGAAGGGGGGGAATCGAGGCCAAGGCGGGGAGAGTTGTGCGCGGTGTGGGGAAGCGCCACTTTAATTTTTCTCTGTCTCTCGGAGGCATCTCCAGCGAACAAAGGGTCCCTGGGGAAGAAAAGGACGGCTCATTTTTCGTCCTCCTTCTCCCCCGCCGCCCAACACTCCTTTTCTTCCCCATTTTCCAAACAGGGAGAGAGTCGGAAGATGGATGGACCGCCGGCCAACCAAACAGGGAGCGATGACGGATGAAGCGAAGTGCATTGATGTGCATATGGAGACGGCTCAGAGCTGGAGAAATAGGCCCGCGTTGGGTTTTCGAGTCCGGATTTGGCCCACCGGCATCTCCAAATCACGAGTGACCTCGTCTGACCTTTTTCGGAGGTCCAACCATAGGCCTGGAAAGCATGGCAACCGAAAGCAAAACCGTTGTGTTTTCTATTTTCCGTTGTGCTTTAATTCTTCCGACCCGCTTCTCATTAGTTTCATTTCAGCGATGAATATTTCAATGGCTTATGCATTATGGAAACGGCATCGCAGACTGCCGTCCGACCGAGCTGGCTTTGCCGACAACGACACCGGTTGTGTAGAAAGAGAGATAATGCGGAAGGACAGGGACCTAATGGCGGATATGAGCGTATATTCTGGTTGTTTTGACAGTATGGCTCTATAAGCCTCGTATTTTGAAGTTGTAGGAGGGTTGATTTCAACACAACGTTACAATACAACGTGTTGTTGGAGGCTTTCAGGGCCTACAACGTGTTGTTGGAGGCTTTCAGGGCCTACAACATGTTGTCGGAGGCTTTCAGGGCCTACCACGTGTTGTCGAAGGCTTTCGATTTCAAGACAACATTACAATACAATGTGGTGTCGAAGGCTTTCACACTGATCATATTCCAGAAGCATTTTCTCCTGATGTTTCACCCACATCTATGTCAGGCATCCTCAGAGGTTGTGAGGTCTGTTGGAAACTTGGCAAGTGGGGTTTATCTACCTGTGGAATGATGTCCAGGGTGGGAGAAAGAACTCTCGTCTGCTTGAGACAGAAGCATTCTCTCCTGATGTTTCACCCACATCCATGTCAGGCATCCTCAGAGGTTGTGAGGTCTGCTGGAAACTAGGCAAGTGAGGTACTGCAAATAATGTATCAAGAGAATGTGTTGTCCAAGGCTTTCATGGCTGGAATCACTGGGTTGCTGTGAGTTTCCCGGGCTATCTGGCCATGTTCCAGAAGCATTCTCTCCTGATGTTTCACCCACATCTATGGCAGGCATCCTTAGAAGTTGTGAGGTCTGTTGGAATCTAGACATGTGAGGTACTGCAAATAATGTATTTGCCATGTCCAAGGCTTTCATGGCTGGAATCACTGGGTTGCTGTGAGTTTTCCGGGCTGTCTGGCTATGTTGCAGAAGCATTCTCTCCTGACGTTTCACCCACATCTATGTCAGGCATCCTCAGAGGTTGTGAGGTCTGCTGGAAACTAGGCAAGTGGGGTTTATCTATCTGTGGAATAATGTCCAAGGTGGGAGAAAGAACTCTCGTCTGCTTGAGACAGAAGCATTCTCTCCTGATGTTTCACCCACATCTATGTCAGGCATCCTCAGAGGTTGTGAGGTCTGCTGGAAACTAGGCAAGTGAGGTTTATATGCCTGTGGAATAATGTCCAGAGTGGGAGAAAGAACTCTTGTCTGCTGGAGGCAAGTGTGAATGTTGTAATTGGCCACCTCGATTAGCACTGAATGGCCTAGCTGTTTCTAGGTGTGGCTTCTTAATACCTGGGAGTAGTTGAGAGGTGATTAGCTGTCCCTGATTTTTCTTGTCTGAAGTTCCCCTGTGTTTGACTGTTGTTCTTTATATACTGTTATGATTTTAGATATCTGTGGAATGATGTCCAGGGTGGGAGAAATAACGCTTTTTGGAACAAATGGGGAATTGTCTCACCAAAAGCCCTCCTCTGCTGTGATTGGTCAGCCAGGCAGCCAAGGGGAGGGCTGTTTCTGAGACTCCAAGTGAGGAGGGGAGAGTATGTGTGCTTGGCACATGGCAGCATGGTGCACATGCATGAACGAGGGAGAGCGTGTGGGACTGGAGGGAGGCCTGTGCCAGTGAATTCCTTCAAGGCATGGGGGTTTTGTGTAGGAAGTTTGTCCCAATTCTCTCATTGGTGGGATTGAGAATGCTCTTTGATTGTAGATGAACTATAAATCCCAGCAACTACAACTCTCAAATGTCAAGGTCTATTTTCCCCAAACCCCACCATTGTTCACATTTGAGCATCCGTGCCAAGTTTGGTCTCTATGTATCATTGTTTGAGTCCACAGGGCTCTCTGGATGTGGGTGAACTACAACTCCCAAACTCAAGGTCGATGCCCACCAAACCCAGTATTTTGAATATCCTTGCCAAGTTTGGTCCCGATCTATCACTGTTTGAGTCCAGAGTGCCCTCTGAATGTGGGTGAACTATAACTCCCAAATTCAAGGTCAATGCCCACAAAACCCTTCCAGTATTTTCTGTTGGTCATGCGGGTTCTGTGTTGGAAGGTTGGCCCAATTATCTCATTGGGGGGATTCGGAATGCTCTTTGATTGTAGGTGAACTATAAATCCCAGCAACTACAACTCTCAAATGTCAAGGTCTATTTTCCCCAGGTCCCACCGTTGTTCAAATTTGAGTGTCTGTGCCAAGTTTGGTCCGGATCTATCATTGTTTGAGTCCACAGGGCTCTCTGGATGTGGGTGAACTACAACTCCCAAAGTCAAGGTCAATGCCCACCAAACCCTTCCAGTATTTTCTGTTGGTCATGAGGGTTCTGTGTTGGAAGGTTGGCCCAGTTATCTCATTGGTGGGGTTCAGAATGCTCTTTGATTGTGGGTGAACTATAAATCCCAGCAACTACAACTCATGAATGTCAAGGTCTATTTTCCCCATACCCCAGCGTTGTTCACATTTGAGTATCCGTGCCAAGTTTGGTCCAGATCTATCATTGTTTGAGTCCACAGTGCCCTCTGGATGTGGGTGAACTACAACTCCCAAACTCAAGATCAATGCCCACAAAACCTTTCTGTTTTTGTGGGTCTGTTGGTCATAGGAGTTCTGTGTGCCAAGCCTGGTTGAGTTCCATCGTTGGTGGAGTTCAGAATGCTCTTTGGTTGTAGGGGAACTATAAATCTCAGCAACTACAACTCCCAAATGACAATATCAATCCCCTCTCCGAACCCCAACAAAGGTCTTCCATTGTTGCTGGAGGGTCATACTATTGTCCCTTTCCCCCTTATTTCCCAATGATGTTCTTTTTCTTCATAAGGGCCTGTGGATTTCAGATTATTCTGCTGAGGCGGCAATTTCTGCACCGCGAGGCGTTCCAGGGCGAATTTCGCAAAGCCGGTCCAAGATCAACATTTCCAAAGAGAAGGGAAAACGGGGCAAAGAAACACAGTATTTGTTTATGGAGATCCTTTCTAATCCTTGCACTTAGTGGCTGAAGCTTGGTGTCCACTGAAGGGAAAGAAAGCTGGGGCTATCCCAAACTACAACTCCCAAGACTCTTTGATTGTAGGTGAACTATAAATCCCAGCAACTAAAACTCATGGCAGTCCAAGCGGTGTCAAACTGCATTCATCCTATAGATGAATCCAAAGGGATCCTGGGTGTTATAGTTATAGGAGGAAGGCCTTGGGAAACTATAATTCCCAGGATGCCGTCACTTGGAGCCATGGAAGTTGAAGTGGTACCACACTGCATTCGTTTCAGTGAGTTTTGCAGCTCAGTGGGGACTTGAACCTAAGTCGCTGCCGAAGAAAGTTTGGGGCTACCCCAAACTACAACTCCCAAGATCCCATTGTCATGGCAGGCCAAGTAGGGTCAAACTGCATTCATCCTATAAATGAATCCAAAGGACTTGGGGTGTTATAGTTTGGTGAGGCACCCACAGAGGAGAAGGAAGGCCTTGGGAAACTATAAATCCCAGGATGCCAAACCGCATTTGTTCTAGTGAGTTTTGCAGCTCAATGGGGACTTGAACTTAAGTCACTGCTGAAGAAAGCTGGGGCTATCCCAAACTACAACTCCCAAGACCCCATAGCAATGGCAGTCCAAGTAGGGTCAAACTGCATTCATCCTATAGATGAATCCAAAGGGATCCTGGATGTTATAGTTTGGTGAGGCACCTACAGAGAAGTAGGAAGGCCTTGGGAAACTATAACTCCCAGGATTCTGTTGCTTGGAGCCATGGCAGTTGAAGCGGTACCACACTGCATTCGTTTCAGTGAGTTTTGCAGCTCAATTGGTACTTGAACCTAAGTCGCTGCCGAAGAAAGCTGGCGCTACCCCAAACTACAACTCCCAAGACCCCATGGCCATGGCAGTCCAAGTAGGGACAAACTCCATTCATCCTATAGATTAATCCGAAAGGACCCGAGGTGTTATAGTTTGGTGAGGCACCTACAGAGAAGGAAAAAGGCCTCGGGAAACTATAACACCCAGGATTCTGTTGCTTGCAGCCATGGCAGTTGAAGTGGTGCCAAACCGCATTCTTATAGATGAATCCAAAGGGACCTGGGGTGTTATAGTTTGGTGAGGCACCCACAGAGGAGGAGGAAGGCCTTGGGAAACTATAGCTCTCAGGATTCTGTTGCTTGGAGCCGTGGCAGTTGAAGTGGTGCCAAACCGCATTCATTTTAGTTAATTTTGCAGCTCAATGGGGACTTGAACCTAAGTCGCTGCCGAAGAAAGCTGTGACTACCCCAAACTACAACTCCCTAATTGCAGTCCAAGTGGGGTCAAAGTGCATTCATTCAATCTGAAGGCATGACTCGATGTGATGGGATCCTGGGAGTTTTATAAGGTCTTAAGCCGCTGCTGAAGAAAGCTGGGGCTACCCAAACTATAACTCCCAAGACCCCATGGCTAACGGCAGTCCAAGTGGAGTCAAACCGCACTCATTCTAGTATAGATGAATCCAAAGGCATGACTCTATGTGATGGATCCTGGTAGTTTTATAAGGTCTTAAGCCACTGCCAAAGAAAGCTGAGGCCACCCCAAACTACAACTCCCAAGATCCCACAGCCATGGTAGTCCAAGCAAGGTCAAACTGCATTCCTCCTATAGATGAATCCAAAGGGATCTGGGGTGTTATAGTTTGGTGAGGCACCTACAGAGAAGGAGGAAGGCCTTGGGAAACTATAACTCCTGTGATGTCATCGCTTGGAGCCATGAACTGCATTCGTTTCAGTGAGTTTTGCAGCTCAATGGGGTCTTGAACCTAAGTCACTGCCGAAGAAAGCTGGGACTACCCCAAACTACAACTCCCTAATTGCAATCCAAGTGGGGTCAAACTGCATTCAATCAATCTGAAGGCATGACTCGATGGGATGGAATCCTGGGAGTTTTATAAGGTCTTAAGTTGCTTCCGAAGAAACCTGGGGCTACCCAAACTATAACTCCCAAGACCCCATGGCTAACGGCAGTCCAAGTGGAGTCAAACCGCATTCATTCTAGTATAGATGAATCCAAAGGCATGACTCTATGTGATGGAATCCTGGGAGTTTTATAAGGTCTTAAGTCGCTGGCAAAGAAAGCTGGGGCTACTCCAAACTATAACTCCCAAGATCCCACAGCCATGGTAGTCCAAGCAGGGTCAAACTGCATTCATCCTATAGATGAATCCGAAGGGACCCGGGGTGTTATAGTTTGGTGAGGCACCCACAGAGGAGGAGAAAGGCCTTGGGAAACTATAACTCCCAGGATTCTGTTGCTTGGAGCTATGGCAGTTGAAGTGGTGCCAAACTGCCTCCATTCTAGTGAGTTTTGCAGCTCAATGGGAACTTGAACCTAAGTCGCTGCTGAAGAAAGCTGGTGCTACCCCAAACTACAACTCCCAAGATCCCACAGCCATGGTAGTCCAAACAGGGTCAAACTGCATTCATCCTATAGATGAATCCAAAGGGACCCGGGGTGTTATAGTTTGGTGAGGCACCTACAGAGAAGGAGAAAGGCCTTGGGAAACTATAACTCCCAGGATTCTGTTGCTTCGAGCCATGGCAGTTGAAGTGGTGCCAAACCGCATCCATTCTAGTGAGTTGTGCAGCTCAATGGGGACTTGAACGTAAGTCTCCCAAGTCCCAGTGCTTGGAGATCCTATGTCTCCAAAGCAAAAGGGAGGCTCTTCCAGGTCATACAAAGGATACAAAGAAATAGATAGATAGATAGATAGATAGATAGATAGATAGATAGATAGTAGAGGGTAAATAGGAAATTGGCCACTTCTAATGCGACCGGTTAGAGAAGATTCATGGAAATCTTGTCTTGAAACAATAAGGCTAAACGGCTTTAACCCGAAGGCGGAATGAGACGCCATCACCGTTTGCTCCTAATTCAATTCCATTTATTTTTATGTGGCAGCTTTCATGCGAAGGAGATCTGGTTACATTGGGAAAGCGCCGCCGGCGGATGAAGAAGGGGCCATCCATTTCCATTAGACAGCCATGGCTCCATCTACACTGCAGTTTGGCACCCCTTGAACTGTCTCGGCTCAAAGCTAGGTGATCCCGGGAGTTGTAGTTTGATGAGGCACCTGAGCAAGGGGTCTTCATAGAAAGAATCGCCCGACCCTTTCCTCAAGCTCTCGTTTTCTCGGCAAGGTCACATTGGCTTCGACGATCTCGTTTGCGGCTACTCTAGTTCCTGTGCAAGCCGATAAAATCAATTTCTGAACACATACACAACGGCAGCAACGACGGTGCCTTGGGGCGTCATCAAAGGATATGTTTTCGCTCGGCACAAACTCCGAAAATGCTCAAGGTGGACGGTGGCAGCGATGTGCCATTTCCAAAATGACCTGTTGGGAGAGTGGGCTGATTAACAAAAGACCCTCCTCATGAACGTATAGAGAGTAACTTATCAGCACCAGGAGCCAAAAGTGGTAAACACAACTAAAAACACAACTAAAAACTCTTCCTTGGGAGGCTTTTCTTTATAGCAAAACTACCTCGAGTCTGTTGGAAACAACCTGGGGCTTCTCACACCAAATCTTCTCACACAAGGCTTTCTCAAACTGAGGCCTATCTCACACTGAGGCCTTTCTCCCACTGAGGCTCCTCTCAGACTGAAGCCACTTCATACTGAGGGCAACTTACACTGAGGTCTTCAACCTGGGGCTTCTCTCACCGAAGCTTCTCACACCAGGCTTTCTCAAACTGAGGCCTACCTCACACTGAAGTCTTTCTCCTACTGAGGCTCCTCTCAAACTCAAGCCACTTCATACTGAGGGCAACTTACACTGAGGTCTTCAACCTAGGGCTTCTCTCACCGAAGCTTCTCACACCAGGCTTTCTGAAACTGAGGCCTACCTCACACTGAGGCCTTTCCCTCACTGAGGCTCCTCTCAAACTCAAGCCACTTCATACTGAGGGCAACTTACACTGAGGTCTTCAACCTGGGGCTTCTCTCACCGAAGCTTCTCACACCAGGCTTTCTGAAACTGAGGCCTACCTCACACTGAGGCCTTTCCCTCACTGAGGCTCCTCTCAAACTCAAGTCACTTCATACTGAGGGCAACTTACACTGAGGTCTTCAACCTGGGGCTTCTCTCACTGAAGCTTCTCACACCAGGCTTTCTCAAACCGAGGCCTACAAACACTGAGGCCTACCACACTGAGGCCTTTCCCCACTGAGGCCTTCTCACACTGACGCGTCTCTCAGACTGAAGCCGCTTCATACTGAGGGCAACTTAAACTGAGGCATACTAAGCTACAAGCACACAGGCCTTCAACCTGGGGCTTTTCTCACCAAAGCTTCTCACACCACATTTTCTCAAACTGAGGCCTACTAACACTGAGGCCTTCTCACACTGAAGCGTCTCTCACACTGAAGCCGCTTCATACCGAGGGCAAATTACACTGAGGTGTACTAAGCTACAAGCACACAGGCCTTCAACCTGGGGCTTCTCTCACCAAAGCTTCTCACACCACACTTTCCCAAACTGAGGCCTACTAACACTGAGGCCTTCTCACACTGAAGCGTCTCTCAGACTGAAGCCGCTTCATACCGAGGGCAAATTACACTGTGTACTAAATTACAAGCACACAGGCCTTCAACCTGGGGCTTCTCTCACCAAAGCTTCTCACACCACATTTTCTCAAACTGAGGCCTACTAACACTGAGGCCTTCTCACACTGAAGCTTCTCTCAGACTGAAGTCGCTTCATACTGAGGACAACTTAAACTGAGGCATACTAAGCTACAAGCACACAAGCCTTCAACCTGGGGCTTCTTTCACCAAAGCGTCTCACACCAGGTCTTCTCAAACCGAGGCCTACTAACACTCAGGCCTACCTCCCACTGAGGCCTTCTTACACTGAAGCTTCTTTCAGACTGAAGCCACTTCATACTGAGGGCAATTTACACTGAGGTGTACTAAGCTACAAGCACACAGGCCTTCAACCTGGGGCTTCTCTCACCGAAGCTTCTCACACCAGGCTTTCTCAAATCGAGGTCTACTAACACTGAGGCCTACCTCACACTGAGGCCTTTCTCCCACTGAGACCTTCTTACACTGAAGCTTCTCTCAGACTGAAGCCTCTTCATACTGAGGACAACTTAAACTGAGGCGTACTCAGCTACAAGCACACAAGCCTTCAACTTGAAGCTTCTCTCACAGAAGCTTCTCATATCAGGCTTTCTCAAACCGAGGCCTACTAACACTGAGGCCTTTCTCCCACTGAGACCAACTTACACTGAAGCTTCTCTCAGACTTAAGCCACTTCATACTGAGGGCAAATTACACTGAGGTGTACTAAGCTACAAGCACACAGGTCTTCAACCTGGGGCTTCTCTCACCGAAGCTTCTCACACCAGGATTTCTCAAACTGAGGCCTACTAACACTGAGGCCTTTCTCCCACAGAGGCCTTCTCACACTGAAGCTTCTCTCAGACTGAAGCCGCTTCATACTGAGGGCAACTTAAAATGAGGTGTACTAAACTACAAGCACATAGGCCTTCAACCTGGAGCTTCTCTCACTAAAGCTTCTCTCACCAGGCCTTCTCAAACTGAAGCTTTCTCACACTGAAGCTTCTCTCAGACTGAAACCTCTTCATACTGAGAGCAACCAACACTGAGGAATACTAAGCTACAGTCACACTTGCTTATATTGAAACGTGGAATGATGTCCAGGGTAAGAGAAAGAACTCTTGTCTGTTTCAGGCAAGTGTGAATGTTGCAATTGACCACCTTGATGAGCATTGAATGGCCTTGCAGCTTCAAAACCAGGATGCTTCCTGCGTGGGGGAATCCTTTGTTAGGTGATTAGCTGGCCCTGATTGTCTGGAAATCTATTCTGCATTGGTCAGACCTTACCTGCAATAATTCTTTTCTTTTTTTGTGTGGAATAAAATACATTTTTCCTTTTGAGGAACATATAAATAGTGGTGAAATACATTTTCTGTTGTTGTTGTTGTTGTTGTTGTTGTTGTTGTTGTTGTTGCTGATATTTACAAAAACAACCCACATTGAATTATTTGTCTTTTTACTTCCATACAGAAACAACAACAAACCTTATGGCAGACTTTTGCACTGAGGCCAGGCATGTTTGTAAACATTCTTTACCTCCCTGACTTTTGTATTGTACAGAAAGTCTCTGGTAACTTATTAACAAAATAATAAAAGGAAAATGTCACAACAGATTAAGAAGGCAACAAGTCGGATACAAAAGGCATCACAGCATTTCGGTGTCACGCAACACACTTTGCAGAGCTCTTAAAGGTACAGGAGCCCCACTTTATGATAATTTTGGTTGTCAGTTGTACCATTTTTGTATGCATTTTTCTCAGGAACTGAACAACTGTGGGATTTTGGGATTTGTAGTCCCCCCTCCAGTCCTTTATTTGGAATCTATAAATTTTCCACACCCTAAACTCTAGCATTTCTGTTTTCTCCAACACTGGCTGTTAGGAATGATGGGAGTTGAAGTCCAATACGCCTGGAGGGCTGAAGTTTGCCCAGGCCTGCACTTAAATCAGGTTGCTGCAACCTTCAGAATTCTGGAGATTGTAGTTTAGAGGAGGAGCCTTTCATATGCTCAGCCAGATAGGTCCTGAGCTTCACTAAACTACAAACCCAAGTGTTTGGCAGGGGGTCGGGACACCTGGGGGGGGGGTCGTGAGGGGGTTTCATAGGGGTCGCCAAAGACCATCAGAAAACACATTTCTGATGGTCCTAGGAATCCCTTTGGCATAGTCATTTGGGTTTACAGTGCTCTCTGRGTGTAGGTAAACTACATCTCCCCTAAATCACTGTCAATTCATCCCAAATCTCTCCAGAATTTTCTGTTGGTCATGGGGGTCTCTGTGTGGGAAGTTTGGCCCAATTCTATCATTGGTGGGGTTTGGAATACTCTTTGATTGTAGGTGAATGAGAAATCCCAACAACTACAACTCCCAAATGTCAAGGTCCATTTCCCCCAAACTCCACCAGTGTTCACATTCAGACATATTGAGTATCCATGCCAAGTTTGGTCCGGATCTATCATTGTTTTGAGTCCACAGTGCTCTCTGGATATAGGTGAGCTACAACTCCAAAACTCAAGGTCAATGCCCATCAAACCCATCCAGTAGGTGAACGATAAATCCCAACAACTACAACTCCCAAATGTCAAGGTCTATTTCCCCCCAAACTCAACCAGTGTTCACATCTGGGCATATTGAGTATCCATGCCAAGTTTGGTCCGGATCTATCGTTGTTTGAGTCCACAGTGCTCTCTGGATGTAGGTGAACTACAACTCCCAAACTCAAGGTCAATGCCCACCAAACCCGTCCAGTATTTTCTGTTGGCCATGGGACTTCTGTGTGCCAATTCCATCGCTAGTAGAGCTCAGAATGCTCTAAATTATAAATCCCAGCAACTACAATTCCCAAATGTCAAGGTCTATTTTCCCCAAACTCCAAGGTGTGAATGTGTGGGCAAGGGAGAGTGTGTGAGGATAGAGGGAGGTTCATGCCAATGAGTCCCTTCAAGATATGGGGATTCTGTATGGGAAGTTTGGGTTCTATCCCAATTCCATCATTGGTGGGGTTCAGAATGCTCTTTGATTGTAGGTGAACTATAAATCCCAGCAACTTCAACTCCTAAATGTCAAGGTCTATGTCCCCCCAAATTCCACCAGTGTTCACATCTGGGCATATTGAGTATTTGTGCCAAGTTTTGTCCGGATCCATCATTGTTTGAGTCCTCAGTGGTCTCTGGATGTAGGTGAACTACAACTCCAACACTCAAGGTCAATGCCCACCAAATCCTTCCAGTATTTTCTGTTGGTCATGGGAGTTCTGTGTGCCAATTCCATCGCTAGTAGAGCTCAGAATGCTCTTTGATTATAGGTGGATTATAAATCCCAGCAACTACAACTCCCAAATGTCAGGGTCTATTTTCCCAAACTCCAAGGTGTGAATGTGTGGCCAAGGGAGAGCATGTGAGGATGGAGGGAGGCTCATGCCAGTGAGTCCCTTCAAGATATGGGGATTCTGTATGGGAAGTTTGGGTTCTATCCCAATTCCATCGTTGGTGAGGTTCAGAATGCTCTTTGATTGTAGGTGAACGATAAAGCCCAACAACTAACTACAACTCCCAAATGTCAAGGTCTATTTTGCCCAAGCTCTACCATTGTTCACATTTGGGCATACTGAGTATCCATGCCAAGTTTGGTCCAGATCCATCATTGTTTGAGTCCACAGTGCTCTCTGGATGTAGGTGGACTACAACTCCCAAACTCAAGGTCAATGCCCAGCAAACCCTTCCAGTATTTTCTGTTGGTCGTGGGAGTTCCGTGTACCAAGTTTGGTTCAATTTCATTATTGGTGGAGTTCAGAATGCTCTTTGATTGTAGGTGAACTACAAATCCCCACAACTACAACTCCCAAATGACAAAATCAATCCYGCCCCCTCCTGCAACCCCACCAGTATTCAAATTTGGGCRTATCGGGWATTTGTGCCAAATTTGGTCCAGTGAATGAAAATACATCCTGCTTATCAGATATTTACATGGTTGGGGGTCACCACAACATGAGGAACTGTATTAAGGGGTCGCGGCATTAGGAAGGTTGAGAACCACTGCCCTATGAGGAGCGGCTTAAAGAGCTGGGCATGAAGAGAAGAGAAAGCTGARAGGAGTGTAAAGGCACCATGTCAGACTACACAGAGAAGCCAYTGAAATCCACAAGCATGTGGACAATCTCAACAGAAAGGAGGAAACTATGAAAATGAACAAAATCTGGCTCCCAGTATTCAAACACTCTAAAATCAGAGAGTAAGTAAAGAAGAAAACTCAAAAAGCAGGGGAATTCCAGACAAGAAACAATCAGGGCCATCTAACACCTCCCAACAAAGGATTCCCCCAGACAGGAAGTAACCAAGCCTTGAAGCTGCGAGACCATTCAAAATCTGGCTATGAGTATTAAAACACTCTAAAATCAGGACAGTAAGCAAAGAACAACACTCAAAAAGCAGAGGAATTGCAGACAAGAAACAATCAGAGTCACTTCCCAACCATCCCAACTTCCCAACTCCTCTATTCTGTTTTGGTTAGACCACATCTGGAATATTGTGTCCAGTTCTGGGCACCACAATTCAAGAGAGATATTGACAAGCTGGAATGTGTCCAGAGGAGAGCGACTAAAATGATAAAAGGTCTGGAGAACAAGCCCTATGAGGAGCAGCTAAAGGAGCTGGGCATGTTTAGCCTGAAGAAGAGAAGGCTGAGAGGGGATATGATAGCCATGTATAAATATGTGAGAGGAAGTCATAGGGAGGAGGGAGCAAGCTTGTTTTCTGCTTCCCTGGAGACTAGGACACGGAACAATGGCTTCAAACTACAAGAGAGGAGATTCCATCTGAACATGAGGAAGAACTTCCTGACTGTGAGAGCCGTTCAGCAGTGGAACTCTCTGCCCTGGAGTGTGGTGGAGGCTCCTTCTTTGGAAGCTTTTAAACAGGCTGGATGACCATCTGTCAGGGGTGATTTGAATGCAATATTCCTGCTTCTTGGCAGGGGGTTGGACTGGATGGCCCATGAGGTCTCTTCCAACTCTTTGATTCTATGATTCTAATAAGAATACATATCTCCAGTGGGTTAAAGCACTGAGCTGCTGAGCTTGTTGATCGAAAGGTCGCAGGTTCGATTCCGGGGAGCGGCGTGAGCTTCCGCTGTCAGCCCTAGCTTCTGCCAACCTAGCAGTTCGAAAACATGCAAATGTGAGTAGATCAATAGGTACCGCTCTGGCGGGAAGGTAACGGCGCTCCATGCAGTCATGCCGGCCACATGACCTTGGAGGTGTCTACGGACAACGCTGGCTCTTCGGCTTAGAAATGGAGATGAGCACCACACCCCAGAGTCAGACATGACTGGACTTAATGTCAGAAGAAAACTGATAGCAAATGAGAGATTCCCCCCTGGGCACACAGAAGTCTGGGCAACTTGGAAGGCGCTGAACAGACTGCGCTCTGGCACCACGAGATGCAGAGCCAACCTTAGAAATGGGGCTACAAAGTGGAATCCACGACATGCGAGTGTGGAGAAGAGCAAACCACTGACCACCTGCTGCAATGCAACCTGAGCCCTGCCACATGCACAATGGAGGACCTTCTTGCAGCAACACCAGAGACACTCCAAGTGGCCAGATACTGGTCAAAGGACATTTAACCAACTACCAAACTCACAAGTTGTTTATTTTTCTGTTTGTTTGCTTTGTTCTGTTAGAAATGTAATATAATGGACTGGCTGCTCTGACACGACAAATAAATCAAGAGTTGGAAGAGACCTCATGGGCCATCCAGTCCAACCCCATTCTGCCAAGAAGCAGGAATATTGCATTCAAATCACCCCTGACAGATGGCCAGCCAGCCTCTGTTTCAAAGCTTCCAAAGAAGGAGCCTCCACCACACTCCGGGGCAGAGAGTTCCACTGCTGAACGGCTCTCACAGTCAGGAAGTTCTTCCTAATGTTCAGATGGAATCTCCTCTGTTGTATAAATAAATAAATGCTGTGGGGGAGTTTTAGGATTGATAGTCCCGGCCACGACTCAGAGGGATGCCCAAGGTCTAACTTGGGTTTTGTCCCTCTCTTTTGGTGAGGCTCTTTAAGTCCCCCCCCCCTAAAGCGCCTTCTCTCCAAAGCTTGGCCAATGGCGTCGTCCCTCGCGTTTCCCCCTTCGTGAGTCGGGTCCCCCTTGGAGTTTCTTTTCTTTGGAGACACGCAAGCCACGCGAGCGCGCGCGCGCAGGCGCTCGTGCCCGCGCCCACCCACGAGAGCGCGAGCCCAAGTACTTTTTTCCCTGGGTATTTTTTTCCTTCTTCTTCTTCTTTCTCCCCCTTTTGAGTTCTCTTCTTCTCTGGACGAGTTTTTGGAGAGGCGCAAAAGGAGAGAAAAACAAGGAAAGTCGGCCTTCTTTTCCTTCTTTTCCTTGGACTTTTATATTATTCCGGATTTTTGTCTTGTTATATTTTAGAGAGGGGGGGAGGGCTTGCTCTGCTCCTAAAAGGCGGACCGAGAGGAGAACCAGAGACCCTCCCCCTTTCCCAAAAAGAACACAACAACAAAACAAGAAACCTCTCCAAAATCCATCTGGCAATGAGTTAAAAAAAAAGCGGCGCAAAGAAGGAGATGGACACCAAACATTTCCTCCCTTTGGGTGAGTTTTTGGGGGGCTCTTCCCCGATTTTTCCTATATCCTTTCGGGGAAAAAGTGGGGAATTAAGGGGGGGGGAAAGAGAGAGAAAAAGGGGGAGGATTGGAGGAGGAAGAGGAGCACCCCAAACAACAACAACGTCAAGGCGAGATGCGTAAAAAGCCGTGCGTAAAAGCGCACGCGTTTGGGGGGCTTGCAAAAAAGCCCCCTTTCCAAGTAAAGCTTTTGGGGAACCCTCTCCCAAAGGGTCCAGTTAGACAAAAGAGGGTCACAGGATGGTCCCCATATAGGTTATATACGTCTATGTCTTTCCATAATGGGGGAGTGTCCCTTCTTTCTCGCCATGTCCAATGCAGAGAGAGAGAGAGCAGTTGCTTTCTCCACTCTGGCTCGGCTTGTGGCAATGGAGCCAGGCAGGCCTTGGGAAGGAAGGGGAAAGGGAGCCTTTGGGGGTGTGTGGTTGCGGCTGTCGTTGTGTTCTCGGCCCTCGGTGGTTGCCTCTTGGGTTGACACGGCTTTGGGGGAGTCCCAAGTGGCTGCCTCGGCTCAAAGAGTGTTTTGGGGGAGCTCGAAGTTCAGTCGGACGGGAAGCGAGGAAAAGGTTTTGCGCTTTGGAGAGAAGTGGCCCAGAGAGAGAAAGAGAGTGTGTCTGTGGACTGGGTAAACTGCACTAGAATCTGGGCCCTTCCTTCCTTCTTTCTTTCCTCCTTTCCTTCCTTCTTTCCTTACTCCCTTCCCTCCCTCCCTGCCTTCTTTCCTTCCTTCCTTCTTTCGTCCCTCCCTTTCACTTTATTTCTTTTTCTTTCTTCCCTTCTCTCACTCCCCTTCCTGCCTTCCTTCCTTTTTTCCTTCCATCTTTCTTCTTGCCTTCTTTCCTTCCTTCCTTCTTTCCTCCCTCCCTTCTTGCCTTCTTCTTTCTTCCTTCTTTCCTTCCATCTTTTTCCTTCTTTTTCCTTCCTTTCTCTTCTTCCCTTCTCTTCCCTCCCTCCCTCCCTTCCTTCCTCCTTCCTTCCTTTCTTTCTTCCTTGTTTCCTTCCTCCCTTCTTTTCTTTTTCTTTCTTCCCTTCTCTCTCCTTCCTTCCTTCTTTCCTTCCTTTTTCCTTCCATCTTTCTTCCTGCCTTCTTTCCTCCCTCCCTCCCTCCCTCCTTTCTTTCCTTCCTTCCTTCTTTCCTTCCATTTTCCTTCCTTCCTTCTTTCCTCCTTTTCTTCTTTCCTCTCTCCTTTCTTTCTTTCTTTCCTCCCTCCCTCCTTGCCTTCATTTCTTCCTTGTTTCCTCCCTCACTTTTACTTTATTTCTTTTTCTTTCTTCCCTTCTCTCTCCTTCCTTCCTTCCTTCTTTCTTACCTTCCTCCCTCCCTCCCTCCTTTCATTCCTCCCTCCCTTTCACTTTATTATTTTTCTTTCCCCCCTTTCTCTCGCCCTCCTTCCTTCCTTTCTCTCGTCCTTCCCCTTCCTCCCTTATCTCTCTTCTTCCACCCTCATTTCACTCTTTCATTCTATTCCTCTTCTATTTCTTTTTCTCTCCCCCTCTCTCCTTCCACCATCCCTTTACTTGTATTTTTCTATTTATTTATTTTCTTCCTTCTTCACTTCCTTCTTTCTCTCCTTCCCCTTCCTCTCTTTCCCCTCCCTTTTCTATTTCTTTCTTCCCTTTTCTCTCTCTTTCCTCCCCTTTTCTTTCTTTCTTTCATTCTTTCTTTCTCTCTCCCCTTCTCCCTTCATTCCCCTCCCTTTCGGTCCCCCTTTCCCTCTCTTTTCTATTTCTTTCTTCTCTTCTCTCTCTTTCCTATTTCTTTCTTTCTGTCTGTCTTCCCTTCTCCTTCCTTCCCTCCTCTCTCTCTCTCTTTCACCTTCCTTCCTCTCTTCCCCATCCCCTCTTTTTTCTATTTCTTTCTTCCTCTCTCTCTCTCTCCTCCCTTCCCTTCCCTCACTTTTTTCTATTTCTTTCTTCCCTCATCCCTCCTTCCTTCTCCCCTCTTTCTCCTTCCACACCACCTAATAACCCAGAATATCAAGCCCGATTATAATCCACAATATCTGCTTTGAACTGGATTATCAGAGTCCACAGTGCCATATAATCCAGCTTAATGTTGATCTTATACAGCTGTGTGAAAGGGAACTCACATTTTTCCTTTCTTCCCTACCCCTTCCCTCCTTCCTTCCTCTCCCCCCGCTCTCTCCTTCCTGGGTTTTATTTTAAGATTTACTTTTGTATGCTTCTAATTGCATAGTTTCCAAAGGTTGTGAGCTGATTTGGGTGTTTTGCCATGAGTTAAAAGCAAGGTAATAATAGTAATAGTAATAATAATAGCAATAATATAATAATAGTAGTAATAATAATATAATAATAATAATAATAGTAATATAATAATAATGGTAATAATAATAATAATAATAGCAGCAACAACAATTCCTCCCTCCTTCTACTTTCTTTTCCCCTCTTTCTACTTTCTTCTTCTCTTCTCGTCTTTCCTCTTTCTTTCTTTCTTTCTTTCTTTCTTTCTTTCTTTCTTTCTTTCCTTCTCTCTCTCTCTTTCCCTCTCTTTCTGACTTCCTTTCCTCCAGTTTTTGGAAGTTGGCATTGGGCGGAGAGTCTCCGAAGGAGGGGAGGAGGAGACTTTTGGAAGCTCTCTGCAGGAAATCCAAAGAAAGAAGGGAACGAAGGAAAGGAGGAGTGGAAGGAAAGGAGGAGTGCGAGCAGGCCTGGGAGTGTTGCGAAAGGCCACCACTGCTCCTTCTCCCTCTTTGGGTGTCCCACTAAATAACAAAGCCTTGTTTTTAAATGCTCAAAACATGCCATTCCATGTAGATACTTTCCCAAGTTTTGGGCCATTATAGGAATTCACCTCATAATGTATTTGGAGTCAAATACTTTTGTGGAGAGTGCCTTCTGTTTGGAGAGATTTGTGGCTGTTTCTTTTGTCCTCTTCCTTCCTTTTACACCAACCCTTGAAATGAACTCCTTCTGCACCTTTGAAAAACCTCAGTTTAGTATCACGAGACCAGGAGGATGGGACATGCAGTCAGGGCCACCTTGCTAGATCCCATCCAGCCCTGCTCTGGCGTGTTTCGGCATCCCTTCTCCTTCCAAAACATCCCTTCCCTTCCTTTTGAATGCCTTCGCCTTTCTGCCTCTCCTCCTTTTCTTGTTCCTTCTTGGTATTTTGGAGTCGTGTTCCGGCTTGTTGGTTGCGCTTGTCATTTTCGGATCAGCTTCGAAGAAAGACGCCCGCCGGGCCTTTCACAATCTCAGTCCATGGTTTTCTGCACGCCGATGCAGGCAGGAAAGAACTGGCTCTGGTTTGGATTGTAACTCCCATCAATCCCCTAGACACATGGGTATCGGTCTCTTTGGGTCCCATGGAGATTGGTTCCATTTTGGACTACAACGCCTAGTATTTTTTAAACACACAAGGATGGATATATCTCAAAACAACATCTCTGGTTTGGATTATAACTCCCATCATCCCCTAGACACATGGGTATCGGTCTCTTTGGGTCCCATGGAGGCTGATTCCATTTTGGACTACAACGCCTAGTATTTTCTAAACACACAGGGATGGACATATCTTCAAACGTAATCTCCGGTTGGGATTATAACTCCCATCATCCCCTAGGCACATGGGTATCGGTCTCTTTGGGTCCCATGGAGGTTGGATCCATTTTGGACTACAATGCCTAGCATTTTCTAAATACACAGGGATGGGCATATTTCCAAATGACATATCTGATTTGGATTATAACTCCATCATTCCCTAGACACATGAGTATCAGTCTCTTTCAATCCTACGGAGGTTGGTTCTGTTTTGGACTACAATGCCTAGTATTTTCTAAACACACAAGGATGGACATATCTCCAAACGTAATCTCTGGTTGGGATTATACCTCCCATCATCCCCTAGACACATGGGTATCGGTCTCTTTGGGTCCCATGGAGGTTGGTTCCATTTTGGACTACAATGCCTAGCAGGGATAGGCATATCTTCAAACGACATATCTGATTTGGATTATAACTCCCATCATCCCCTAGGCAGATGGGTATCGGTCTCTTTGGGTCCCATGGAGGTTGGTTCCATTTTGGACTACAATGCCTAGCATCCTCCAAACACACAGGGACGGGCATATCTCCAAATGACATCTCTGGCTTTGGATGATAACTCCCATCATCTCCTAGTCACATGAGTATCAATCTCTTTCAATCCTATGGAGGCTGGTTCCATTTTGGACTACAACACCTAGCATTTACTAAATACTCAGGAATGGGCATATCTCCAAACGACATATCAGATTTGGATGATAACTCCCACCATCCCCTAGACACATGGGTATCAGTCTCTTTGGGTCCCATGGAGGTTGGTTCCATTTTGGACTACAATGCCTAGCATTTCCTAAACACACAGGGATGGGCATATCTCTAAACGACATCTCTGGTTTGGACTATAACTCCCATCATCCCCTAGACACATGAGTATCGGTCTCTTTGAGTCCCATGGAGGCTGGTTCCGTTTTGGACTACAACATATCATAAAATATCCTTTCAAATTTCAAAACCTAAATCTGGCCCGCAGGCCAAAGCGTTGCTCTGTTTGCGGAGAGGGCAAAGGTCTTGTTTCCTGCCGATTCCGCCAATTGCCTAACGTTGCGGCTTGCCTTTCTGTCCTTATTTGCACAACGAAAAGTTAAAATGTTATTTTCATGGGGGCGGATGGGAAGAGACTTTGGGGTACGTTGAATCAATAAAGGCAAGCAATGAGGAATTTGGGTTGCTGTGAGTTTTCCAGGCTGTCTGACCATGTTCCAGAAGCATTCTCTCCTGATGTTTTGCCCACATCTATGGCAGGCAGCCTCAGAGGTTGTGAGGTCTGTTGGAAACTAGGCAAGTGGTGTTTATCTCTCTTTCTCTGGCATACTAAGCTACAGGCACACAGGCCTTCAACCTGGGGCTTCCCTCACTGAAGCTTCTCGCACCAGGCCTTTTCAAACTGAGGCCTACTAATGCTGAGGCCTTCTCACACTGAAGCCTCTCTCAAACTGGAGGCTCTTCATACTGAGAGAGGCTCAGTATGGGGTTTCTCTCACCAAAGCTTCTCACACCAGGCTTTCTCAAACCGAGGCCTACTAATACCGGAAATACCAGAAATAAATACTAACACTGAGGTCTACCTCACACTGAGGCCTACCTCACACTGAGGCCTACCTCACACTGAGACCTTCTCACACTGAAGCCTCTCTCAGACTGAAGCCGCTTCACCCTGAGCACAACTAACACTAAGGTGTGCTAAGCTACAGACACACAGGCCTTCAACCTGGGGCTTCCCTCACCAAAGCTTCTCACACCACGCCTTCTCAAACTGAGGCCTACTAACGCTGAGGCCTTCTCACACTGAAGCATCTCTCAGACTGAAGTTTCTTCATACTGAGAGAGAGGCTCAGTATGGCTCTTCTCTCACCAGGCCTTCTCAAACCATGGCCTACTAACACTGAGGCCTACCTCACACGGAGACCTCACATTGAAGCCTGTCTCAGACTGAAGCTGCTTCACACTGAGCACAACTAACACTGAGGCATGCTAAGCTACAGGCACAGAGGCCTTCAACCTGGGCTTCTCTCACTGAAGCTTCTCACACTGGGCCTTTCTCAAACTGAGGCCTACTAACACTGAGGCCTTCTCACATTGAAGCCTCTCTCAGAGTATGGGGCTTCTCTCACTGGTTTCTCACACTGGGCCTTTTCAAATCGAGGCCTACTAACACAGAGACCTTCTCACACTGAAGCCTCTCTCAGACTGAAGCCTCTTCAAATTGGGAGAGAGGCTCAGTATGGGGCTTCTGTCACCGAAGCTTCTCACACTGGGCCTTCTCAAACCGAGGCCTACTAACACAGAGGCCTACCTCACACTGAGACCTTCTCACACTGAAGCCTCTCTCAGACTGAAGCCGCTTCATACTGAGCACAACTAACACTGAGGCGTACTAAGCTACAGACACACAGGCCTTCAACCTGGGGCTTCCCTCACCAAAGCTTCTCACACCAAGCCTTCTCAAACTGAGGCCTACTAACACTGAGGCCTTCTCACACTGAAGCCTCTCTCAGACTAATACCACTTCATACTGAGAGAGGCTCAGTATGGGGCTTCTCTCACTGAAGCTTCTCACACCAGGACTTCTCAAACCGAGGCCTACTAACACGGAGGCCTACCTCACACTGAGGCCTATCTCACACTGAGACTTTCTCACACTGAAGCCTCTCTCAGACTGAAGTCGCTGAGGCATACTAAGTGATAGGCACACAGGCCTTCAACCTGGGATTTCTCTCACCAAAGCTTCTCACACCAGGCCTTCTCAAACTGAAGTTTTCTCACACTGTAGCTTCTCTCAGACTGAAACCTCTTCATACTGAGGGCAACTAACACTGAGGCATACTAAACTACAGGCACACCTGCTTATATTGAACTGTGGAATGATGTCCAGGGTGAGAGAAAGAACTCTTGTCTTATTGATGCAAGCGTGACTGTTGCAATTGGCCACCTTGAGTAGCATTGAAAAGACATGCAGCTTCAAAGCCTGGTTGGTTGCTGCCTGGGGAATCCTTTGTAGGGAGGTGATTGATTTTTGTCTGGAATCCCCTTGCTTTTTGAGTTTTGCTCTTTATTTACTGTTTGGTTTTTAGAGATTTTTCAGTACTGGTAGTCAGAAAGGATTCCTCCAAGCAGCAACGAGCCAGGCTTTGAAGCTGCAAGGCTATTAAATGCTCATCAAAGTGGCCAATTGCAACATTCACACCTGACTCAAGCAGACAAGAGTTCTTTCTCCCACCCTGGACATTAAAGCAACCCACTTGGTGATCTTTTAGGAGGGGAAAATAAAGATTCGCCATCCTTTGGCGTACGACCCGCAGTGTAGTTTCCACATATCTCGGTGTCATTTCCTTGCAACCCAGATAAAGCTTCCTCGTGAGAAGGGCCCCCAATATCTCTCTGGCCACCTTTTGTATCTTTTCCCTTGTGATGTCAATGGACTCTTCCCTCTGTCTGCAAACACACTTGCATGTTAGAGCTTTGGTGTGTCTACGCTGGCGAATTGATCCAGTTTGAGCCCACTTTAACTTAATGGAAGTTGCCTTGGTTATTGTTTTATTTATTCCTAGCTTGGGTGCCCGGTGTTGCCCGTGTTATTTGAAAAATTCAGTTTTTTTGAGTGTACCAAATGGATCAGGTTGTGGGTGAACTACAACTCCCATCAAGTATCTTGGGTTAGTCATGGGTGCCAAGTGTGGTCCAGGTCCATCATTGATGTAGGTCACCATTTCTCTGGTTGTGGGTGAACTACAACTCCTATCATGCCAGGTTAACCCTGAGAAACTCCATCCGTACTTCAAGTTTGTTATGTTGGGCAAGTTTGCTCTAGATGCATCATTGCTGGGGTTCAGGGTGCTCTCTAGCTGTAGGGTGAACTACAACTCCCACTATGGCGCGTCAGTCCCCTCAAACCCCTCCAGCAGGTTGAGTTAGTCATGGGGGTTCTGCGTGCCGAGTCTGGTACAGGTCCATCATTGGTGGAGGTCACCATTTATCTGGTTGTGGGTAAATTACAACTCCCACTATGGTGAGTCAGTCCCTACAAACCTCTCAAGTAGGTTGGGTTAGTCAACCTACTTGAGAGGTTGTAGATGATGGTCCAGGTCCATCATCTGTGGGGGTCACCATTTCTCTGGTTGTGGGTGAACTACAACTCCCATCATGCCAGGTTAACCCCAAAAAGCTCCATCCGTAGTTTGTTATGTTGGGCAGGTTTGCTCTAGATGCATCATCGGTGGGGTTCAATGTGCTCTCTGGCTGTAGGGTGGACTACAACTCCCACTATGGTGTGCCAGTCCCCTCAATTCCCTCCAGTAGGTTGAGTGAGTCATGGAGGTTCTGTGTGCCGAGTCTGGTCCAGGTCCATCATCGGTGGAGGTCACCATTTCTCTGTTTGTGGGTGAACTACAAGTCCCATCATGCCAGGTTAACCCCAAAAAGCTCCATCCGTACATCAAGTTTGTTATGTTGGGCATGTTTGCTCTAGATGCATCATTGGTGGGGTTCAGTGTGCTCTCTGGCTGTAGGGTGAACTACAACTCCCATTATGGTGTGTCAGTCCCCTCAAACCCTTCCAGTAGGTTGAGTTAGTCATGGGGGTTCTGTATGCCGAGTCTGGTCCAGGTCCATCATCGGTGGAGGTTACCATTTATCTGGTTGTGGGTGAACTACAACTCCCAGAAAGGAAGGTCAGTTCCCCCCAAACCCCTCCAGTGTTCAAGTTTCAGCATCTCGGGTCTGTGTGCCAAGTTTGGTCCATCTCCAAACCCAGCAAGCCTTCCTCTTTACAATGCCTTTTATTGGCTCAGGAATTTGCAGTTCTCTGCGGGCCGATGTTGCTGTTGGCCCCGCGAAGCGGCAAAAGGGGAGCAAAGCAAACCCCAACCGAGGCAGAGTCAACACATCCGGAGGAGATGGAATCCTTGGCTGCAAGAAAGCCATGAAACCTTCTCCGGGAATTTCAGGAAACGTTGTCGTTTGGCAGAGGAGGCTAAAGACTTTGGAAAACTAAATCCCCTTCCACACAGCTCTCTCAAATACACATCGGACTAGATTATATGGCAGTGTGGACTCAGATAATCCAGTTCAGAGCAGATATTGTGGACTATCTGCCTTGATATTCTGGGTTATATGGCAGTGTGGAAGGGCCCTAAGAAAATCCATTGAACACATATTTCTGATGGTCTTAGGAACCCCTTTGGAAGACTGTTGGTGAACTACAACTCCCAGAACTCAAAAACAGCCCCTTCCCCTAGTATTCAATGTTAGCCTTGTAGGTAGTGTGTAAAGTTTGGTTCAGATCCATTGTGGTCTGGGTTCAGAGTGATTGTAGGTGAACTATAAATCCCAGTAACGACAACTCCCAAATCTCACAGTCTATTTTCCCCAAACACCACCAATGTTCACATTTGGGTGTTTTGAGTATTCATGTCAAGTTTGGTCCAGATCCAACATTGTTTGAGCCCACAGTGCCCTCTGGATGTAGGTGAACTACAACTCCCAAACTCAAGGTCATGGGAGTTCTGTGTGCCAAGTTTGGTTCAATTCCATTGTTGGTGGGGTTCAGAATGCTCTTTGATTGTAAGTGAACTATAAATCCCAGCAACTCCAACTCCCAAATGTCAAGGTTGATTTTCCTCCAAACTCCCCCAGTATTCACATTTGGGCATAGTGGGTATTTGAGCCAAGTTTGGTCCAGATCCATCATTGTTTGAGTCCACAGTGCTCTCTGGATGTAAGTGAACTACAACTCCCAAACTCAAGGTCAGTACCCATCAAACCCTTCCAGTATTTTTTGTTGGTCATGGGAGTTCTGTGTGCCAAGTTTGGTTCGATTCCATTGTTGGTGGAGTTCAGAATTCTTTTTGATTGTAAGTGAACTATAAATCCCAGCCACTCCAACTCCCAAATGACAAAATCAATTCCCTCCTCCCAACCCCCCAGCAGTATTCAAATTTGGGTATATCAGGTATTTGTGGCTAATTTGGTGAAGTGAATGAAAATACATCCTGCATATCAGATATTTATGTGACAATTCATAACAGTAGCATAATGACAGTTGTGAAGTTGCAGCAAAAATAATGTTATGGTTGTGGGTCACCACAACATGAGGAACTGTATTAAGGGGTCGCGGCATTAGGAAGGTGGAGAACCACTGTGTTAGGACTTCAGTGTGGATAGTCCATGGTGATGGGACAACCTTTGCCACCTTGGTTGACGTCGCAACGAAAATAAGGTTATGGTTGGGAGTCACCACAACATGAGGAACTGTATTAAGGGGTCGCGGCATTAGGAAGGCGGAGAACCACTGTCTTAGGACTTTGGTGTGGATAGTCCATGGTGATGGGACAACCTTGGCCACCTTGGTTGACGTCGCAACGAAAATAAGGTTATGGTTGGGGGTCACCACAACATGAGGGACTGTATTAAGGGGTTGCGGCATTAGGAAGGCGGAGAACCAAAGTGTTAGGACTTTGGTGCGGATAGTCCATGGTGATTGGACAACGTTGGCCACCTTGGTTGATGTCCATGCTTGATTCTGCTCTTCTGATGGCTCATGCAAGCCATTGCTACAAAGCACATGTTTCCTGACTTTGGTGTGGTTTAGCGAAGCGGAAGTGGGCTTCCTCTCTTGGAAACAAGTTCTGGGGAGGCGTGCTTGTGCCTTTGGGGTTTCCCCTCCCCACACCTTCGGCTGCCCAGCCTTCCTTTTACTCAATCCCCTTCTTAGCTTAAGCACTGGGCGGCTTGAGTTCTGGAGCCCAGCTGTTCACGCATTGGTGGCGTGGTGTGTCTCCATGTGTGTCTCCTCCTAAAGAGTCCTCACCTCTACCACCCTGCTGTGTATCTTCCTCCTGCTAGAAAGGTGTATATAATTGACACCTATCCACTTGCCCTAGTCTTGTGTCTCATCAATCTGTGCCTTCAAGTCATTTCCAACCCACTGCAAACCCAAGGAGAACCTCTCTTCTGGTGTTATTCAGAGTGTCTTTCTTTTCCAGTGTTGGGAGGCTGAGACAGTGTGCCACATCAAAGAGCATGCAGTAGGTTTCCATGGCTAAGTGGGGATTCAAACCCGAGTGCATTAGAGACCCAGTCGTACATACAAACCACCATGTTGACTCTTGTGAAGGACCCTAGTGTTTCCTTGGCAAGGTTTGTRTGTTGCAGTGGTTCCCCACCTTCTTTTTTGACCAGGGACCACTTGACRAGGGACCATTTTGACCAGAGACCAATTGACCATGGACCACTTGACCAGGGACCATTTTGACCAGAGACCACTTGACCATGGACCACTTGACCAGGTACCATTTTGACCAGGGACCACTTGACCATGGACCACTTGACCAGGTACCATTTTGACCAGGGACCAATTGACCATGGACAATTTGACCAGGTACCATTTTGACCAGGGACCAATTGACCATGGACAATTTGACCAGGTACCATTTTGACCAGGGACCACTTGACCATGGACAATTTGACCAGGTACCATTTTGACCAGGGACCACTTGACCATGGACAATTTGACCAGGGACCACTTGACCATGCACAACTTGACCAGGGACCATTTTGARCAGGGACCACTTGACCATGGACCAGTACAAAGAAACCCCAATATAACTACTGAATGTCAAGTATGAATGTATCAGAGGCATTGTTTTACCTGGCAAGGGGAGTGTAGCACCGGTGAGTCCAGAATAGCTTCCCATGGCCGCTCAAGTCGCTCCGTTCCGTGCCCAAAAAGAGCATCCCTTCCGTCCTGGCAGGGAAAAGCCGCCACCTCCAGTTTCTTTCCCCCCCTCCGCCCCCTTTTCCTCTGAACTCCATGATCCTTCTCCTATATTGTACCGACTTATCTGCTCATTAACAATTATCGTCTCTCCGAAAGGGATAATGACCGTACGTACAGTGCGGAAACCTCATTAGCGCGGGGCTAATGAAGTACTTAGGAACCTCGCCATCGCAGGGGGAAGGGCGGCGAAAGCATCCTTTGGAAGCCAGCCCAGGGCTGTGAATGCAGGCATGATCTAAAAGGCTAAACAAATCCGAAAGCCCCCACAAACCACCCCGAAAACAAGGACGGGCTGGCCGTTCCGGTGCGCTGTTGTCGAACGACACAATGTGGAAGTTCTAGGGAAGAACGAAACGGCACTCCTTTTCCTACGAGAGAACGGTCACAATTTTGGAGAGCGGGTTTGGTCAGTTGTGAGCCAACCAGCATCGGCTAAACCAGTCATTCTCAACCTTCCTAATGCGGCGACCCCTTAATACAGTTCCTCATGTTGTGGTGACCCTGAATCATAAAATTATTACTATAATTTTGCTCCTGTTATGAATCGTAATGTAAATAACTGATGTGCAGGATGTATTTTCATTCACTGGTCCAAATTTGGCACAAATACCCAATACGCCCAAATTTGAATACTGGTGGGGTTGGGGGAGAGGTTGATTTCATCATTTGTGAGTTGTAGTTGCTGAGATTTATAGTTCACCCACAATCAAAGAACATTCTGAACTCCACCAATGATGGAGATTAGGACAAGGAACAAGGGCTTCAAACTACAAGGAAGGAGATTCCATCTGAACATGAGGAAGAACTTCCTGACTGTGAGAGTCGTTCAGCAGTGGAACTCTCTGCCCCGGAGTGTGGTGGAGGCTCCTTCTTTGGAAGCTTTGAAACAGAGGCTGGGTGGCCATCTGTCAGGGGTGATCTGAATGCAATATTCCTGCTTCTTGGCAGAATGGGGTTGGACTGGATGGCCCATGAGGTCTCTTCCAACTCTTTGATTCTATGATTCTATGAACCAAAGCATAACGACACTTTGGACATTGAACTGGACCATATGATTGTGATTATAATAGAAACGGCAACATGATTGTTTAACTAATGTTATTGTTTTTAAATTATTGTGTATTTATGGTTTTAGATTGTTGTTATGCTGTGATTTGCGGCATCGAATTGTTGCCAGTGTTAGCTGCTCTGAGTCCTCCCTCTGGGGTTGAGAAGGGTGGGGTAGAAATGTTGTAAATAATAAATAAATCTATATAAATAAAAATGTAATGTTCGTTCGTGGGAGTAACATAACTCAAAAACCACTGGACAAATTGACACCAATTTTGGACACAATACACCTATCAGGCCAACAAGTGACCATCACTCAAAAAAACACTGGTGTGGTTTGGGGGAGGATGCAAGACGGATTATGGGATTTGCAGTACTTTCAATTGCTTCAGCTCTCACAGACCACTGCAATGCCCACCAATGATGAAACTGGACCAAACTTGGTACACATAGCCCCCATGAACCACTCTACATCCTGGTATGGAATGACAGACCATGGACGGTGGGATTTGCAGTACCTTCACTCACTTCCTGAGACCACTGCAACCCACACCAGTGACTGATCAAGGCCAAACTTGGTGCACAGAGCTCCCATGACCCACTCTATGTCCTGGTACGGTCTGTGGAATGACGAACCATGGACGATGGGATTTGCAGTACCTTCACCCACTTCTTGAGACCACTGCAACCCACACCAATGACTGATCAAGACCAAACATGGCACAAAGAGTGCCCATGACCCACTCTACATCCTGGTACATTAACTAGACTAAACTTAGAGCACAGATAAGCAATACCTTTCTCAAATAACCTGGATATTGCCAGATCCCCCAGCTAGTAAAATGCTTGGGACCAAAAGGGTTTTGGATTTTGGAAAACATCGGTTTTGGATACATGAGGTCATGGTGGTGCAATGAGATACATCGCTGAACTGTTGAATCTCGTGGTGGGCAGGATGGTGTTTGTGGAGGACATTGGCAGGGCTCTTGGACATGTTCACGGCGCTCACTATAACCTCCAATGCCATTGGAGGGAGGGCCATTGGTGTCCCTGCCAAAATGGGACAGTTGGAAGACATAAAATCAGGTTAGGTCCATTTTCATTGACGCTTTGTTCCTCGTTCCCTTTTGCGAAAGGAGAGTACCTTCACAGAAGGTTGTAAATGTGTTTAGGAGCTAGAGATTAGCAGGCTTTGCTTCAAATTAATGTTTCCGCGGGTGCCAAGATTGGCACAGGGAGTAACCTTTCAAAGGAGCCAGTAATAGAAGCCGGGCTGTTTCGGTCATGACGGGAGACCCAGGAAGTTGAGACGGGGGGTTGCGGGCTGGAGAGTATTTTCAATGACCTATAAATAAGCAGGCGATTGGGTCATCGAATAGCCGCCATAAACCCACGCCTCTCCAATCGTCTCGGAGAGTCCTTTTGTCCGACGTTGCCACTTTCCTCCCAGCCTTCGAAAGGGCGTGGAGAGGGCAGAGCTCGTATTTGAACTTCAAACAAAAAAGCAGGTTGTAAAAAACGCATTCCAAGTGGAGTGGGGATCGTTCAAGGCTGGCAGACGATAACCCGCGAAGGTGTGTTTACGGGCGCTCCTTGGGTGGGACTTGCAAGTTTGGAGCACAAAATGGTGTTGCAAGACTATGCGCCAGCTTTCCAAGGTGAAGGTGCAGTTTTTGGAGAGGCTGAAACGGGTGCGCGCTGGTAAAACGTCTCCGTAATTGAGGAGGAAGCATCAAAACACAGGACATTATCACACGACACCATTATTCCGCAGCTATGGTTACCTATGGATTTGTAGTTAAGAGAAGGGGCTTGAACATTGTCCGGACTCTGTGTGCCAAGTTTGGACCAATTCCCACTTTGGTGGAGTTCAGAGTGCTTCTTGATTGTAGTGAACTATACATCTCAGTACCTACAACTCCAAAAGGTCCAAGCCAATTCCTATCAAAACCCACCAGTTTTCAAATATGGGCGTATCGGGTATGCAGGCCAAGTTTGGACCAGATTCATCATTGTTTGGGTTCATGGTACGCTCTGGATGTCGGTGAACTGCAACTCCTCTAAATCCCTCCAAAGACCTCCAGTATTTTTTCTTGGTCATGGGGATCAAGCTACAAAAGAGAGAAGATTTGAATGCAGTATTCCTGCTTCTTGGCAGGGGGTTGGACTGGATGGCCCATGAGGTCTCTTCCAGCTCTTTGATTCTATGATTCTATTTGATTCTCCAATTCCATCATTGATGGAGTTCAAAGTGCAGCTCTTAGAATGCAGGTGAACTATACATCTCATTACCTACAACTCCAAAATGTCCAGGCCAATTGCTCTCAAAACCCACCAGTTTCCAAATGTGGGCATATTGAGGATGCATGCCAAGTTTGGTCCAGATTCATCATTGTTTGGGTTCATAGTGCGCTATGGATGTAAGTGAACTACAACTCCTAAAAATCCCTCCAAAGACCTCCAGTATGTTTTGTTGGTCATGGGGGTTCTGTGTGCCAAGTTTGGTCCAATTCCATCTTTGGTGGAGTTCAGAGTGCTTCTTGATTTTAGTGAACTATACATCTCAGTACCTACAACTCCAAAAGGTCCAAGCCAATTCCTGTCAAAACCCACCAGTTTTCAAATATGGGCGTATCGGTTATGCATGCCAAGTTTGGACCAGATTTATCATTGCTTGGGTTCATAGTACGCTATGGATGTAAGTGAACTACAACTCCTAAAAATCCCTCCAAAGACCTCCAGTATGTTTTGTTGGTCATGGGGGTTCTGTGTGCCAAGTTTGGTCCAATTCCATCTTTGGAGAAGGTCAGAGTGCTCATAGATTGCAGGTGAACTATAAATCCCAGTACCTACAACTCCCAACATGCCCAGGTCCATTCCCCTCAAAACCTACCAGGATTCAAATTTGGGCATATTGGGTATGCATGCCAAGTTTGGTCCAGATCCATCATTGTTTGGGTTCATAGTGCGCTCTTGATGTCGGTGAACTACAACTCCTATAAATCCCTCTAAAGACCTCCATTATGTTTTGTCGGTCATGGGGGTTCTGTGTGCTAAGTTAGTTCCAGGTCCGTTGTTGGTAGAGTTCAGAGTATACTTATATTGCAGGTGAACTATAAATCCCAGTACCTAAAACTCCCAACATGTCCAGGTCCATTCCCCTCAAAACCCACCAGGATTCCAATTTGAGCATATCGGGTATGCATGCCAAGTTTGGTCCAGATTCATAATTGTTTGGGTTCATATTGCACTCTGGATGGAGGTGAACTACAACTCCTCTAAATCCCTCCAAAGACCTCCAGTATTTATTTATTTTTTGTCATGGCAATTGTGTGCCAGTTCCATCATTGGTGGAGTTCAGAGTGCTCTTAGATTGGAGGTGAACTATACATCCCAGGACCTACAACTCCTATAAATCATTGTGAATTCTCTCCAGGCTTCATTAAGTATATTCAGTTGCTGATCAATTCCTCAGTTTGCTATGTGCAATAGAAAAGAATAGGAAAGGGTTAAAGGAGAGGCAGTAGGTGGGTCATGCAAAATTTAACACCAATGGAGAGAGTAAGGAACACTGGGATATCTGTGGTGGATGCAAAACAGAACATCTAGGAGGAAATTGTCCCTGTATGAAAGCCTTCACTTCGGTCATGCCAATTCCACACCGATGGAGAGAGTAAGGAACACTGGGATATTTGTGGTGGAGGCAAAACAACACCTAGGAGGAAATTGTCCCTGTGTGAAAGCCTTCACTTTGGTCATCCCAATTCCACACCGATGGAGAGAGTAAGGAACACTGGGATATCTGTGGTGGAGGCAAAGCAGAACATTTAGGAGGAAATTGTCCCTTTATGAAAGCCTTCACTTCAGTCATGCCAATTCCACACTGATGGAGAGAGTAAGGAACACTGGGATATCTGTGGTGGAGGCAAAACAACACCTAGGAGGAAATTGTCCCTGTATGAAATCCTTCACTTGCGTGGTGGGAAGTGTTGTGTTTGTGTAGGACATTGGCAGGGCTCTTGGACATGTTCATGGCACTCACTATATAGCCTGCAATGCCACTGGAGGGAGGGCCTTTGGTGTTTCCTGAGTGGTGGGAGATATAGTTTGTGGAAACGGGAGCCTGTCTGTGTAAGTGGACACCCCAACCACATACACACATACACATTTTTATTATGTGTATATGTGTATAGATTGACACAAATGGAGCTGTTTGCTCAAATAATAATAATAATAATCCAAACCGAGTCCTCAACTAGTTTTGGCTCGAACGTAAAACCGGAAGCGATAACCCTTTGCTTCCTGTCCGCAAGGGATGCCCGCCCATGTGGTTTACTGCAAGGAACGTGAGAAGGGAAATTGGTTTGAGTGCAGTCGGGCTTCCTGTTTGTTCGGTTGCCCACACTCTGTCTTCCTCTCGGTCCTGATTCTGAATGCTTGACACCAAGGGACACAGAACGTACCCAGACCAGATTCTGAATGGGAGATGGTGGGCATTTTCAGCTACAAGTTGAAACATTGCCTGCATGTTTTCCTTACCCTTTGAGAGTGTGTATTTATTGCTCCTTTTTCACCAAAAGTCCATAGAGATCTTGCTTTGTTATTTTATTTATTTATCGTGTCATCAGCAACCAGACATTTGTATTAAATTTTAGCAAAAATAAACAAACAAACAGACAAAATACAGAATTTGCAAGCTTGGTATTCTATTAAATGTCCTTTGACCAGTATCTGGCCACTTGGAGTGCCTCTGGTGTTGCCGCAAGAAGGTCCTCCCTTGTGCATGTAGCAGGGCTCAGGTTGCATTGCAGCAGGTGGTCAGTGGTTTGCTCTCTCCACACTCGCATGTCGTGGATTCCACTTTGTGGCCCCATTTCTTAAGGTTGGCTCTGCATCTCGTGGTGCCAGAGTGCAGTCTGTTCAGCGCCTTCCAAGTCGCCCAGTCTTCTGTGTGCCCAGGGGGAGTCTCTCATTTGGTATCAGCCATTGGTTGAGGTTCTGGGTTTGAGCCTGCCACTTTTGGACTCTCGCTTGCTGAGTGTCTCTGTAGATCTTAGAAAACTATTTCTTGATTTAAGTTGTTGACGTGCTGGCTGATACCCAAACAAGGGATGAGCTGGAGATGTCTCTGCCTTGGTCCTTTCACTATTGGCTGCTACTTCCCAGTGGATGTCAGGTGGTGCAATACCGGCTAAGCAGTGTAATGTCTCCAGCGGTGTAGGGCACAGACACCCTGTGATAATGCGGCATGTCTGATTAAGAACCACATCTACTGATTTAGCGTGGTGAGATGTGTTCCACACTGGGCATGCGTACTCAGCAGCAGAGTAGCATAGCGCAAGGGCAGATGTCTTCACTGTGTCTGGTTGTGATCCCCAGGTTGTGCCAGTCAGCTTTCGTATGATATTGTTTCTAGCACCCACTTTTTGCTTGATGTTCAGACAGTGCTTCTTGTAGGTCAGAGCACGGTCCAGAGTGACTCCCAGGTATTTGGGTGTGCTGCAATGCTCCAGTGGGATTCCTTCCCAGGTAATCCTCAGAGCTCGGGATGCTTGTCTGTTCTTAAGGTGAAAAGCACATGTCTGTGTTTTAGATGGATTAGGGATCAGCTGGTTTTCCCTGTAATAGGCAGTAAGAGCACCTAGAGCTTCGGAGAGCTTCTGTTCAACCATCTCAAAGCTCCCTGCTTGAGCAGTAATGGCACGATCATCAGCATAGATGAAGCTCTCTGTCCCTTCTGGCAGTGGCTGGTCATTTGTGTAGATGTTGAACATGGATGGAGCAAGCACGCTCCCCTGAGGCAGGCCGTTCTTCTGTTTCCGCCATCTGCTTCTCTGGCCCTGGAACTCAACAAAAAAGCTCTTGTTTTGTAGCAGGTTTCCTATGAGGCGGGTGAGGTGGTCGTCCTTTGTGATATTATACATTTTTCTCAGGAGGTGCTTTGTGTCCACCATGTAACCTTGGAAGGTTAGGCGATGGGCACAATTGGCAGGCTATTTTGCTCCCCAAAACTCTCTGCTTCCTTCCACGTTGCTTTGTGTTTCGGCCAATATTTCAGCCCTCCCTTTCCATTTCTGACATGCCATCGGTTCCTCTGACTCTGTAAGGGAATGTGTGGGTGGGTGGGTAGGATGGACCACACAAGAATCGTGGTCTCGCTTTCCTGCAGCCTTCCCCACTCCTTTTGTAAAGATAACAATAATAAAGTGGAATCGAATGACTTCATATCTGGGTTTTTTTTTTGGAGATTTGGCAATGCTTTGGGGCAATTTTGTTTCTTTATTGAAGGATCGATGAATGATTCTGGAGAAGTAACAATAAAACATATTTTGGGAATTCTGGGTCAGGGTGGGAAGATTGTAGACAACTCCCAACATGTCCAGGCCCATTCCCCTCAAAACCCACCAGGATTCGAATTTGGGCATATTGGGTCTGCGTGCCAAGTTTGGTCCAGATCCATCATTGTTTGGGTTCATAGTGCGCTCTGGATGTAAGTGAACTACAACTTCTAAAAATCCCTCCAAAGACCTCCGGTATGTTTTGTTCGTCATGGGGGTTCTGTGTGCCAAGTTTGGTCCAATTCCATTTTTGGAGAAGGTCAGAATGCTCATTGATTGCAGATGAACTATAAATCCCAGTACCTACAACTCCCAACATGTCCATTCGCCTCAAAACCCACCAGGATTCAAATTGGACATATGGGGTATGCATGCCAAGTTTGGTCCAGATCCATCATTGTTTGGGTTCATAGTGTGCTCTGTATGTCGGTGAACTACAACTCCTATAAATTCCTCTAAAGACCTCCAGTATGTTTTGTCAGTCATGGGGGTTCTGTGTGCTAAGTTAGTTCTAGGTCCATTGTTGGTAGAGTTCAGAGTGTACTTATATTGCAGATGAACTATAAATCCCAGTACCTACAACTCCCAACATGTCCAGGCCCATTCCCCTCAAAATCTACCAGGATTCCAATTTGGGCATGTCAGGTTTGGTTCAGATCCATCATTGTTTGGGTTAATAGTGAGCTCTGGATGTCGGTGAACTACAACTCCTATAAATCCCTCTAAAGACCTCCAGTATGTTTTGTGGGTCATGGGGGTTCTGTGTGCCTAGTTTGGTACAATTCCATCTTTGGAGAAGTTCAGAGTGTTCATTGATTGCAGGTGAACTATAAATCCCCGTACTTACAACTCCAGCATGTCTAGGTCCATTCCCCTCAAAACCCACCAGGATTCCAGAGAGTTCAGAGTGTACTTATATTGCAGGTGAACTATAAATACCAGTACCTACAACTCCCAACATGTCCAGGCCCATTGCCCTCAAAACCCACCAGGATTCCAATTTGGGCATATTGGGTATGTGTGCCAAATTTGGTCCAGATCCATCGTTGTTTGGGTTCATAGTGCGCTCTGGATGTCGGTGAACTACAACTCTTAAAAATCCCTCCAAAGACTTCCAGTATTTTGTGTTGGTCATGGGGGTTTTGTGTGCCAAGTTAGTTCCAGGTCCATCATTGTTCAGAGTGCTCTTAGATGGCAGGTGAACTATACACAGGGGCGGCTCAACCCATTACGCAAAGTAAGCATTTGCAGTATAGTTGATTTTGCCCAGGGGCGCTCTTGAGGCGCTCTTGGGGGAAAATAGACCTTGACATATGCGAGTTGTAGTTACTGGGATGTATAGTTCACCTACAATCAAAGAGCATTCTGAACTCCACCAATGATGGAATTGAACCAAATATGGCACACAGAACTCCCACGACGAACAGAAAATATATATCAGTGATTGGTTGGGGGGGGGGGGGGGGCAAATACTGTTTGCTTACCATTGAAAATTACCTAGGGCCGCCTCTACTATACATCCCAATACCTACAATTCCTATAAGTTATGATGAATTCTCCCCAAATCTCTCTAGTATGTTTAGTTGATGATCAATTCCTCTGTTTGCTGTGTGGCATAGAAAAGAATAGGAAAGGGTTAAGGGAGAGGCAATGGGTTGAGTGATGGATATTCCATGCCAATGGAAAGAGTAAGGAACACTGGGGTGTCTGTGATGGAGGAAAAATTGCTGATTAATTCCTCTGTTTGCTGTGTGCCATAGAAAAGAATACGAAAGAGTTAAGGGAGATGCAGTGGGTGGAGTGATGGATATTCCATGCCTTTGGAGAGAGTAAGGAACACTGGGATGTCTCTGATGGAGGAAAAATTGCTGATTAATTCCTCTGTTTGCTGCATGCCATAGAGAATACGAAAGAGTTAAGGGAGATGCAGTGGGTGGAGTGATGGATATTCCATGCCAATGGAGAGAGTAAGGAACACTGGGATTTCTGTGATGGAGGAAAAACAGAAAATCTAGGCTGAAATTGCGCCTATATGAAAGCCTTCACTTGGGTGATGGGCAGTGTGGTGTTTGTGGAGGACATTGGCAGGGCTCTTGGACATGTTTACGGCACTCGCTATAACCTGCAATGTCATTGGAGGGAGAGCCGTTGGTATCTCCCGAGTAGTGGGAACTATAGTTGGAAAATAATCTTTACGACACAAAGCCAGGTGAGAGCCTCTTTCCAACGCGATCTGCCGTGCTTTGCAAAGTCGAGCCAACGAGCTCGGCTTACTTAACCTTGCAAGGGCCTAATTAGCGCATTGGCAAAGTGCTCCGGAGGACGAACACTAATTAATTGGCATTATTTATTAATGCACCAGTTAGGCGTCTGACCCTCAAGGCCTGCGCTTCATTTCCGCGGCCCCCAAGCTGGTTGCGAGAACGTTTGCTCAACTGCTATAGTTTTGCAAATGACAACTTCATCTTGTTAATTATTATTAGTAGTAGTATTTATTCACTTTGGCTCTTTACAAAACCAAGGAGGTAGTTTAGATGGAGATGGAGAACATCTGGAGAACCTGAGGTTCCTCAGCCCAAGGAGGTAGTTTCCCAAAAGCCAGGAATGTCACCTCAAGTTGTTTTGGTTGAGTCATGGTTGACATTCGGTTCAGAGGCGAACTTCTCCCCATCTTTGCCCATCTATCTTCTTTGTTAGAAAGGTAACTGTTTTGGGTGGAAACCATACCTTCCAAAATTATATTTTTTGTCACCACTGGGCAGTGAGCCTTGGAGGTCTACCATAAGAAAAGAGCTAAAGTGTTCAGCTTCTGAAGTTTAAATAGGTGAGAAGGAAAGACGAGGACACCAGGGAGTTAGCAAATAGCTCTTGGCCTCTTCACCTGAAGCTCTACCAAAGTTAACAAACAGGGGATGGCATTTGTGGGAAGATGGCAAGCTAGAAAACTCCAAGGAGTTTTTCAAGAGAGTCTTCTGGAAGAAGGAGAGCAGTCGACTCAACAAATGTGTGGTTCTCCAGATGTGCATGAAGAAGGCCTTCCTTGCCTTCCTTGTTGTTGTTCCCTTGTCTACTGGCCACCATCCACTGGCCAATTTATGAGCTCCCACCTCTCCCTTGCAATGTCAAGGGAGATGGAGAACATCTGGAGAACCTGAGGTTCCTCAGCCCATATCTAAGGAATGCTTCAGAAAATATTTCTGGAAGAAGAAGAGATGGCTTTGGAAAATGTGTGGTTCTTCAGATGGGCATAAAGAATGTCTTCCTTGCCTTCCTTGATGTTGTTCATCACTGGTTGCAATGTCAAGGGAGATGGAGAACATCTGGAGAACCTGAGGTTCCTCAGCCCATATCTAAGGAATGCTTCAGAAAATATTTCTGGAAGAAGCAGAGCTGTAAGCTTTGGAAAATATGTGGTCCTTCAGATGTGCATGAAGAAGGCCTTCCTTGCCTTCCTTGTTGTTGTTCCCTTGTCTACTGGCCACCATCCACTGGCCAATTTATGAGCTCCCACCTCTCCCTTGCAATGTCAAGGGAGATGGAGAACATCTGGAGAACCTGAGGTTCCTCAGCCCATATCTAAGGAATGCTTCAGAAAATATTTCTGGAAGAAGGAGAGATGTAAGCTTTGGAAAATGTTTAGTTCTTCAGACGGGCATGAAGAACTTCTTCCTTGCCTTCCTTGCTGTTGTTCACCACTGATTGCAATGTCAAGGGAGATGGAGAACATCTGGAGAACCTGAGGTTCCTCAGCCCATATCTAAGGAATGCTTCAGAAAATATTTCTGGAAGAAGGAGAGCTGTAAGCTTTGGAAAATGTGTTGTTCTTCAGATGTGCATAGAGAATGTCTTCCTTGCCTTCCTTGCTGTTGTTCACCACTGATTGCAATGTCAAGGGAGATGGAGAACATCTGGAGAACCTGAGGTTCCTCAGCCCATATCTAAGGAATGCTTCAGAAAATATTTCTGGAAGAAGGAGAGCTGTAAGCTTTGGAAAATGTGTGGTTCTTCAGATGGGCATGAAGGAACGTCTTCCTTGCCTTCCTTGCTGTTGTTCACCACTGGTTGCAATGTCAAGGGAGATGGAGGTGGGGAACATCTGGAGAACCTGAGTTTCCTCAGCCCATATCTAAGGAATGCTTCAGAAAATATTTCTGGAAGAAGGAGAGATGTAAGCTTTGGAAAATGTGTGGTTCTTCAGATGGGCATGAAGAACGTCTTCCTTGCCTTCCTTGCTGTTGTTCACCACTGGTTGCAATGTCAAGGGAGATGGAGGTGGGGAACATCTGGAGAACCTGAGTTTCCTCAGCCCATATCTAAGGAATGCTTCAGAAAATAATTCTGGAAGAAGGAGAGATGTAAGCTTTGGAAAATGTGTGGTTCTTCAGATGGGCATGAAGAACGTCTTCCTTGCCTTCCTTGCTGTTGTTCACCACTGGTTGCAATGTCAAGGGAGATGGAGGTGGGGAACATCTGGAGAACCTGAGTTTCCTCAGCCCATATCTAAGGAATGCTTCAGAAAATAATTCTGGAAGAAGCAGAGCTGTAAGCTTTGGAAAATATGTGCATGAAGAACATCTTCCTTGCCTCCCTTGCTGTTGTTCATCACTGGTCAAGGGAGATGGAGAACATTTGGAGAACCTGAAGTTCCTCAGTCCATATCTAAGGAATCCTTGAGAAAATATTTCAGGGAGTCTTCTGGAAGAAGGAGAGCTGTAAGCCATGGAAAATGTGTGGTTCTTCAGATGTGCATGAAGAACGTCTTCCTTGCGGTTGTTCACCACTGGTTGCAATATCAAGGGAGATAATAATAATAATAATAATAATAATAATAATAATAATAATAATACAGCATTTACGTACATAAGCAAACATTCAGTGCCTTTACAACCTTACACAATGAGACACAAAAACACAAAGGCAGAGGCGTCTCCTTTCATTTCTGGCTTCTGGAGGCGGTGCTTATTTCTGGCTCTGAGGAGTTGCTTTTCTCCATTTTCAAGCCAAGGAGACTGCCTTGTCACCACCTAGTTGTGTGGCCAGCAAGATTGCTTGGACTTGCTTTCTCTTAAAGCAAGACTCTACTCACAACTATTCACTGGCCAATTTCTGAGC
The DNA here is from genome assembly GCF_025583915.1 of Anolis sagrei ordinatus. Classification (NCBI taxonomy): domain Eukaryota; kingdom Metazoa; phylum Chordata; class Lepidosauria; order Squamata; family Anolidae; genus Anolis; species Anolis sagrei. Next base: position 30,758,565 of record NW_026844589.1, read on the forward strand.
TCCTACCTCATATGTCTGTGGTTCAGTTATCTCAACAAGCCATGAGATGAGAGGCATTCCTCAGAGATGGAGATGGAGAACATCTGGAGAACTTGAGGTTCCTCGGCCCATATCTAAAGAATGCTTCAGAAAATATTTCAGGAAGAAGGAAAGCTGTAAGCCTTGGAAAATGCGTCGTTCTCCAGATGTTCATGAAGAGCTGCTTACTTGTCCTTCATCTGGAGAACCTGAGGTCCCTCAATCCACCTCTGAGGGATGCCTCTGATCTCATGACTTGTTGAGATAATTGACATATGAGGTGGGAGCTCAAAAATTGGCCAGTGGGTGGTGGCCAGTAGATGGAGAGTCTTGCTTAAGAGAAAGTGAGTCCAGCTTAGAAACGGAAAGAGTGAGAAATGGTTATTCAGCCATTTAGGCAAGATTGCCTCTGGGTTATTAACTCATGTCTCTGCTGGCTCCCCTGCCAAGAAGCGACACCAGCGATCAGAATATATGAAAATAGAGCAAAATGATCTTATATCCTGACGTGTGGAGGGATTTACAATGGGTTGTGAGGCTTCTGGCGCTAATGGGCTGAGCTGAGCTGTCCTAATTCCTCAGAGAAGTGGGGCAAATTGCTCTCAGAGGAGGCAGGGGAAGGAGGGAAGGAAGGAAGGAAAGAAGGGAAGGAAGGATGGACAAATGGATGGAAGACAACAAAGAAAAGAGGAGGAAACAGAGAGCAAAGGGAGGGTGATTTGGAACGTATGTATGGGGGAATAAGGTGAAAATAATATAGTTGACCTTCTACTTTTGCAAATTCAATCATTTGCGGATTTGATTGGAATGTCCAGAGCCTAACGTCTAATCTTAGGTGGACAATCTAGAACAGCGGTTCTCAACCTGGGGGTTGCGACCCCTCGGGGGGTCGTTCAGCCATTTTCTGGGAGTTGCGAAGCCGCATTGGCTGGTCACGCCCCCTCCAAAATGGCGGCCAACCCCCTCAGCCACTGGCATTCCCGCACGTGAAGCCATCCGCCTGTCCCTCATCTCCTTCTGATGGCAGAAGGAGGCGAGGGATGGGCGAGTTGCTCCATGGGCACCCCTCGCCTGTGTTGCTCTCCCGCCGGCAGGCAGGGGTAAGGAGTAGGCGAGGGCTCCTCGTTGCAGGTGAACTATAAATCCCAGCAACTGCATCTCCCAAAAGTCAAGGTCTATTTTCCCCAGGCTCCACCAGTGTTCACATTTGCGCATATTGAGTATTTGTGCCAAGTTTGGTCCAGATCCACTATTGCGTGAGTCCACAGTGCTCTCTGGATATAGGTGAACTACAACTCCCAAACTCAAGGTCAATACCCACCAAACCCTTCCATGGGAGTTCTGTGTGGCAAATTAGGTTCAAATCCATCGCTGATGCAGTTCAGAATGCTCTTTGATTATAGGTGAACAATAAATCTGAGCAACTACAACTCCCAAATTACAAAGTAAATCCTCTCCCAACCCCACTAGCATTTACATGTGGGTGCATTGGGTGTTTGTGCCCAGTTTGGTCAAGTGAATGAAAATACATCTTGCATATCTGATATTTACATTATGATTTACAACAGTAGTAAAATGACTGTTATGAAGTAGCAACAAAAACAATGTTATGGTTGGGGGTCACCACAACATGAGGGACTGTACTAAGGGGTCACGGCATTAGGAAGGTTGAGAACCACTGATCTAGAACACCAGTTCTCAACCGGTGGGTCGCGACCCCTTTGGGGGTCGAACATCTTTTTCACAGAGGTCACGGAATCGTGTCTGAATAGCGGTTACCACTATGCCTTGAGAAACCCCCTTTTTCATTTCATAGCTTGTGAACGCTATCTAATCGGCTCTCCTTCCCGGCAAAGGCGCTGACATGTTTTTCAGACCTTACCACCGAGGCGATTTCTCGGGTGCGTTCCAGGAGGAACACGCAGGCCGGCCAGATTCCTTCCTTCCTTCCCTTATCGGCGTTGGGCTGACAACTTTCAGTCAAAACATGCCTCTCGATAACAAGCGGGACTTTTCAGCAGAGCAGTCAACACAGCCAAGCGGTGCAACCAGACTGGACCTGAGCCCAGCTTACCGAAACAAAAAGGGTGTTTTGCATTAAGCTGTGGCACACCGTTTGCGTTTCCACAGTTGTCTAAACTTTATATTCTAACACAGGGGTGAGGAAATCTAGTAGATCCAAGGGCTCCTGGTCGTGGCCTTTAAGAGGTCATCTAGTTGGTAGCATTGGAAGATTTATTATTTCGTATTGTCTAAATAAAAACAATAAAAGCAATATAAACCTCATTGCTGGTCAGCGTTTCGCAGTCTCATAGTTTAAGTTCCACTTTCCACATTCCCCACATTGTCGGTCCTATCCATCTGGTTTCCATACCTAATTGTCAGGGTGCCCAAAGGCCTGGTCCCATAGCCATGTCTTTACCTTCCTCCTGAAGGCAAGGAGGGATGTTGATGCCCTGATTTCTCCCGGGAGTGAGTTCCACAGGTGGGGGGCCACCACTGAGAAGGCCCTGCTCCTCGTCCCCACCAGCCTCACTTGTGATAGCGGTGGGGTCGAGAGCAGGGCCTCCCCAGATGATCTCAAATTCCGGGATGGGACGTAGAGGGAGATATGTTCGGACAGATACGCTGGACCGGAACCGTAAAGGGTTTTGTAGGCTAAAACCAGCACCTTGAATTGTGCTCGGAACTGAATCGGCAGCCAGTGGAGCTGGCACAACAAGGGGGTGGTGTGTTCCCTGTATGTCACTCCGGTGAGCAATCTGGCTGCCGCTCGTTGGACCAGTTGGAGTTTCCGAACAGTCTTTCCAAACAGATACTGGGTGGCGCTTCCTAGATTTGTTTGGAAGCTGAATTTTTGGAGTATGGACATTCCTGAAGAGGCAGTTTCCTTTTGGGGAGGTAATAAAATCAAACTGGATAATCCAGGGGTCAGAAATGTAAGACCCAAAAGGTGGGCATGGGCATGGCATCGCTTCTCTATCTATCTATCTATCTATCTATCTATCTATCTATCTATCTATCTATCATCTATCTATCTATCTATCTATCTATCTATTAGGCATGGGCAATCCATAGTACTAAATGGTTCTAAAGTACTTACAAAACTAGGGTGCGCTGGTGCTTTGTTTCTAAAGTGTTTCTAAAGCTGGTACTTTGCTTCTAAAGTGTTGTAAAAGTTCTGGTGGTGAAAATTTCAGTACTCTAACAAAACTTTCAAAATTTCATTTTGCTATTGGCTATTTTTATGACAGAACCAATTAGGGACTGCCATTTATAATGACGTTTTGAAAGTTTTGTTAGAGTTCTGAAACAACATTTAGAACCATGGATTGCTCATGCCTACTATCTATCTATCTATCTTGGCATATGTGTTTGTGTGTTTGTAACTTGGAGATTGCCAGTGTGGGTGTTTAAGTAAAGTTTTTGCAAGTTCCAGGAGCTGATGACTGGCATCTTGCAAACTTGCAACGACTCCATTGGTGATTTGGGTGCAGTCCTTTCCACTTTCCTGGAGTTGACCCCCCCCCCCAAATCTTGTAATTTTGCTAGACCCCCAAGGCACTGGCCTCAAGTTTCCATGGAACACTTGCAGGTTTCGCCCTCCAAACCTTCAGTTTTGGGGTGAAACCAGCAAGTGACCTGTGCAAAACCTGCAACCAAGGTTTGAAGTCTAGCAACCCTAACCCTGATTGTAAATTGCAGCGACACTCATGCCAAAACCAGCAAGCGACCTGTGTAAAACCCGTGACCAGGGTTTGAGGTCCAGCAACCCTAACCCTGATTGTAAATTGCAACGACACTCGTGCCAAAACCAGCAAGTGACTTGTGCAAAACTGAAGACCAGGGTTTGAGGTCCAGCAACCCTAACCCTGATTGTAAATTGCAACGACACTCATGCCAAAACCAGCAAGTGACTTGTGCAAATCCGAAGACCAGGGTTTGAGGTCCAGCAACCCTAATCCTGATTGTAAATTGCAATGACACTCGTGCCAAAACCAGCAAGTGACTTGTGTAAAACCTGTGACCAGGGTTTGAGGTCCAGCAACCCTAACCCTGATTGTACATTGCAACCACACTCGTGCCAAAACCAGCAAGTGACTTGTGCAAAACCTGTGACCAGGGTTTGAGGTCCAGCAACCCTAACCCTGATTGTACATTGCAACCACACTCGTGCCAAAACCAGCAAGTGACTTGTGCAAAACCTGTGACCAGGGTTTGAGGTCCAGCAACCCTAACCCTGATTGTACATTGCAACCACACTCGTGCCAAAACCAGCAAGTGACTTGTGCAAAACCTGTGACCAGGGTTTGAGGTCCAGCAACCCTAACCCTGATTGTACATTGCAACCACACTCGTGCCAAAACCAGCAAGTGACTTGTGCAAAACCGAAGACCAGGGTTTGAGGTCCAGCAACCCTAACCCTGATTGTAAATTGCAACGACACTCGTGCCAAAACCAGCAAGTGACTTGTGTAAAACCTGTGACCAGGGTTTGAGGTCCAGCAACCCTAACCCTGATTGTACATTGCAACCACACTCGTGCCAAAACCAGCAAGTGACTTGTGCAAAACCTGTGACCAGGGTTTGAGGTCCAGCAACCCTAACCCTGATTGTACATTGCAACCACACTCGTGCCAAAACCAGCAAGTGACTTGTGCAAAACCGAAGACCAGGGTTTGAGGTCCAGCAACCCTAACCCTGATTGTAAATTGCAACGACACTCGTGCCAAAACCAGCAAGTGACTTGTGCAAATCCGAAGACCAGAGTTTGAGATCCAGCAACCCTAACCCTAATTGTAAATTGCAACAACACTCGTGCCAAAACCAGCAAGTGACTTGTGCAAAACCGAAGACCAGAGTTTGAGATCCAGCAACCCTAACCCTGATTGTAAATTGCAACAACACTCGTGCCAAAACCAGCAAGTGACTTGTGCAAAACCGAAGACCAGAGTTTGAGATCCAGCAACCCTAACCCTAATTGTAAATTGCAACAACACTCATGCCAAAACCAGCAAGTGACTTGTGCAAAACCGAAGACCAGAGTTTGAGATCCAGCAACCCTAACCCTGATTGTAAATTGCAACGACACTCGTGCCAAAACCAGCAAGTGACCTGTGCAAAACCGAAGACCAGGGTTTGAGGACTAGCAACTCTACTCTGGATTGTAAATAGAAATGGCGAATGTTTTTTCTCTCTCCCGTTCTCGTGCCACTTGGTTTTTGGGTTGGATTGTCTCTCTGTTTTTCAGGCCGGCTGGAAAAGGGGGTTTGTCCCGGCATTCACGTGGCCCGCCAGCGCTCTGGCCCACCCTCTTCTGCTTTTGCAACAAAGCTTGCACTGTCTCCGGACGCCAGCGCGGCTGCAGCAGCCGCATCATGTGCCGCCGTTGAGCAAAACCGGCTGGGGGTGGGGCTGGAGGAGAGAGCGAGCAAGCGAGCGAGAGGGGGAAGGAAGGCGATGTGGCCTACATATGGTGCCTTTCTTGTCACATGAAGCCAATGTGGAGGAGACGGGAATCCCTGGGAAACGCTGAAGCGGCCTTCTTCGCCGCCGGACTGCCTCTTCCTCTCCGTTGCAACAAACGCACCCGAGTAGCTTAGTGAAAGAGAGATTTCCTCTTGTTTCTGGCCAAACAAAGCAACCTGGAAAGATATCTCCAAAAGTAATGTATTGTGAAAGCCTTTCATGACCCGAATCACTGGGTTGTTGTAGGTTTTTCGGGCTATATGGCCATGCCCTAGAAGCATTCTCTCCTGACGTTTTGCCTGCATCTATGGCAGGCATCCTCAGAGGTGAAAACCCCATTTTCCTACTTTCCAACAGACCTCACAACCTCTGAGGATGCCTGCTATAGATGTGGGTGAAACGTCAGGAGAGAATGCTTCTGGAACATGGCCACATAGCCCAGAAAACTCACAGCAACCCAGTGATTCCAGCCATGAAAGCCTTGGACAACACACTCTCTTGATACATTATTTGCAGTACCTCACTTGCCTAGTTTCCAACAGACCTCATAACTTCTGAGGATGCCTGCCATAGATGTGGGCAAAACATCAGGGGAGAATGCTTCTGGAACATGGCCAGACAGCCCCGAAAATTCACAGCAACCCAGTGATTCCAGCCACGAAAGCCTTGGACAACACACTCTCTTGATACATTATTTGCAGTACCTCACTTGCCTAGTTTCCAACAGACCTCACAACTTCTGAGGATGACTGCCATAGATGTGGGCAAAATGTCAGGAGAGAATGCTTCTGCAACATAGCCAGACAGCCCGGAAAACTCACAGCAACCCAGTGATTCCAGCCATGAAAGCCTTGGACAACACATTCTCTTGATACATTATTTGCAGTACCTCACATGTCTAGATTCCAACAGACCTCACAACTTCTAAGGATGCCTGCCATAGATGTGGGTGAAACATCAGGAGAGAATGCTTCTGGAACATAGCCAGATAGCCCGGGAAACTCACAGCAACCCAGTGATTCCAGCCACAAAAGCCTTCGACAACACATTAGACCTCACAACTTCTGAGGATGCCTGCCATAGATGTGGGCGAAATGTCAGGAGAAAATGCTTCTGAAACATGGCCAGACAGCCCGGAAAAGTCACAGAAACCCAGTCATGAAAATATTGGACAATATGCTTTTGCTTGCCTCAAATAGACAAAAGCTCTTTCTCCCACCTTGGACATCATTCCACAGGTATATAAACCTGTCACGAAGCAGCCAGGCTTTGAAGCTGCAAGGCCATTCAATGCTAATCAACGTGGACAATTGCAACATTCACATTTGCCTCAATCAGACAGGAGTTCTTTCTCCCACCTTGGACATTCCACAGATATATAAACCCAATTTTTCTAGTTTCCAACAGACCTCACAACCTTTGAGGATGCCTGCCACATATACAGGCGAAACGTCAGGAGAGAATGCTTCTGGAACATAGCCAGACAGCCTGGAAAACTCACAACAACTCCTCAGAAGCATTTCTGTCCCTTTTGCAAAGCCGTATGGGAAACGGATTGACCGCCTTTGGCCATTCTTGCCAAGCACCGCAAGCCAGACCTGTCTCTCTACGTTTCTGTAAAACGATGCCCAATAGATGGACTTGGAAGTTAAGGGCAGGTAGACAAACAGGTTCCAGGTGAACATTTCAGAGGTGGATTGTCAACGGATTTTGTGGCCGGAATCACTGGGTTGCTGTAAATTTTTTGGGCTGTCTGGCCATATTCCAGAAGGATTCTCTCCTGACGTTTCACCCACATCTATGGCCGCCATCCTCAGAGGTTGAGCATTCTGTTGGAATCACCTGTGGAATGATGCCCAGGGTGGAAGAATTCCAGACAAGTATCAATCAGGGCCAGCTAACACCTCCCAACAAAGGATTCCCCCAGGCAGGAAGCAGCCAGGCTTTGAAGCTGCAAGACTACCCAGTGCTAATCAAGGTGTATTGTCGAAGGCTTTTGTGGCCGGAATCACTGGGTTGCTGTGAGTTTTCCGGGCTGTCTGGCCATGTTCTAGAAGCATTCTCTCCTGATGTTTCGCCTGCATCTATGGCAGGCACCCTCAGGCCTCACAACCTCTGAGGATGCCTGCCATAGATGAAGGTTATATATATAGGATATAGGAAAGAGAATATATATATATATATACACACACATATACATACATACACATACATACACACACACACAAAGAATATATATATATACATACATATACGCACACACACACACACGCACACACAGAAATATATATATATTTGTATTGCTGCAGCCAAGAATTGCATTGGCCTTTTTTGCTGCCGCATCACACTCTTGGCTCATGTTCAGCTTGTGGTCTACTAAGACTTCTAGTTCCCATTCATATATATAGGATATTCATATATATTTGACCAGAGGAAGGAAGGAAGGAAGGAAGGGAGAGAAGGAGGGAGAGAAGAAGGGAAAGAAGGAGGGAAGGAGAGAAAGAAAGAAGGAAAGAAAGAAAGGTTGAGAAGGAAGGAAGAGAGAAGAAGGGAGAGAAGGAGAGAAAGAGGGAGAGAAGGAAGGAAAGGAAAAAGGGAGAGAAGGAAGGAAGGAGAAAGAAGGAAAGGAAGGAGAGAAGAAAAAAGAATGAAGGGAGAAGGAAGGAAGGAAAGGAGAAGGGAGAGAGGAGGGAGAAAGGGGGGAGGGAGGAAAGGAAAAAGGAAGGGAAGAAGAGGAAAGAAGGAGGAAGGAGAAAAGAAGAAAAATGAAGGGTAGAGAAGGAAGGAGGGAGAGAAAGAGGGAGAAAGGGAAAGAAGGAGGGAAGAAAGAAAGAAGGTAGAGAAGAAGAAGGAGAGAAAGAGGGAGAGAAAGAGGGAAAGAAGGAAGGAAGGAGAGAGAGAAGGAAAGAAAGAAAGGTAGAGAAGGAAGGAAGAGAGAAGAAGGGAAGGAGAGAAAGAGGAAGAGAAGGAAGGAAAGGGAAGAAGGAAAGGAAGGAGAGGGAAAGAAGGGGGAAGAAGAGAAAAGAAGGAAAAATGAAGGGTAGAGAAGGAAGGAGGGGAGAAAGAGGGAAAGAAGGAAGGAAGGAAAGAAAAGAAAGAAAGGTAGAGAAGGAAAGAAGGAGAAAAGGAGGGAGAGAATTAAATAAAAAAGTGAAAGAGAGAAGGAAGGAGAGAAGGAACGAAAGAGAGAAAGAGGGAGAGAAGGAAAGAAGGAAAGAGACAAGGAAGGATGGAACCAAAGAGCAAAGGAAGCAAGAAAAGAAACAGGTAGAGAAGGAAGAAAGAAGAAGGGAAAGAAAAAGAGGGAAGGAAGGAAAGAGGGAGGGAAGGAAGGAGAGAAAGAACGAAGTAGAGAAAGAGGGAGGGAAGGTTGGCCACAGCAATGTGTGGCAGGTACAGCTAGTAAACAAATAAATAAACAAACAAACTCTAGTCTGCTGGAGACCAGTGTGAATGTTTCCTTTGGCCACCTTGATTAGCATTTAATGGCCTAGCAGTTCACAAGGTGTGGCTTCTTACTGCCTGGGGGCATCCTTTGTTGAGAGGTGATTAGCTGTCCCTGATTGTTTCTAGTCTGGAGTTCCCTTGTGTTTGAATGTTGTCCTTTGTTTACTTTTATGATTTTTGAGTTATTTTTAATACTGGGAGCCAGATTGTGTTTGTTTTCATGGTTTCCTCCTTTCTGTTGACGTTGTCCACCTGCTTCTTGTGGATTTCAGTGGCTTCTCTGTATAGCCTGACATGGTGGTTGTGAGAGTGGCCCAGCATTTCTGTGTTCTCAAATAATATTTTTGCGTCCAGGTTGGTTCATCTGGTGCTCTGCTATGGCTGACTGATGATGTGTCCATCTCTGAGACTGAGAAAGAGTGCCTTGACTTGGATTTTCAACCAGCGCACATTCTCCTCCCACAAATCCCTGGTTTCCTTCCATGCTTTCTCTCTCACATGCGCCGTATTACTATACTTTGGGGAGCAGAGAAGCTGTCTGCTTCGCTGCGCTTTGAACATGTTGCTAACAGGCAAACGAACAGCAAACAGCTCGCAGGGAAAGCGGGTGGGGAGGTCTCTCTCGCCGTCCCGGGAAGCTCTAATATCCTCCTAAATGGTCTTTGTGGTGAAGAGAAAACAAGCCCTGGTGGACCTCGCTGGGCCAAAAACCTGGAGAGTTGGACGCCCGCTGATGGGATATATTTTCCTTATTGTTTGACCCCACGCCGTCAATAACCATTTAGAGGCTCAAAGTAATCCACCGAGGGAAGAAGACCTCGCCACCTGATTTTTGGAGACAGTTGGGGCTTCCAGCGTTGAGCAAAATCCAAATATCTTTACATGTTGAGGTTGGTCTAGCTCTTCTTTAGAGGTTGGTTCTGGGGATTTGCGGACTCTTCGGAATTGTAATGTGGGTTTTGTTTAATGACGAGGGAAGATATCTTGCAGACCACTTGACTATTGCTGTTGGCTTCATCATGTGCAGTGTAGACATTCATGGTCTGGACCAGTAGTTCCCAAACTTTTTTTTGACCAAGGACCACTTTGACCAGGGACCACTTTGACCAGGGACCACTTGACCAGGGACCACTTTGACCAGGGACCACTTGACCAGGGACCACTTTGACCAGGGACCTCTTTGACCAGGGACCACTTTGACCAGGGACCACTTTGACCAGGGACCGCTTTGACCAGGGACCACTTGACCAGGGACCACTTTGACCAGGGACCACTTTGACCAGGGACCACTTTGACCAGGGACCTCTTTGACCAGGGACCTCTTTGACCAGGGACCTCTTTGACCAGGGACCTCTTTGACCAGGGACCACTTTGACCAGGGACCACTTTGACCAGGGACCACTTTGACCAGGGACCACTTTGACCAGGGACCACTTGACCAGGGACCACTTGACCAGGGACCACTTTGACCAGGGACCACTTTGACCAGGGACCACTTTGACCAGGGACCACTTTGACCAGGGACCACTTTGACCAGGACCCACTTTGACCAGGGACCACTTTGATCAGGGACCGCTTTGACCGGGGATCACTTGGATCAGGGACCACTTGGACCAGGGACCACTTCGACCAGGGACCACTTGACCAGGGACCACTTTGACCAGGGACCGCTTTGACCAGGGATCACTTGGATCAGGGACCACTTGACCAGGGACCACTTTGACCAAGGACCACTTTGACCAGGGACCACTTGACCAGGGATCACTTTGACTAGGGACTACTTAGACCAGGGACCACTTTGGTCAAGTACCACTTGACCAGGGACCACTTGAACTGGGATCACTTTGACTAGGGATCACTTTGACCAAGGATCACTTTGATCAGGGACCACTTTGAATAGGGACCACTTTGACCAGAGACCCCTTCACCAGGGACCACTTTGACCAGGGATCACTTGACTAGGGACCAGTTGACCGGGTGCCAGTTTGACAAGGGACAACTTGAACAGGGATGACTTTGACCTGGGACCACTTGACCAGGGACCACTTTGACCAGGGACCACTGTATATTCAGTGTGTTGTAAAGCTCAACTCATATTTTCAAACCTTGGAATGAAAATACATTATGTGCTCCATCTCCGTGTAACCGGTATCCACAGCTTTGTTTATCCACACCCAACAAAATATGTCCCTTCCAGGCATTTTCTGACAGGACTATATGGCGTTCTAGGACTAGATGTTCTTCATTACAGTAGGGATTTATGTTATCCATGGTTCTCCGTATCCACACTGAATCCAGGAACGTGTTTCTTGTGGATATGGGGGTTGAATGATGCAACACAACATGACATTGTTCTCTTGGGAGATGGATTTGGGGGAAAGGGGGAGGATCCTTGTTTTTATGATAGCCTAGTCATTACCTAGACCGAAATTGCGTGGACCGGTTCTGTGTGTATTGCTCCCCCTTCTACTCCTCAACTCCCCATCTCTTATGGATGCATAATGCATGACAAGGAGAAGAAAAAGTGGGGGGAAATAATTAAAGTCAGAACTGCAAGCGCTGCGTGGTCGCATTCATCACAAAATCTGGGTCAGCCGGCAGAGAAGGAGAATGTGGGGAGAGGAAGGGGAGTTTTGGGGGGTGACAACACTGCAATGTAACATTGAGAGAGAGAGAGAGAGAGAGAGAGAGAGAGAGAGAGGAGGGGGTGAAGGAGAAGGAGGACTTGAGAAATGTGGGCACCAGGAAACGTGCGGCAAATAGTTGGAAACGGGCCGGAATCCTACTTCAACTGCTTAATGCATAGTCAACCCTCTGCATTTGTTAGGATTCCTACAATGTGGGGAAAATTAAGAATCATGTTTTTAATCCGAGAGAACGCCTCCTTAGGAATCTCTAGATCCAACTCTATGGCCAACTCCTGTCCTACCAAGGGTCTCTTGGTAGTACAGAATGAGTGGAAGAAAGACCTAGTTCTGTCGAGAATGATGAGGAGACGAGCCATCTGCTGTTTTTAATGCACTTGGCATCTTAAGCAAGCACGGAAGGGGAAGGACGATGTTTCCTGAGAAGCGATATGTGGAATAAGCTCTCTCCATGATCCAAACCTGGTGCCGGTCTCCTCCAACATCTTGGAAGTTGAGATCTTCCATCAGAAGCCTATTGACATTTGGGGTAAAGCAAACAGTGTCCAGGAATGGGGATGTTTTGTGGTGTCCTAATTCTGGGTTGGTGATAGCGGTCACAGAATCATAACATGAGAAGGGCCCCACAGAGTCTTCAAATTCACCTTGTAGTTGGAGGAGGAACCAGTTGCTCCAATATCCCAAACAGGTGGCCGTCCATCATCCTGAGCTGGTCTTCTCTAATGTTGTGGAGATCAAGATTTGGTCTTTCTGAAGTTATCGCAGAATCATAGCCAGAGTCTTCTAATCCAATCTCTAGTTGGACAAGGAACACATTGCTCAAATATCCCATCTTGGAGGTTGAGATCTTCCATCAGAAGCCTCTTGACATTTGGGGTAAAGCAAACAGTGGCCAGGAATGGGGATGTTTTGTGTTGTCCTAATTCTGTGTTGGTGTTCCTAAAAGCTGTCACAGAATCATGACATGAGAAGGGCCCCACCTTCTCAAATTCTTCAAATTCACCTTGTAGTTGGAGGAGGAACCAGTTGCTCCAATGTCCCAGAGAGGTGGCCGTCCATCATCCTGAGCTGGTCTTCTCTAACGTCTTGGATGTCAAGATCTTCCTTAAGAGACCTCCTAATTTTTTGGGGAAAGCAAACAGTGCTCAAGAACTGGAACATTTTGGTGGTGTCTTCATTCTGGGTTGGTCTTTCTGAAGTTATTGCAGAATCATAGCCAGAGTCTTCTAAACTAATCTCTAGTTGGACAAGGAACCCATTGCTCAAATATCCCAGATAGGGTATGTTTTGTGGTGTCCTGATTCTGGGTTGGTGTCCCCCAAAGCGGTCACAGAATCATAACAGGAGATGGGTTCCACAGAATCTTCAAATTCACCTTTTAGTTGGAGGAGGAACTTGTTGCTCCAATATCCCAAACAGGTGGCCGTCCATCATCCTGAGCTGGTCTTCTCTAATGTTGTGGAGATCAAGATCTTCCTTAAGAGACCTCCTGACTTTTTGGGGAAAGCAAACAGTGCCCAAGAACTGAGATGTTTTGGTGGTCTTCATTCTGCGTTGGTATCCCCAAAAGCAGTTACAGAATCATAACATGAGAATGGTCCCACAGAGTCTTCAAATTCACCTTGTAGTTGGAGGAAGAACCTGTTGCTCCAAAATACCAGACAGGTGGCCATCCAGTATCCTGAACTGGTCTTCTCCAACATCTTGGAGGTCAAGATCATCCTAAAGAGACCTCCTGATCTCTTGGAGATCTTGGAGAGATCTTCAGCCTTTTCTGCCAAGGGGGTTCCCAAGACCATCAGAAACATATATTTTCTGATGGTCTTTGGCGAACCCCTTGGAGGCCCCCTTGGACCTCCCCACCAGGAGTTCCAACCCCTAGGTTTAGAAACACTGGACTAGAGGGTCATGCCAGATGACCTACACAGTCCAAGAGAGGACATATTCATGAAATCCATGGATAATCAAATATTCTCATTCTTCATCCATTCTGGACTCTCCATCCACTTTCATTCCGTCTCAACTCATTTTATCAACAAGAAACAGAAATTCCCCGGACCCTCAGCCAACGATGTGGGGCTGCTTAATCAAAGCGAGGTCCTTTGGTCAAGCCGTTGCTGTTTAGCTCTCCTTCTTGGAGTTCTAATTCCTTCCTGATAAAATATTCCAGAGGCCGGACTCGGGGCCATCTGGCAGAAGTAGCCAGAGCTTCCTGCTTTCTTGCAATCCAGGCATTCTCATGGAAGCGGGGAGGGCAAGAGAGGAAGGAAGGAGTGGAATGGGAGGAGGCAATGCGGGGCATAAGATGTGGGAAGGAGAAACCAGAGGAGAAGGTTGGGAGATGAGATTCTTATGAGCACACAAAGCAAACCATGGTGCCAAGCACACTGGAGGACTTAGAGGTGGTCAACTTCTGGTGAGAATGCTCCTTGTGTCCCTTTGATGGCATTGATGGGTAGTTAACCGCCCTCAAAGTTCTCCTTGGAGTAGTTTATGAGCCCCTCTAACCTCCTTTGTTGCCCACCCCATTCCAGAATCTACTCTTCGTTTGCAAGCCTAGACTTTTTCCAGAGCTCTTTCCAAAGCTTCGGATCCCCTGTGGGAAAACAGCATTTTTAGAAACGAGTCGTAACCCGCATGAGATCGTGAAGGGTTCAACCCCCCCCCTCCCTCCGACTTTTGAACGTATCGCATTACGCTGCATTTTGCATCTTCCCTTCCCTGTGTTCCCTTCACAAAGGCGTGAGATTAAGAACCTATTGAGCAAGTTAAAAGTGACGTGTGGCGTGTAGGAACCGCAATGTGAGCAGAAACAAAATTCACCAGCTAAGCAGATGGAGCTGCTTGTCAAAGCAACGTGTGCGATCCGAATGATGTGGGGTGTGGATTTTGAAATAATGATGTAGAAACATAGGTATCACCCAGATTCGAGATCTGCGGGTATCTCTTAGTATTCGTGACTGTCCAGGAAGCTTGTCCTATTGTGAGGGATATTTCCTACCTGAGATCTGGAAAATCTGTTTCTTGAATCTCTTATAGAAGTTTCAGGAGTCTCTTACGTATTGTTGACTGTAAAGCAGAAAACAACAAAATCCAAAATTAGTGATCTTTTATTGGGGCATCATCAAAGCATCAGTTATGCAAGCTTTCAAGGCAAATCTGTGGTCAATCTCAAGCAGAAATTGATCCCAGAGTCACATTGGAGGACCTAGAAGTCCATAGAGAGATGTTCTTTCAGTTGATGTTGATCATAGGGCCACTAGGGAAGACCTAGAGATTTCTAGAGAGATGTTACTTCAACTGAAGATGACTGTGGAGTCATACTGGATGACTTAGAGTTTCCTAAAGAGATGTTCTTCCAGCTGAAGTTGCCCATATATTCACACTGGATGACCTAGAGATTCTTAGAGAAATGTTCTTCCAGCCAATGTTGATCATAGGTTCACTCTGGAAGAGCTAGAGATATCTAGAGAGATGTTGCTTCAGCTGAAGATGACCGTGGACTCACACTGGAGGACTTAGAGTTTTCTAAAGAGATGTTCTTACAGCTGAAGTTGCCCATATATTCACACTGGATGACATAGAGATTCTTAGAGAGATGTTCTTCCAGTTGATCATAGAGTCACACTCAAAGACCTAGAGTTTCCTAGAGAAATGGTCCTCCAGCTGAAGATGGCCATGGAGTCACACAGGAGGACTTTCCCAAAGAGATGTTCTTCCAGATGAAGTTGCCCATATATTCACACTGGATGACCTAGAGATTCTTAGAGAGATGTTCCTCCAGCTGAAGTTGATCATAGAGTCACACTGGAAGACCTAGAGTTTTCTATAGAAATGTTCTTCCAGCTGAAGATGGCCATGAAGTCACACTGGAGGACTTTCCTAAAGAAATGTTCTTCTAGCTGCCCATAGAGTCACACTAGGGGACCTAGAGATTCCTAGAGAGATGTTCCTCCAGCTGAAGATGACCATGGAGTAGCACTGGAGAAACTGCAGATTCCTAGAGAGATGTTCCTCCAGCTGAAGTTGACTGTAGAGCTGCCTTGGAGAATCTAAATGTCTTGGGTAAAAATAATGTTTTTTCACTCATGGGGGTCCTGGGCCCATAACCCCACAAATGTGGAGGATGTACTGCAGTACTGTAAGAGTAAGCCATCCCACCAAACCTTTTACTCAGGCAATTAGCTATGAAGAACAACCAGAAATGAAAGAGGAAAGGCAACTGATAACAACAATCTTTCTGTCCTTGGAGGCTGTCATTGGCGACTCTCTCGACGGTGGAGTGGAACAGCAGGAGCAGTTGTGCAGACGTAATTAGATTAAGCCCTGCTGAGCATGAAACAGATTTTCCGTTGGGACTTTGGGGATCTTGTGTGCTGTCTGCAGCAGGTCCCAGGTCCAATCCCTCGAGTCTGAGCCTGCTAAAAACCACAAACCCAACTGGAAACCCAAGGGACGTCCTACCTGTGAGTTCACTGCTGTGAATTCAACAGACCAAGGGTCTAAAAAAATCAACACAAGGTAGCTGTCAAACGATGCTTTGGAATCAAAAGAAATCTCAGCAAGATTTTGCAAATGTAGCTATTTGTTTTATGACATTTGTGTGACATCTTTCTCTCAGTACGACCCGATATCCATGGGGCATATGTTCCTCAGCTTCTCCATAAATATGTGAAACCACAGGTAGTAGCAAACCCTATTGAAGGAAGGACATTTGGCCGAAGAACATCATAGGTTTACAGTGGAGGACCTACAAAATGCTCTTGAGGGATCATAGCTGGATAAATGAAACCTGGACCTGTGGATATGGGGTTTGTATGGTACAACTTCTCACAGTTTAGTATAAAATTAGGCAAGATCCTGAAATATAAAGATTATTCAGTCCTAAAGTCATGGGTTTGAGAGCAAAGCATGCCTGAACCTTCTCTAGAAGTTGAAAAACCGAGGCAATGGAGGACCTACAAAATGCTCTTGAGGGACCATAGCTGGTTGGATGTGGATAAATGAAACCTGGACCTGTGGATATGAGGTCTGTATGGAGGACCTACCAAAAAATGCACTTGAGGGACCATAGCTGGTTGGATGTGATTAAATGAAACCTGGACCTGTAGATATGGGGTCTGTATGGTACAATTTCTCACAGTTTAGTATAGAATTAGGCAAGATCCTGAAATATAAAGATTATTCAGCCCTAAAGTCATGGGTTTGAGAGCAAAGCGAGCCTGAACCTTCCCTAGAAGTTGAAAAACCGAGGCAATGGAGGACCTACAAAAGGCTCTTGAGGGACCATAGCTGGTTGGATGTGGATAAATGAAACCTGGACCTGTGGATATGGGGTCTGTATGGAGGACCTACCAAAAAATGCACTTGAGGGACCATAGCTGGTTGTACGTGGATAAATGAAACCTGGACTTGTGGATATGTGGTACAACTTCTCACAGTTTAGTATAGAATTGGACAAGATCCTGAAATATAAAGATTATTCAGTCCTAAAGTCATGGGTTTGAGAGCAAAGTCAACCCCATGTACAAGTCTACTCCATGTACAAGTCTACCCCATGTACAAGTCTATTCCATGTGTAAGTCCACCCCATGTACAAGTCTACTCCATGTATAAGGCTATCCTATCTATAAGTCTACTTAAAGTGTAAGAACCCCATGTATCAGTCTACTCCATGTACAAGTCTACTCCATGTACAAGTCAATCCAATCTATAAGTACTTAAAGTATAAGTCTACCTCATGTACAAGTCTACTCCATGTACAAGTCTTCTTCATGTATAAGGCTATTGTATCTATAAGTCTACTTAAAGTATAAGTCTACTCCATGTACAAGTCATGGGTTTGAGAGCAAAGTCAACCCCATGTACAAGTCTACTCCATGTACAAGTCAACCCCATGTACAAGTCTTCTTCATGTATAAGGCTATCGTATCTATAAGTCTACTTAAAGTATAAGTCTACTCCATGTACAAGTCATGGGTTTAGAGCAAAGGCAACCCCATGTACAAGTCTACTCCATGTACAAGTCAATCCAATCTAGAAGTACTTCAAGTATAAGTCTACTCCATGTATAAAGCTATCCTATCTATAAGTCTTCCCTAGAAGTTGAAAAACTGAGGCTATCATAGTTTGGACATATCATGGGATGACATGACTTATTAAAGGAGGGTGATGCTTAAAAATGGAGGGCTGTAGGAAAATATGAAAACCACACGAGAAGTGAGTTGAGAAAAGAAGCCCAGATGCTTCTCATTGGTCATCTCACCATACGTTGATGTTGACTTGGTGGCTAACTCCTGGATTAACCTAACACTATATATTTTGCATGAAAACTGCCCAGGGATTAATGACATCCTCGACATTAGTTGTTTGTAGGCCCATGGAGGCGTCCACCTTGAGAAACATCATCTCTCGTTGTCCCTGCACCCCCATCGGCTCAGACATCAATATTACATGAGAGCATTAAAGATTTAGACCCAAATGAACCCTGTCTGGTTGGGGAGCAGGAGGCCGGAGGGGAGGGGGGACCCGTTCAGAAACCCGGCTCGGTTTCAAGTTCTCTTTAAGTATTTTTTCTTTCTTTTATGATGCAGCTGTGACAATTAGAAAAATGACACTGCTATTTAAAATGCTGTTCCGTGGCCCTCTTTAATTAAGGCAGCTGCATAATACCAATCTGCTCTCGTTAATGAATTTTTAACCGTCAAAATGAGAATGACATGCAATGGGGGGGGGACGTTGTTTGGTTTTGACGTGAGAATTCCCTTGAGGGTCCAATGGATGGGTTTGGTGGGGTGCAAGATCGTTTACACTAAAACATATATATTAATACTTTGAAACAACGGCTCCTAATTTGATTGGGGAAGAAGCTTTGAGTAGATTATTTCTGGCCTGACCTACCATCTATTCTTGGGTATAAGTCAACATATGTAAGTCTGCCCCATGTGTAAATCAACCCCATGTATAAGTCTACTGCATGTATAAGTCTACTCCATGTCTAAGTCTACCTTATCTATAAGTATACTTCAAGTATAAGTCTACTCCATGTACAAGTCTACTCCATGTACAAGTCAGTCCAATCTATAAATACTTCAAGTATAAGTCTATCCCATGTACAAGTCTACTCCATGTGTAAGTCCACCCCATGTACAAGTCTACTCCATGTATAAGGTTATCCTATCTATAAGTCTACTTAAAGTATAAGAACCCCATGTATAAGTCTACTCCATGTACAAGTCTACTCCATGTGTAAGTCTACCCCATGTACAAGTCTACTCCATGTGTAAGTCCACCCCATGTACATGTCTACTCCATGTGCAAGCCAATCCAATCTATAAGTACTTAAAGTATAAGTCTACCTCATGTACAAGTCTACTCCATGTAGAAGTCCACCCCATGTACAAGTCTACTCCATGTATAAGGCTATCCTATCTATAAGTCTACTTAAAGTATAAGAACCCCATGTATAAGTCAACTTCATGTACAAGTCTACTTCATGTATAAGTCAACCCCATGTACAAGTCGATTCCATGTATAACATGATCGTATCTATAAGTCTACTTAAAGTATAAGTCAACCCCATGTAGTCTACTCCATGTATAAGTCAACCCCATGTACAAGTCAACTCCATGTATAAGTCTACCCCATGTACAAGTCTACTCCATGTGTAAGTCCACCCCATGTACAAGTCTACTCCATGTATAAGGCTATCCTATCTATAAGTCTACTTAAAGTATAAGAATCCCATGTATAAATCTACTCCATGTACAAGTCTACTCCATTTTTAAGTCAACCCCATGTACAAGTCAACTCCATGTATAACATGATCGTATCTATAAGTCTACTCCATGTATAAGTCAACCCCATGTACAAGTCAACTCCATGTATAAGTCTACTCCATGTATAAATCAACTCCATGCATTTCTACCCCATGTATAAGTCTACTCCATGTATAAGTCTACTCCTTGTATAAGTCAATCCCTTATATGTCTACCCCATGTATAAGTTTACCCTATCTATGTCTGCTTCAAGTATACATTGAGGCAGGTTTGGGGACTAAAATGATGGATTTTGACCTGACCCATGGGAGTAATTATGTAGAGAGCCTCCCTTAGCTGCCAACACTGCCATTTTCCTACCCAGATATTAAAAATGGCAGAGATAGCACCACCTCAAAGTCCCCAAGTTACGAACAAGATAGGTTCTGTTCTGTAGGTTTGTTTTGAAGTTGAATTTGTTTGTAAGTTGGAACATGATAATAACTTTTCCAGGAGAGGATTTCCCTTCCAAGGAGTACATTCCTTTCACTTCCTGTTGTCTCACCCCTGTTCTTAACTATGAGTCATTTGTAAGTCAGATGTTTGTAACTCGGGGGCTGCCTATCTATGGGATTTCTCCCAGGACAAATTAAGCTCTCATCTTTCAACATTCAACTTGAAGTAGGGGATGGTTTCTTTTTGGATACGAGGAAACATACAGTACTTAACCTCATCCTTGGATAAATTATAGTTTGGGGATAATGGTTGCGCTACAGTTTCTAGACTTATATAAAATACTAGCCGTCCCCTGCCACGCTTTGCTGTGGCCCACATGGGAGTTCTGTGTGGGAGGTTTGGCCCAATTCTATCATTGGTGGGATTCAGAATGCTCTGTGATTGTAGGTGAACTATAAATCCCAGGAACTACAACTCCTGAATGTCAAGATTCTATCTTCCCCAAACTCTACCAGTGTTCACATTTGGGCATACTGAGTATTTGTGCCAAGTTTGGTCCAGATCCATTATTGTTTGAGTCCACAGTACTCTCTGGATGTAGGTGAACTACAACTCCAAAACCAAAGACACTGCCCACCAAACCCTTCCAGTATTTTCTGTTGGTCATGGGAGAACTGTGTGCCAAGTTTGGTTCAATTCCATTGTTGGTGGGATTCAGAATGTTCTCCGATTGTAGGTGAACTATAAATCCCAGCAACCACAACTCCCAAATGTCGAGATTCTATTTCCCCCAAACTCCACCAGTGTTCACATTTGGGCATATTGAGTATTTGTGTAGAGTTTGGTCCAGACCCATCATTGTTTGTGTCCACAGTGCTCTCTGAATGTAGGTGAACTACAACTCCCAAACTCAAGGTCAATGCCCACCAAACCCTTCCAGAATTCTCTGTTGCTCATGGGAGTTCTGTGTGCCAAGTTTGGTTCAACTCCATCATTGATGGAGTTGAGAATGCTCTTTGATTGTAGGTGAACTATAAATCCCAGCAACTACAACTCCCAAATGACAGAAGCAATTTCCCCGCCAACCCCACCAGTATTCAAATTTGGACATTTGTGCCAAATTTGCTCCAGTGAATGAAAATACATCCTGCAGATCATTATTTACATGGCGATTCACAATGTTAGGGTTATGGTTGGGGGTCACCACAACATGAGGAACTGTATTAAGGGGTCGTGGCATTAGGAAGGTTGAGAACCACTGTTCTAGACCTATATAAAGTACATCCATGTGCAAGGGAAAGACAGATACAGCTGCTAACTTGGCACAAAGGATTTCTACTCTTCCTTTGTCGTCTCAATATCCCCATTAGCGTTTGTGCCAAGCGCCGGTTAATCTAATTAGGGCGCAACAGGTTTCTTGAATTACCAACCTAAGAATATAACCATATTGCAGACGGGACTTCTGCTACGGCTTCCACAAACGACTTCTGTGGGACTTGCAGTGAAAATGTGGCACTCGGAAGACTCGCTAACTCATTTCGCTGGAAGCTTCTGTGGGCCACCGCCAATGTCTTTAGCAGCAATCTGAAGATGTTGGCTGTTGACCAGAGAAGCGTTGCCTGAAACAAATCCGTTAGTCTTAAAGGTGCCACAAGACGGCTCGATCCGTCCTTTTGAATATGGAAAGAGATTCATGTTGGAACTTTGCCTCAAAGGCAAGCGCAAGGCTTTGGGACTTGGAGTTGTGACTTACAATCTCAAACCTCCCTTTCCTGGGCAAAGTGTTGGAGCGGGTGGTCACTGCTCAGCTCCAGGGCTTCCTGGATGTCCTCAACTATCTCAGTGGTTCTCAACCTGTGGGTCCCCAGGTGTTTTGGCCTACAACTCCCAGAAATCCCAGCCAGTTTACCAGCTGTTAGGATTTCTGGGAGATGAAGGCCAAAACATCTGGGGACCCACAGGTTGAGAACCACTGAACTATCTGGATCAGTCACAGTCTGGCTTCAGACCTGGCCATGGCACCAAGACGGCTTTGGTCGCCTTGGTGGATGACCTCCGTAGGGAGCTGGACAGGGGGAGTGTGACCCTGTTGGTTCTCTTGGACATCTCAGCGGCTTTCGATACCATCGATCATGGTATCCTTCTGGGACGACTTTCCGGGATGGGCTTTGTCGTGGCTCCGGTCCTTCCTGGAGGGTCGGTCCTAGATGGTGAAGCTGGGAGATGTCTGCTTGGATCCCTGGTCTTTGACCTGTCGGGTCCTGCAAGGCTCCATTCTGTCCCCCATGCTTTTCAACATCTACATGAAATTGCTGGGAGAGGTCATCTGGAGTTTTGGAGTTGGGTGCCATCTCTATGCAGATGACACACAACTCTACTACTCTCCAAGGAAGTCCCATGAGTGCTAGACGAGTGCCTGACCGCTGTGGCTGTCTGGATGAGGAGGAACAAACTGAAGATTAATCCCGACAGACAGAGGTCCTCCTGGTCGATCATAAACTGGACCGGAGTATAGGGTGGCAACCTGTGCTGGACGGGGTTGCACTCCCCCTGAAGCTTTGGGGGTCCTCCTGGATTCTTCACTTATGTTTGAGGCTCAGGCATTGGTGGTGGCCGGGAGGGCCTTTGCACAATTAAGACTCGTGCGCCAACTGCGACCATACCTCAGGAAGGCAGGATCTAGCCAAAGTGGTCCATGCCTTAGTCACCTCTAGACTAGATTACTGCCATGTACTCTACGTGGGGCTGCCCTTGAAAACAGCCCGGAAATTTCAGATCATCCAACATAGGTGGCCAGGTTGCTAATTGGGGTGCCTTACAGGGACTGATCAACCCTCCTGTTCAAGGAGCTCCACTGGCTGCCATTCATTTAAAGGTAAAGGTAAAGGTAAAGGTAGTCCCCTGACATTAAGTCCAGTCATGTCTGACTCTGGGGTGTGGTGCTCATCTCCATTTCTAAGCCGAAGAGCCAGCGTTGTCCGTAGACACCTCCAAGGTCATGTGGCCGGCATGACTGCATGGAGCGCCGTTACCTTCCCGCCGGAGCGGTACCTATTGATCTACTCACATTTGCATGTTTTTGAACTGCTAGGTTGGCAGAAGCTAGGGCTGACAGCGGAAGCTCACGCCGCTCCCTGGAATCGAACCTGCGACCTTTTGATCAACAAGCTCAGCAGTTTGTGCTTTAACCCACTGCGCCACCGGGGGCTCTACCATTCATTTTCCGGTCCCAATTCAAGGTGCAGGTTCTTACCTACAAAGCCCTGAACAGTTTGGGACCTGCCTACCTGCGTGACCGCATCTCTGTATATGAACCTACATGATCCCTTTGATCATCTGGGGAGGCCCTGCTCTCGATCCCACCAGCATCGCAGGCGCGGTTGGTGGGGACGAGAGAGAGGGCCTTTTCGGTGGTGGCCCCTCGACTCTGGAACTCACTCCCTAAAGACATCAGACAGGCCCCAACCTTGGCAGTCTTTAGGAGGAGCTTGAAGACGTGGTTGTTCCAGTGTGCCTTCCCGGAATAATGATCCCATAGCACTTTGTCCTCCAAAGCACTTTACATTTTTTAGATCTGCTCGTATGCCCTTCCACAAATGCCACTATCACCTTTCGTCCATGTCCCAGCATTATTTCCATTTTAACTTTACATTTGGCCTTCCCACTGTTTTAAATTGTGTGTTGTCTTATTATATATTGTATATTTAATTGTCTATGTTTTATTTTAATTGCTTGTACTGTTGTTGTTTTGCTTGTATTGTATTCGGCCTTGGCCTCATGTAAGCCGCACCGAGTCCCTTGGGGAGATGGTAGCGGGGTACAAATAAAGCGTTATTATTATTATTATTATTACAGAGTATGAATGTTACTCTTCCGATTGTTGCTGGAGCTTCCTCCTTCCTTTAGGACAGTGGTCATCAACCTTCCTAATGCCTTGATTACTTTAACACAGTTCCCCATGTTATGGTGACCCCCAACCATAAAATTATTTTTGTTGCAATGATAGATCTGGACCAAACTTGGCACGAATTCTCAATATGCCCAAATGAGAACACTGGTGGAGTTTGGGGAAAACAGACCTTGACATTTGGGAGTTGTAGTTGCTGGGATTTATAGTCCAACAACCATCAAAGAGCATTCTGAAGCCTTCCAATGCTTGAATTGGACCAAACATCCCACACAGAACCCCCATGACCAACAGAAAATACTGTTTTCTGATGGTCTTTGGTGACCCCTCTGACACCCCCTCGCGACCCCTCCAGGGGTCCTGACCCCCAGGTTGAGAAACACTGCTCTAATCTGTTAAGATCATTTTGGATTCTGCTCCTGCCTTCTGGCATATTGGCTCTCCTTCCCAGTTTGGTCCCATCTGCAAACTTGATGATGATCCTGCCTTCTAATCCTTCATCTAAGTCATTAATCAAGATGTTGAACAGAACTGGGCCCAGGAGGGAACCCTGCTGATGACACTCCACTCATCACTTATTTCCAGGACGAAAGGGAAGCATTGGGGAGAATCACCCTCTCGGTTCGTTCACTTAACCAATTACAGATCCACCGAACCATAGTTTTGCCTCGTCCACATTGGACCTTGCCAGAAGGTCATGGGGGACCTTGTTGAAGGAAGGTCTTCCTGAAATCCAGGTATATTCAATCCACAGCGTTCCCTGCATCCACCCAGCGTGTAACTATATGAAAAAA
Organism: Anolis sagrei ordinatus; assembly: GCF_025583915.1. Taxonomy (NCBI): domain Eukaryota; kingdom Metazoa; phylum Chordata; class Lepidosauria; order Squamata; family Anolidae; genus Anolis; species Anolis sagrei. The sequence goes on from NW_026844589.1 coordinate 30,783,057, forward strand.
AAGGGATTAGATGTCTGGCATGACTTGTTTTTGAGGAATCCATGTTGACTATTAGCAATGACCTATGGCACTTGGTGATCTCTTATCTCTGGGGTCTTTGGAGTATGTCAATCCATCTTCCAACCACAGTTCACGAGCCTTCATAGAATCATAGAATCAAAGAGTTGGAAGAGACCTCATGGGCCATCCAGTCCAACCCCCTGCCAAGAAGCAGGAATATTGCATTCAAATCAACCCTGACAGATGGCCACCCAGCCTCTGTTTAAAAGCTTCCAAAGAAGGAGCCTCCACCACACTCCGGGGCAGAGAGTTCCACTGCTGAACGGCTCTCACAGTCAGGAAGTTCTTCCTCATGTTCAGATGGAATCTCCTTTCTTGTAGTTTGAAGCCATTGTCCTTTGTCCTATTCTCCATGGAAGCAGAGAACAAGCTTGCTCCCTTCCTCCCTGTGGCTTCCTCTCACATATTTATACATGGCTATCATATCTCCTCTCAGCCTTCTCTTCTTCAGGCTAAACATGCCCAGCTCCTTAAGCCGCTCCTCATAGGGCTTGTTCTCCAGACCCTTGATCATTTGGTCGCCCTCCTCTGGACACATTCCAGCTTAGAGTCAATATCTCTCTTGAATTGTGGTGCCCAGAATTGGACACAATATTCCAGGTAAAGTGGTCTAACCAAAGCGGAATAGAGCATGGGGAGCATGACTTCCCTAGATCTAGACACTATGCTCCTATTGATGCAGGCCAAAATCCCATTGGCTTTTTTTGCTGCCACATCACATTGTTGGCTTTGGTCAAGCAAATGACGGTTGTCTTACCCCTTTCAGACCAACTTGCTTTGGACAAGTCACAACTGTTGTGTTGTTTGTGTTGGTGTTAGGAAATCGACTTTTTGCCCAGCTGCTTTGAGGGCTATGGCTCAGCTTAGAAGACACAGGGCTGTCCCATTGCGGATGAGTTTCTCGCCCCTGCTAATTGAAAACGCCCCAGCGTTAAAGGCCTGGCGCCTGGCATTATTGATCTATCGACAGCTGGCAGAGTGGCCTGACTATAAACAACACAGACCCCTGAAAGCAGCCGAGATAACGAAGGGTGGACAGGAGCATGTGTTCTTATTTAATTGGGTTGGAGAGCACGCTTCAGGGAGGACTCCCAAGCTGAAAACGGGACCAGTGTCTAACTGTTCAAATTCTGTTTTGCCACCATCATCATCTTTGGTTTTACCACCATCATCTTTGGATGTGCCCAAATTGATGTGATGCGGCTTCTGGTCATTTGGGGCTGTAGTTCGGAGAGATTCGGGAAGACTTGGGCATATTTTGGGGGAATTTAGGAGCCAGATTGTCCTGGAAAATGGGCCTAAACCAGGGGATCATGACCCCTGGGGAGTTTGTGAGGAGGATTACAGAGGGGTTGCCAAAGACCATCAGAAAACACATATCTCTGAGGGTCTTAGGAATCCCTTTGGCAGGGAAGGCTGAAGATCTCTCCACCCGTCCTTCTCTTCCGTTTTGGAAACAGACGGTGAATCCTCCCACCAAAAGCCCTCCTCCTATAAATCCCTGCAACTAAAACTCCCAAATGACCTTCAAACCTCACCAGTATTCAAATTTTGATGTATCAGGTACTTGTGCCAAATTTGGTCCAGATGCATCGTTGTTTGAGTCCACAGTGCTCTCTGGATGTAGGTGAACTACAACTCCAAAATTCAAAGTCAACGCCCACAAAATCCTTCCAGTATTTTCCGTTGGTCATGGGAATTCTGTGTGCCAAGTTTGGTTCAGTACAGTCATTGGTGAAGTTCAGAATGCTCTTTGATTGTAGGTGGACTATAAATTCCAGCAACTACAACCCCCAAATGTCAAGGTCTATTTCTCCCAAATTCCACCAGTATTCTCATTTGGGCATATTGAGCATTCGTGCCAAATTTGGTCCAGATCCATCGTTGTTTGAGTCCCCAGTGCTCTCTGGATGTAGGTGAACTACAACTCCCAAACTCAAAGTCAATGCCCACCAAACCCTTCCAGTATTTTCTGTTGGTCATGGGAATTCTGTGTGCCAAGTTTGGTTCAGTTCCATCATTGGTGAAGTTCAGAATGCTCTTTGATTGTAGGTGGACTATAAATCCCAGCAACTGCAACTCCCAAATGACAAAATCAAAACCCCCAACCCAACCCCAACAGTATTCAAATTTGGGCGTATGGTCTGTTGAATGAAAACCCATCCTGCAAAGCAGATATTTACATCACGATTCACAACGGTCACAAAATAGCAGTTGTGAAGTAGCAACAAAAATAATGTTATGGTTGGGGGTCACCACAACATGAGGTATTGTATTAAGGGGTCGCGGCATTGGGGAGATTGAGAAACACTGGCTTAAACTCTTCTCAAAATTTTGGAGGACTTTTTGGGGTGCAATATGGTATGGCCACCAATGCGGTTTGTCCACTTTGGCATTCAAAGTATATGTTCTAGAGGCATTCTCTCCTGACGTTTCACCTGCATCTATGGCAAGCATCCTCAGAGGTAGTGAGGTCTGTTGGAACTAGGAAAATGGGTTTATATATCTTTGGAAAGACCAGGGTGGGACAAAGGACTCTTCTCTGCTGGAGCTAGGTGTGAATGTTTCAACTAACCATCTTGATTAGCATTTGATAGCCCGGAAGTGCCTGGAGCAATCTTTTTTTGAGAGGTGATTAGATGTCCCTGATTGTTTTCCCTCTGCTGTTTTGCTGTTTTAATTTTAGAGGTTTTTTTTAATACTGTTAGCCAGATTTTGTTCATTTTCATGGTTTCCTCCTTTCTGTTGAAATTGTCCACATGCTTGTGGATTTCAACAGAGAGGAAACAAACAAGGACATCTAATCACCTCTCAACAAAAGATCCAGGCACTTCCAGGCTATCAAATGCTAATCAAGGTGGTCAGTTGAAACATTCACACTTAGTTCCAGCAGACAAGAGTCCTTTGTCCCACCCTGGTCTTTCCACAGATATATAAACCCATTTTCCTAGTTCCAAGAGACCTCACAACCTCTGAGGATGCTTGCCATAGATGCAGGCAAAACGTCAGGAGAGAATGCGTCTAGAACATGGCCATATAGCCCGAAAAAACCTACAACAAAAAGCAGGGGGAAAACAATCAGGGACATCTAATCACCTCTCAACAAAAGATTGCCCCAGGCACTGCCAGGCCATCAAATGCTAATCAAGGTGGTATTTTAGACGGAATTATTCTCAGAGGGTGGTGTCAACATTCAGGTGAATGTCCAGGCTTGTTCCCAATGTCTTGTACGTTGGATTCGAGCCCCCAAATCTGGCCCTCGTCTTCTTCCGAAGGCGACACAATGGGCTGCGATGTGCTCTCGCTCTGTCTGCAAAGGGAATGCGGCTCGAGAACTGACAACGGCAACTGAGGCCTAATCCGGATGCCGCGCACACGAGGCTCTGAGCGAGCGGCGAGGGGTGGAAACCGCTAACTTGGCAACTAAGCCGGAGATAAAATTACTCGAGCTGAAGTAATTATGTCGACGTATCCTGCGGTAACCCTATCTCCTAACTAGGGCTTAGCCGCAGAAACAGAGTCTGCCGAAAACGGTTGGGGTTCGGTTTGTCGATGACCCCGTTTCGAAAAAAGGGGATCCTGGGAGGTGTAGTTTGATGCGGCCAGAGAGGGCGAAACACCTTGTCGAACTCCCAACTCCTGGGATCCCATAGCATCACGCCACAGAGGCTGGAGTGGCATCAACCAGCATTAAGTCTATGGTGCAGATGCGTCATTAATGGAGGCTCCTTTCATGGAGCTCTCCAAGGTGCTGAACATCAGCCCCAAATGAATGTGAGCCTTTTGGATAGTTCCTCTTAAGGCTCAATGTGGATGTAACCACCCATAACAACACTCAAGCCACCAGCAAAACAAATAAAAGAAACAATAGGTTGTTGTGAGTTTTCCGGGCTGCCTGGCCATGTTCCAGGGTGGAAGAATTCCAGACAAGAATCAATCAGGGCCAGCGAATACCTCCCAACAAAGGATTCCCCCAGGCAGGAAGCAGCCAGGCTTTGAAGCTTCAAGGCTATTTAATGCTAATCAAGGTGTATTGTGAAACTCTCGTAGTCAGAATCACTGGGTTACTGTGAGTTTTCTGGGCTGTATGGCCATGTTCCAGAAGCCCCTGGGCTCTTTTCCCAGACTTTCCTCTCTCACACCATCCCTTCTCTTTCCTTCCTTCTCTCTTTCCTCCCTTCCTCCCTTCCTTCCCTTTCTCTTTCTCCCTTCCCTTCCACCCTTTCATCCATTCTTCCTTTCCTCCTTCTTCCCTCCTTCCCCCTCTCTCTTTGTCTTTCCTTCATTCCTTCCTTCCCTTTTTGTCTTTCCTTGCTTCTCCCTTCCCTCCCTCCATTCTCTCCCTGCCTTCCTTCCTTCTCTTTCCCTCCTCATACCCTCCCCTCCCTCTTTCTCCCTTCCTCCTTCCTCCCCTTCCACCCTTTCGTCCTTCCTTCCTTCCCTCTCTTTTCCCCTCCTTTCTTCTCTGACTTTCTCCTTCCTTCTTTCCCTTTTGCCTTTCCATCCTTCTCCCTACCCTCCTTCCATTCTCTTCTACCCTTCCTTTCCTTCTTCCATTCCCTCCCTCCCTCTTTCCCTCCTCCTTCCCTCCCCTCCCTCTTTCCTCCTTCCTCCCCTTCCACCCTTTCATTCTTCCTTCCTTCCCTCTTTCCCCCCCTCCTTTCCTCTCTGACTTCCTTCTTCCTTCCTTCTTTCCTTTTTGCCTTTCCATCCTTCTCCCTACCCTCCTTCCATTCTCTTCTACCCTCCTTCCATTCTCTTCTCTTCCTTCCCTTCTTCCATTCCCTTCCTCCCTCCCTCTCTTCTCTTTCCCTCCTCCTTCCTTCCCCTCCCTCTTTCTCCCTTCCTCCTTCTTCCCCTTCCACCCTTTCATTCTTCCCTCTTTTCCTCCCTCCTTTCCTCTCTGACTTCCTCCTTCTTCCTTCTTTCCCTTTTGCCTTTCCATCCTTCTCCCTATCCTCCTTCCATTCTCTTCTACCCTTCCTTCCCTTCTTCCATTCTCTTCCTCCCTCCCTTCTCTTTCCCTCCCTCTTTCTCCCTTCCTCCCCTTCCATCCTTCCTTCCTTCCCTCTTTCCTCCCTCCTTCCCCCTCTCTCTTTCTCTTTCCATTTTGTCTTTCCTTCTTCCTTTCCCTCCCTCCATTCTCTTCCACCTTCGTTCCATTCTTCTCCTCCTTCCCTCCTTTTCTCCTTCCTCCCCTTCCATCCTTTTGTCCTTCTTTCCTTCCCTCTTTCCTCCCTCCTTCCCCCTCTCTCTTTCTCCTTCCTTTTTGTCTTTCCTTTCTTCTTCCTTTCCTCCCTCCATTCTCTTCCACCCTTCCTTAATTCCATCATTCTCCTCCCTTCCTCCCTTCTCTCCTTCCTTCCATTCCACTTTTTTGTCCTTCCTCCTTCCCTTTCTACTTCCTTCCTTCCCTTTTGTAGACAATATGGGGTCTAAAGGATACACTTTTTCTCTTCTGCTCACCATCTCATCCTGACCAAGGCCGACCCAAACGTTTCCCATCTTTTCTTCACTTTCTGCTTCTGAAAGAGAAGAGGAAGGGGAGGAAAGAGCAGGGAGGGGTCTCGAGGAGAACCCCCTTTTTCTCAGCCCACCCACCCAACTCCGGCCCACCATGTGGCCCCCAAGTTAGAAAGTTTGCCCATACCTTGTCTACTGTAGGATTATTATTTTTGAATTTCTGCCACATGTTCAAAGGGTCAACCATACCCACCGATGTTCGTTTACTGTACAACAAAGCCTGTTGTTTACCCACCGTTTTTGCTCATTCGGAGATGGATCACGTCCTTTTTCCTCCCATTTCTGTGCTTCTCATTCTCTGCCGAATCCTCCGATCCATCAGCCATATTACATTGCCTTTGGCTACCTTTTACCCCAGCGTGGGGTCCTTGGAAAAGCCACGCTTTCCGGCCTCTGTCACCCTGCGGCCGATCACAATTTTGCTTGGGAATATTAAAGCCACAAATCACAACTGTTCACGATTCGGGGAGGGGGGTGGTGGTCACGTAGGGTGGACCAACCTATTTTTCGAAGGCGAAAATGGACCCTTGTCACACTTTCAGAAGCGAGCCCTGGTTTCTCTTTGTTGTGGCAAGCTGGCTTGTGGAAATATCCCATCGGCGGGACTACGCCAGAGTTGTTTCTACAAAATTGTACTATATGGAAAGAAACCGCAAAACCCACAGTATTATGATTTGGAATCGGTTGTGAGTAATGCTCACGGCTGAGCAAACTATTGTTTGGAAGGAAAGGAGGTTCATCCTGACTTATTGTGTTTATTTATTTATCGTGTCATCAGCAACCAGGCATTTGTATTACAATTTTAACAAAGACAAACAAACAAACAGACAAAACACAGAATTTGCAAGCTTGGTAGTTGATTAAATGTCCTTTGACCAGTATCTGGCCACTTGGAGTGCCTCTGTGTTGCTGCAAGGAGGTCCTCCATTGTGCATGTAGCAGGGCTCAGGTTGCATTGCAGCAGGTGGTCAGTGGTTTGCTCTTCTCCACACTCGCATGTCGTGGATTCCACTTTGTGGCCCCATTTCTTGAGGTTGGCTCTGCATCTCGTGGTGCCAGAGCGCAGTCTGTTCAGCGCCTTCCAAGTCGCCCAGTCTCTGTGTGCCCAGGGGGGAGTCTCTCATTTGGTATCAGCAATTGATTGAGGTTCTGGGTTTGAGCCTGCCACTTTTGGACTCTCGCTTGCTGAGGTGTTCCAGCGAGTGTCTCTGTAGATCTTAGAAAACTATTTCTTGATTTAAGTCGTTGACGTGCTGGCTGATACCCAAACAGGGGAGGCTGCCTTGGTCCTTTCACTATTGGCTGCTACTTCCCGGCGGATGTCAGGTGGTGCAATACCAGCTAAGCAGTGTAATTTCTCCAGTGGTGTAGGGCGCAGACACCCCATGATAATGCAGCATGTCTCATTAAGAGCCACATCCACTGTTTTAGCGTGGTGAGATGTGTTCCACACTGGGCATGCATACTCAGCAGCAGAGTAGCATAGCGCAAGGGCAGATGTCTTCACTGTGTCTGGTTGTGATCCCCAGGTTGTGCCAGTCAGCTTTCCTATGATATTGTTTCTAGCACCCACTTTTTGCTTGATGTTCAGGCAGTGCTTCTTGTAGGTCAGAGCACGGTCCAGAGTGACTCCCAGGTATTTGGGTGCGCTGCAATGCTCCAGTGGGATTCCTTCCCAGGTGATCCTCAGAGCTCGGGATGCTTGGCTTGTTCTTGAGATGAAAAGCACATGTCTGTGTTTTAGATGGATTAGGGATCAGCTGGTTTTCCCTGTAATAGGCAGTAAGAGCACCTAGAGCTTTCGGAGAGCTTCTGTTCAACCATCTCAAAGCTCCCTGCTTGAGCGGTGATGGCACGATCATCAGCATAGATGAAGTTCTCTGTCCCTTCTGGCAGTGGCTGGTCATTTGTGTAGATTTTGAACTTATTGTGTTGTTGCATGCCAACAGAGATCATTTTGTTGTACAATTTTGTTGTACAATTTTTCACGCACTGGATCTTGTGTTGTGCAAAATATAATATAATATAATATCTATATAATAAAAATGTAATGTTCATTTGTGGGATTAGCATAACTAAAAAGCCACTGGACAAATTGACACAAAATTTGGACACAAGACACCTAACAGTCCAACGAGTGTCCATCACCCCTTAAAAAATAAAACACACACATATGGCAGCAATAGAGATAGAGGGCCATATAAGATAGAGCATTATAACCCTCAGAAATTTCAGATTGACCCTTCTAGGGGTTGCGACCCCCAGGTTGAGAACCAATGGACTAGAGACAAAGATAGCACTTGAAGAAATGGATGGTGGTGTCATGAGTAGAAGATGGCATTGCTTGGATTTATTGTAAAATCGTGTTGTAGGAACCGTGGGAAGACAGAAGTCAACTTAGCTGAACTTTCCTAGTTTGAGTTAGGCTTCCTTTGAAGGAAAGGCTTGAAATAAAAAGTATAGGGCAGTGGTTCTCAACCTTCCTAATGCCGCGACCCCTTAGTACCCCTTAGTGGTGACCCCCAACCATAACATTATTTTCGTTGCTACTTCACATCTGTCATTTTGCTGCTGTTATGAATTGTAATGTAAATATCTGATATGGAGGATGTAGTTTCAAATCCCAAATACCCGATATGCCCAAATTTGAATACTGGTGGGGTTGGGGTAGATTGATTTTGTCATTTGGGAGTTGTAGTTGCTGGGATTTATAGTCCACCTACAATCAAAGAGCATTCCGAACACCACCGACAATGGAATTGAACCAAACCTGGCACACAGAACTCCCATGACCAAGAGAAAATACTGGGAGGGTCTGGTGGACATTGACCTTGGGTTTTTGGAGTTGTAGTTCACCTCCATCCAGAGAGCACTGTGGACTAAAACAATGATGGATCTACACCAAACTTGGCACGAATACTCAGTATGCCCAAATGCGAACACTGGAGGACTTTGAGGAAAATAGACCTTGACGTTTGGGAGTTGTAGTTGCTGAGATTTATAGTTCGCTCACAATGAAATAACATTGTGAGTGATAGAATTGGACCAAACTTCCCACACAGAGCCCACATGACCAACAGAAAATACTGTATTTTCTGATGGGCTTTGGCGACCCCTCTGACACCCCCTCGCGACCCCCACAGGGGTCCCAACCCCCAGGTTGAGAAACACTGAGATAGAGTATTATAACCTTCACAAATTTCAGATCGACCCTTCTAGGGGTTGCGACCCCCAGGTTGAGAACCGGTGGACTAGAGGCAAAGATAATAGTTGAAGAAATGTATGGTGGTGTCATGAGTAGAAGATGACGTTGCTTGGATTTATCATGTTGTAGGAATCGTGGGAAGACAAAAGTCAACTTAGCTGAACTTTCCTAGTTTGAGTTAGGCTTCCTTTGAAGGAAAGGCTTGAAATAAAAAGTATAGGGAATAGGGAATGTATGGGTCTCTCGATGGTGTGATGGACTTTGTAGTTCAACTGTATCTTTGGAAAAAGGAGTTCAAGATGCGGAGAAGTCAACTTCTTCTTGCAGTATTTGTCCCCCTCCTACCTGCTTTTAACAGCCTTGGCAATGCTCGGTCTGAAGGCACAGTAACCATAGGAACGGAAAACACACAAGGTAAAGCAGCCTGCGCCCCCCACACTTATGATTTCGACTTTGTTTATGCGTCTTTTTGTAATGTTTTGGCTTTCTCTAGAAAGCCCTTGACTTCTGCCATGCGGGAGTGGTGCTTTTTCTGAAGCCGCCTCTTCCATTCTCTTGGAGGAACACGGTGTGTTTGTGCCGATGAGTGTCGGTGTATTTGTGGAGCAAAATGCATCCGTGTCCCCCTCCCCAGGCTTGCGTCGATGTTGCAGCCTCGCTTCTCCATTGACCTTCATGCCCGTTAGGATTAGCTTTGCTTCGGTAAGACGTCGGGCTTGCCGTCTTTGGAGAGGAGACTCAGGAATGGTCGGGAACGTTCAGGCCTTCGAGCCTCCCCTGGCCTTTACCTCCTTTCCTTCTCTTCCTTTCCATCTCCGCAGAAGCCTAAATGCCCCGGGCATTTTGGCCTACCTTTGTTGACTCGTTTGGGCTTGCAACGAGAAGAGATACGCACCTGATGAGGAAAGTTTGCTTTGCTTTGCGAGCTTCCAAGGCGGGTTTGTCACTGCCGGACCGAAAATCCAGACACAAGCCAAACGGAGCACTGGATGTCCTCATGCACAGCAGCATTCTCATTTTTTTTCACTGCGATATTCTCTTTTCTCTACTTTAAGCCCAGTCAGAGTTTTGAGTTTCTGAAAAATACTGGACCCTGAACCTGTTAGATATGTATAGACTAAGAGGTGTGGAAGGGCTCAGGCCATTTGACCAGAGGCAGACTAATCCATTTGGAGAAGTTTAATCTTCCTTTTCAACATAACATTGGTAGAGTAAAACACAACAGGAAGGCCGAGCTATAGGATAGCTTGTTTTTAAAAATAAAATACGGTCCGAGTCAAATAACTTATCATCTATACTTGAGTATAATCCGAAGTGAAAATAAGATACGGTGGGAGTCCAATAACTTACTGTCTATCCACAAGTATAAGCCAAACCCAAAATAATATATCGTTGGAGTCAAATAACTTACCGTCTATACTCGAGTATAAGCTGAAGCGGAAATAAGTTATCGTTGGAGTCAAATAACTTACCGTCTATACTCGAGTATAAGTCGAATCAAAAATAAGATACCATCGGAGTCAAATAACTTACCGTCTATACTCGAGTATAAGCCGAACCAAAATTAAGACACTGTCGGAGTCAAATAACTTATCGTCTATACTCGAGTATAAGCCGAACCAAAATTAAGATACCGTCGGAGTCAAATAACTTACCGTTTATACTTGAGTATAAGCCGAACTGAAAATAAGTTACTGTCGGAGTCAAATAACTTACCATTTATACTTAAGTATAAGCCGAACCGAAAATGAGATACCGTCGGAGTCAAATAACTTACCGTCTATACTCGAGTATAAGCCGAACTGAAAATAAGTTACCGTTGGAGTCAAATAACTTACCGTTTATACTTGAGTATAAGCCGAACCGAAAATGAGATACCGTCGGAGTGAAATAACTTATCGTTTATACTTGAGTATAAGCCGAACCGAAAATTAAGATACCGTCGGAGTCAAATAACTTACCGTCTATACTCGAGTATAAGCCGAACTGAAAATAAGTTACCGTCGGAGTCAAATAACTTACCGTTTATACTCGAACATAAGCCAAACTGAAAATAAGATAAAGTCAGAGTCAAATAACTTATCTTCTATACTTGAGTATAAGCCGAATCGAAAATAAGATCCCGTTGGAGTCAAATAACTTACCGTCTATACTCAAGTATAAGCCGAACCAAAAATAAGATTCCGTCAGAGTCAAATAACTTACCGTCTATACTCGAGTGTAAGCTGGCCTGGATAAAGGTAACCAGCCAGGCTTTGAAGCTGCAAGGCCATTAAATACTAATCAAGGTGGCTGGTTGCAACAATAACACGTGCCTCAAGCAAACAAGAGTTCTTTCTCCGACCCTGGACATCATTCCACAGATATATAAACCCCACTTGCCTCGTTTCCAACAGACCACACAACCTCTGAGGGTGCCTGATATATATGTGGGTGAAATGTCAGGAGAGAATGCTTCTGGAACATGGCCAGACAGCCTAGAAAACTCACAGCAACCTGGTGATAATAAGATTTCTGTCCTTTATGGCTAGGGAACTAGTAAGGTTTCCTATCTCTTTCTGCTCCTTGGTAGTAGCAGTCTCCTCCTGTATGGGATCCGTAAGGGATCCTCAACTCGTTGCCCTTTTCAACCTGGGGAGGTTGCATCAAAGCGACTTCTTGTCTCAACGGTCGTGCTTGGCTTGACCTCTTCCCATTGGGATGAGTCCTAAGCCATCGAAGAAACAGACAGCCCTGGGAGGCAAACACCTTTGAGACGAGCACAATGACAACAATGAGATGGAGGCGGATGCAGGGATCTCGAAAGCCCCTGTTTGGGCTGCTCTCCCCCTCCAAGCCTCTCCATCTCCAGTTCCCCTTGGGCCATCCCCATCTCCAGACAGGTTAAAAGGCTAATAACGGAGGTCTAGCCTTTGCTCAACTCCCTGACCTGTCTTGTCAAGCGGCTGTGATTTCCAACCAGGGCCTGGATGGTAAATTGGGGAGCTCGCCTTTCTTTGCCGGGAGCCAGTAAATGAGCCGCCTCTTAACCTTGGCCATAGAGTCATAGAGTGATAGAGTTGGAGAAGACCACATGGGCCATCTAGTCCAACCCCCTTCCATGCAGGAAAAGCACAAAGCACTCATGACAGATGGCCATCCAGCTATGATGATGATGATAGAGTTGGAAGAGACTACTTGAACCATCTAGTCCAACCCCCTTCCATGCAGGAAAAGCACAAAGCACTCATGACAGATGGCCATCCAGCTATGATGATGATGAAGATGATAGAGTTGGAAGAGACTACTTGAACCATCTAGTCCAACCCCCTTCCATGCAGGAAAAGCACAAAGCACTCATGACAGATGGCCATCCAGCCATAATGTTGATGATAATGTTGGTGATGTTGATATTGTTGATGTTGATGATGATGATGATAGAGTTGGAAGACACTATTTGAACCATCTAGTCCAATCCCCTTCCATGCAGGAAAAGCACAAAGTACTCATGACAGATGGCCATCCAGCTATGATGATGATGATGATAGAGTTGGAAGACACTACTTGAACCATCTAGTCCAATCCCCTTCCATGCAGGAAAAGCACAAAGCACTCATGACAGATGGCCATCCAGCTATGATGATGATGATGATAGAGTTGGAAGACACTATTTGAACCATCTAGTCCAATCCCCTTCCATGCAGGAAAAGCACAAAGTACTCATGACAGATGGCCATCCAGCTATGATGATTGATGATAATGTTGGTGATGTTGATATTGTTGATGTTGATGTTGATGATGATAGAATTGGAAGAGACCACATGGGCCATCTAGTCCAACCCCCTGCCATGCGGGAAAAGCACAAAGCACTCATGACTGATGGTCATCCAGCCATAATGTTGATGATGATATTGGTGATGTTGATGTTGGTGATGTTGATGTTGTTGTTGTTGTTGTTGTTGTTGTGTTGTTGTTGATGATGTTGATGATGATAGAGTTGGAAGAGACCACACAGGCCATCTAGTCCAACCCCCTTCCATGTAGGAAAAGCACAAAGCACTCATAACAAATGGCCATCCAGCCATAATGTTGATGATAATGTTGATGTTGATGCTGCTGCTGCTGCTGCTGCTGATAATAGAGTTGGAAGAGACCACATGGGCCATGTAGCCCAACCCCTTGCCCTGCAGGAAAACCACAATCAAGCCACCCCCGAGAGAAGGTCATCCAGCCATGATGATGATGATGATGATGATGATGATGATGATGATGGAGTTGGAAGAGACCACATGGGTCATCTAGCCCAACCCCTGCAATGCGGGAAAAGCACAAGACACTCATGACAAATGACCATCCAGCTATAATGATGATGATGATGATGATGATGATGATGATGATGATGATGATGATGATAGAGTTGGAAGGGACTACTTGAGCCATCTAGTCCAATCTCCTTCCATGGAGAAAAAGCACAAAGCTTCCCTAGCAGATGGCCATCCAGCCATGATGATGGTGATGATGATGATGATGATGGAGTTGGAAGAGACCATATGGGCCATCTAGTCCCAACCCCTGCCATGCAGGAAGAGCACAATCAAAGCACCCCCGACAGATGGCCATAATAATAATAATAATAATAATAATAATAATAATAACAACAACAAGAAGAGCAATTATCATGATAATAGAGTTGGCAGAGAGCCCACATGGGCCATCTAGTCCAACCCCCTGCCATGCAGGAAAAGCACAAAGCACTCCTGACAGTTGGCCATTCAGCCATAATAATGACAACAAAAACATGATCATGATAATAGAGTTGGCAGAGAGCACATGGGCCATCTAGTCCAACCCCTGCTATGCAAGGAAAGCACAATCAAAGCACCCCCGATAGATGGCCATAATAATAATAATAATAATAATAATAATAATAATAATAATAATAATACAATTATCCTGATAATAGAGTTGGCAGAGACACCACATGGGCCATCTAGTCCAACCCCCTGCCATGCAGGAAAAGCACAATCAAAGAACACTTGACAGTTGGCCATCCAGCCATAATGATAACAACAACAACAACAACAATGATCATGATAATAGAGTTGGCAGAGACATCACATGGGCCATCTAGTCCAACCCCCTCCTACGCAGGAAAAGCACAAAGCACCCCTGACAGATGGCCTTCCAGCCTCTGTTTAAGAGCTTCCAAGGAAGGAGCCTCCATCACACTCTGAGGCAGAGAGTTCCACTGCTGAACAGCTCCCATAGTCAGGAAGTTCTTCCTAATGTTCAGGTGGAATCTCCTTTCCTGCAATGTGAACCTATTGCTCTGCTTGTGGTCCACAAAGACTCCTAGATCCCTTTCACAGACCGTTAGATCAGGCGTGGGCAAACTTCAGCCCTCCAGGTGTTTTGGACATCAGTAGTTCAAGTGGTCTCAAAGTGCATTCGTTCATGTTGATGCACCCAAGTGCAGTTCTCCAGTCGCACGGTTGTTATTGTAGTTGGACTCCTACAAAATGAATTGGCATTGAAAAAGAATGTGTGCGATTACAGATTCCAAAACCGTCTCCCAAAGCATTGGCTTGTGTTGAGTTGGGCTCCTTCTGGCTTGTCGTGTGTTAAGTGTGCCTTTCCCAGCTGGAGCGGGCGGCCGTTGGCTCCCGTTCAGGAATTCCACATTATCTCCAACCCATTTCCAGCTTCCTCCCAGCAAACAGCTCCGCTTCTGTCTTCCTATGGCTTACATCTGGAAAACGTTACTTCTGGGTGTCGGCCATGAGTGCAAAAACGGACGAGTGAGACAGAGTTGGTTCCTCTTTTAGCTTTCATTCAACTCGCTTGTCAATAGGAACTACAACTCCAAAACTCAAGGTCAATACCCACCAAACCTTTCCAGTATTTTCTGTTGGTCATGGGAGTTCTGTGTGTCAAGTTTGGTTCAATTCCATCATTGGCAGGGTTCACAATTCTCTTTGATTGTAGGTGAACTATAAATCCCAGCAACTACAACTCCCAAATGTCAAGGTCGATTTTCACCCAAACTCCGCCAGTGTTCACATTTGGGCATATTGAGTATTTGTGTCATGTTTGGTTCAGATTCATCATTGTTTGAGTCCACAGTGTTCTGTGGATGTAGGTAAACTACAATTCCAAAACTCAAGGTCAATAACCACCAAACACTTCCAGTATTTTCTCTTGGTCATGCGAGTTCTGTGTGCCAAGTTTGGTTCAATTCTATCTTTGGGGAGTTCAGAATGTTTTTGAGTTTAGGTGAACTATAAATCCCAGTAACGACAACTCTCAAATGTCAAGGTCTATTTTCCCCCAAACTCCACCAGTGTTCACATCTGGGCCTATTGAGTATGCATGCCAAGTTTGGTCCAGATCCATCATTGTTTGAGTCCACAATGTTCTCTGGATGTGAGTGAACTACAACTCCAAAACTCAAGGTCTACCAAATCCTTCCAGTAGTTTCTGTTGGTAATGGGAGTTCTCTGTGTCAAGTTTGGTTCAGTTCAATCATTGGTGGGATTCAGAATTCTCTTTGATTGTAGGTGAACTATAAATCCCAGCAACTCTCAAATGTCAAGGTCTATTTTCCCAAACTCCACTAGTGTTCACATCTGGGCATATTGAATATTCGTGCCAAGTTTGGTCTAGATCCATCATTGGTGGGGATTGAAATGCTTTTTGATTGTAGGTGATCTATAAATCCCAGCAACTGCAACTCCCAAATGACAAAATCAACCCCCCCTTCCAACCGCACCAGTATTCAAATTTGGGCATATCGGATATTTGTGCCAAATTTGGTCCAGTGGGCGAAAATACATCCTGCATATCAGATATTTACATGACGATTCATAACAGTAGCAAAATGACAGTTATGAAGTAGCAACCAAAATAATATTATGGTTGGGGGTCACCACAACATGAGGAACTGTATCAAGGTGTCACGGCATTCGGAAGGTTGAGAAACACTGCCCTAGAATATTTGTACAAATCTGGGCCCTTTTCTGGGGGACCCAGAACATCTTCAAATGAGGCTCCACCACTGTTGACTGAATGCATTTGGACACCACTTGAACGTCTATGGGATCATGGGAGTTGCAGTTCTCCAAGGTCTTTCACCTTCTCTGCCAAAGAGTGCTGGTGCCGCACCAAGTTACAACTCTCAGGAGTCCATAAGATCAAGACAAGTCAGTCAAAGTGCCCTCAAACAGCATTAATTCTACAGATTAGATGTACCCGAGGTCCTCCAAAGGTCCTCCAAAGTGATTCTATGGTCCTCAAAGCTCTCTATGTGTTCAAAGAGCTCGTGTAATAGTTGTATTTTGCAGTTCGCTTTTTTTTACAGCTACTTTGGAATGAGGATGAGGGGACTCTGCCTTATAGTTAATGTTTACCAGAGACAAATCTCTCTCTCTCTCTTTCTCCGTGGGACCAGGACAACCCGTCCCATCTTGGGAGATACCAGAACCCAGTTCTCGGGAGCTTGTTTCCTCTCTCGACAAGCAGCGGAAGTCCAGAGGTCACGTCAACCCTACATTGCAGGACTTCCCACAATGTGGAATTTCCTCGCTTGCCGGCTGGGGAGATAGCAGCATTGCATTTTGTTGATCTCCGTCCCATGTTTTGGATACTTCTCTCACCACCATGGAAGGAGATTTCCTAGCTATGGTGGAATGGACCTTCTAGCTGTCTTTGCTTCTGTTTTTTTTGTTGTGAAGTAAAACTATACTTATCCCCTCCCCATCTTGACCTCGCTCTAATTTTTGTGGGTGCTCTTGTCCCCTTCAAGGCAGTTTCTTAAAGGAAACCAAAGCCAACAATGGTGCTCTATGAGAAATGTGTAGAAAGTGTGACCCACGGCTATACCTTGCCCCCAGGACTATGCTCTGTAGCTCTTTGAAACCATCAAACTCTCCAACTTGCCCTAAAATTAGAGCTCAAACTCCCAAAGTTGAAGGGGTTTCTGTGAAGGAAGGACGATAATATGGACATCTTGTCCTTGGTGATGGCCTCATATTGCTAGAAGAACATCATGTTGACATGTTGCTCTTGGTGGTGGTCTCATATCAAAACATGAACATATAGTCCTTGTTGTGGTGGCCTCAATTCCAAGAGGAACAACATGTAGACATGCTGCTCTTGGTGGTGGCCTCATATCAAAACATGAACACATAGTTCTTGTTGTGGTGGCCAAAATTGAAAAAGGACCATCATGTAGACACATTGCTCTTGGTGGTAGCCCCATATCATAACATGAACATATAGTCTTTGTTGTGGTGGCCTCAATTACAAGAGGAACATCAGGTAGACATGTTGCTCTTGGTGGTGGCCCCGTATAAAAACATGAACAATAGTCCTTGTTGTGGTGGCCTCAATTCCAAGAGGAACATCATGTAGACATGTTGCTCTTGGTGGTGGCCGTGTATAATAACATGAACAATAATCCTTGTTGTGGTGGCCTCAATTGCAAGAGGAACAATATGTAGGCATGTTTCTCTTGGTGGTGGCCTCATATCAAAACATGAGCATGTAGTCCTTGTTGTGGTGGCCTCAATTTCAAGAGGAACAACATGTAGGCATGTTGCTCTTGGTGGTGGCCCTGTATAATAACATGAACAATAGTCCATGTTGTGGTGGCCAAAATTGAAAAAGGAACATCATGTAGACATGTTGCTCTTGGTGGTAGCCTCGTATCATAGCATGAACATGTAGTCCGTGTTGTGGTGGCCTAAACTGAAAAAGGAACATCATGTAGACACATTGCTCTTTGTGGTGGCCTCATATCAAACATGAAAATATAGTCCATGTTGTGGTGGCCAAAATTGAAAAAGGAACATCATGTAGACACGTTGCTCTTGGTGGTAGCCCCATATCATAACATGAACATATAGTCCTTGTTGTGGTGGCCTCAATTGTAAGAGGAACAACATGTAGACATGTTTCTCTTGGTGGTGGCCCCATATCATAACATGAACACATAGTCCTTGTTGTGATGGCCTCAATTGCAATAGGGACATCATGTTGACATGTTGTCATGGGAAACTGAGAAGGACAAAATGTGGACACAATGGGGTAGGGTACTTGTGATCCACAGACTACATGTGATCCAAAGGCCGCTTTGTTGTGATAGCTTCATTTTGGTGATGGTGGCTTCATGTTGCAAGAGGAGCATCATGCGCTACTCTTACTGATGACTCCTTACGAAGGGAGGGGAAGGATATAGCATGGCTATGATGTCCTTGGTCATGTCCTCATATGGTGCCCTGAAAGTGAGGTGGCATTGGGTAGCAACATGTTTGGTGGGTAGGGATCAGTAGAGTGTGCATTTATTCCAGATTCAGGACCAGCCAAAGTATCAAAGGACCGTTGCTTGCAAGGCCAAGAGACAGTTTCGATTGCAGGCTGGACCGAACGGGAAAAACAGAAATGACATTCCTGTCGGACAGAGGATGACTCAACTGTTTTCTATGCCGATGACTCAGTGTCTCCATAGCTTCGGTGAAGTGGCTTGTTGGGGCTCTTGAGAAAAACACAGAAGTCTTTTGTCCTATATTTGTTTTCCTGTCTCTGCAGCCTGTCAGATTTCTCTACAGCGCAGTCAGGAAACAAGTTGCATGCCAACCAAATGGGGAACCGATGTTCTCCTTGCCTTCTACTGTCTTTTCCTCCATTTCTAAAGGGCTGCATCCATTTTGAGTGGTCAGCAATGGCTCCTACCAAAACCTCAGGGCACGATTTGGTTCTGGAAAGAAATCTAAATATTTACACCTGAACAATGTTCACTTTTGGGGCTCCCCAGATGGGCCACCCTACTGCATTCTGGGCAATTTATTTATTTATCGTGTCATCAGCAACGAGACCATTGTATTACATTTCTAAAGAGAACAAACAAACAAATAAAAAACCCACAAATTTTGCAAGCTTGGTAGTTGATTAAATGTCCTTTGACTAGTATCTGGCCACTTGGAGTGCCTCTGGTGTTGCCGCAAGGAGGTCCTCCATTGTGCATGTAGCAGGGCTCAGGGTGCATTGCAGCAGGTGGTCAGTGGTTTGCTCTTCTCCACACTCGCATGTCGTGGACTCCACTTTGTGGACCCAATTCTTGAGGTTGGCTCTGCATCTTGTGGTGCCCAAGTGCAGTCTGTTCAGCGCCTTCCAAGTCGCCCAGTTTTCTATGTGCCCAGGGGGGAGTCTCTTATCTGGTATCACCCACGGATTGAGGTGCTGGGTTTGAGCCTGCCACTTTTGGACTCTCGCTTGCTGAGGTGTTCCAGCGAGTGGAACACCTCAGCAAGCTCAGGAAGCTCAGGTCGCTGCTGCCAGCAAACAGGCCTTTTTCCATCTACGACAAGCGAGGCAACTGGCACCTTACCTGTCGGATGAGGCTCTGGCAACAGTCATCCATGCCATGGTCACATCTAGGCTGGACTATTGTAACGCCTTGTATGTTGGCCTTCCTATTTCTACGACCCAAAAGCTCCGTATTGTCCAGAATGCTGCAGCCAGGTTACTCACAAAAACGCCCATGAAATGCCATATAACACCAGTGCTGCGGCATCTACACTGGCTCCCAATTGAGTATCGTGGTTTGTATAAGATGCTGGTCCTGACCTTGAAAACTTTATATGGCCAGGGCCCATTGTATCTTAGAGACCATCTCTCCTTCTACCATCATCGGAGATCGCCACGACCATCCCAACGCGATTTGCTCTGTTTACCAGGTCCTAGGGAAGTGCGCTTGGAAAGCACCAGACGCAGGGCCTTCTCTGTATCTGCCCCTGCCTTGTGGAATTCCTTGCCTCCCTATTTGAGAGCCATACGTGACTTGGGGCATTTTATCCTAGCACTTAAGACCTGGCTTTTTATCAGAGCATTTGATCCATGGTAATTTTAATATTTGTATGTATGTGTTTTATCCTGTATAATTTCTGCACTGTAAATTGCCTGGAGCATCTTGGATGTAGCGTGATTAATAAGTAATTAAAGATGATGATGATGATGATGATGATGAGTGTCTCTGTAGATCTTAGAAAACTATGTCTTGATTTAAGTTGTTGACGTGCTGGCTGATATCCAAACAGGGGATGAGCTGGAGATGTCTCTGCCTTGGTCCTTTCACTATTGGCTGCTACTTCCCGGTGGATGTCAGGTGGTGCAATACCGGCTAAACAGTGTAATTTCTCCAGTGGTGTAGGGCGCAGACACCCTGTGATAATGCGGCATGTCTCATTAAGAGCCACATCCACTGTTTTAGTGTGGTGAGATGTGTTCCACACTGGGGATGCATACTCAGCAGCAGAGTAGCACAGCGCAAGGGCAGATGTCTTCACTGTATCTGGTTGTGATCCCCAGGTTGTGCCAGTCAGCTTTCGTATGATATTGTTTCTAGCACCCACTTTTTGCTTGATGTTCAGGCAGTGCTTCTTGTAGGTAAGAGCATGGTCCAGAGTGAGTCCCAGGTATTTGGGTGCGCTGCAATGCTCCAGTGGGATTCCTTCCCAGGTCATCCTCAGAGCTCGGGATGCTTGTTTGTTCAGGTGAAAGGCACATGTCTGTGTTTTAGATAGATTGGGGATAAGTTGGTTTTCCCTGTAATAGGCAGTAAAAGCACCTAGAGCTTCGGAGAGCTTCTGTTCAGCCATCTCAAAGCTCCCTGCTTGAGCAGTAATGGCATGATCATCAGCATAGATGAAATTCTCTGTCCCTTCTGGCAGTGGCTGGTCATTTGTGTAGATGTTGAACATGGATGGAGCGAGCACGCTCCCCTGAGGCAGGCCGTTCTTCTGTTTCTGGGCAATGTGAAAGTGATGTTACGAGCGATTTCCCCTGACCTACTTCTATTTATCACAGGATGCTGAAACTGCACATGTGTCATGATATAAGTCCCTATAGGTTACGTACCAACGGACAACTCAGAACTGAGAATGGTCCTGATGTGACAGGTGCTGAAGTGGTGTGAGGTTTGAGAATGGACCCAGTGGAACATAGACCAGTCCTCAAGTTCCTTTCCTTGAAAGTCCGCACAACAAAGGAGACATACCATGAGATGAAAGAGTTTGATGGTGATGATTCCCCATCATATGATGGAGTCACGAATTGGCATTGTCCATTCCAATGTGGTCGGACTTTGGTGCAAACAGCTCCAATTCCAGGGCGACCCACTCTGCTATTGATGGACACACCATCCAGCAAGTGGAGGTCACCATTTTGGAAAGTCATCATGTAAGCATTAGCCACTTAGTCCAAAATGTCAACATTACTCATCCAAGACCATCTTCCCATGCATAAGGTCTCCGTTCGCTGGGTCTATCCGGATTCTCACACCTTTCTAGAAGGAGGAACGAGTCAAATGTTCTCAGGCTCTCTTGACAATGACGTGCCATGGAAACCAGGAGGACTTTTTCCACAGACTGATCACTCAGGAGGAAAGCTGGGTCCATCTCTCTGATCCTGAGACTCAAGTCCAGTCAATGCAATGGAAGCCTCTTGACTCACCGCCTCCAAAGAAGGCACGTGCCCAACTCTCGGCAGGCAAGGTCATGCTCACAGGATTTTGGGACCAGCATGGAGGAGGATGGATGGGTTTCCTAGCAAAGGGTCCCAGGATTAATGGGGCAGACTAGGCTTCACTGCTGTAGTAATTGCGGGAGGCCATCAACACCAAGTGACAATGTGGCATGTTCACCAAAGGTGCCCGCCTTCTGCAAGACAATGCACCTGTTCACAACTCCCATGTTGCCCAAATGGAAGAAGCATGCGCCTGTGGATTTGGAATTCTCCCGCACCCCCCTTCTTCACCTGACTTCGCACCATTGGAATAATAATAATAATAATAATAATAATAATAATAATAATAATAATAAACTTAATTATAACCCGCTACCATCTCCCCAGGGGACTCGGTGCGGCTTACATGAGGCCGAGCCCAGAATACAACCATACAAGCAATAACAACAACAATACAAGAAATTAAAATCAAACAAGACAATAAAACAATAACATAAGCATCAACAGTAGGACAACACACTTTAAAATCTATGGGTAGGCCAAATGTAATTAAAATTTGAAAATAATGCTGGACATGGGTGAAAAGGTGATGGGGCGGTTTGTGGAAACATACAAGCAGACCTAAAATGTAAAGTGCTTTGGAGAACAAAGTGCTATGGGATAATTATTCTGGGAAGGCACACTGGAACAACCACGTTTTCAAGCTCCTCCTGAAGACTGCCAGAGTTGGGGCATGCCTGATGTCCTTAGGAAGTGAGTTCCAGAGTCGAGGGGCCACCACCCAAAAGGCCCTCTCTCTCGTCCCCACCAATCGCGCTTGTGATGCAGTTGGGAGTGTGAGCAGGGCCTCTCCAGATGATCGAAGAGATAGTGTGGGTTCGTATATAGAAATGCGGTCACGCAGGTAGGCGGGTCCCAAACTGTTCAGGGCTTTGTAGGTAAGCACCTGCACCTTGAATTGGGACCAGTAAATGAACGGCAGCCAATGGAGCTCCTTGAACAGGAGGGTTGACCGCTCCCTGTAAGGAGCTCCGGTTAACAACCTGGCTGCCACCCGTTGGACCATCTGGAATTTCCGAGCCGTTTTCAAGGGCAGCCCCACGTAGAGTGCAATACAGTAATCCAGTCTAGAGGTGACTAAGGCATGGACCACCCTGGACAGATCAGCCTTCGCGAGGTACGGTCGCAGTTGGCGCATGAGTCTCAATTGTGCAAAAGCCCTCCCGGCCACCGCCGACGCCTGAGCTTCAAGCGTAAGTGATGAGTCCAGGAGGACACCCAAACTGCGGACCTGTGACTTCAGGGGGAGTGTAACCCTGTCCAGCACAGGTTGCCACCCTATACCCCGATCTGGTTTACGATCGACCAGGAGGACCTCTGTCTTGTTGTGATTGATCTTCAGCTTCATCCAGACAGCCACAGCGGCCAGGCACTTGTCCAGCACCCAAGGGTCTTCCTTGGAATTAGGTGGAAAGGTGTAGTATAGTTGTGTGTCATCCGCACCCAACTCCAAAACTCTGGATGACCTCTCCCAGCGGTTTCATGTAGATGTTAAAAAGCATGGGAGACAGAATAGAGCCTTGCTGGACCTCACAGGTCAAAGGCCAGGGGTCTCCCAGCTTCACCAATCTGGGGCTGTTTTCTTGTTGTTTGGATGCTTTCTTATGTGGAGATCATTCCTAAAGGGTGAGGAGATTGTCAGTCAGGGTAGTCATGCAAAAGTGAATAAGAATCGGCAAAGAAAGGGCACAGCTCAGGCCCACAAAGAGAGATAGCAGAAGTGAGAACCGGGGACGATCGTCAGCCTTGTGTTCATAATGGACTTCCTCACATTCACTTGAGATGAACGGGAGAGAGACCACTCCGCTCAGCCTTTGCCAGCATGTAACTTTAATGCCAAGGTAATGAGCATGGGCATTTATTTGTAAAAGATCTTGAGATATCACCGCTCGGGAAGTGGATCATATTGCCAGGCAGCTTACCTGCTGGAATGAGTCCCATCAGCTGCAACCCAAGAGAAGTCAATGCAGCACCCGCTCACATTGTGGCTCACCTCAATGGATCCGCACTGGGTTTTAGTCTGAACTTTTGAGGAGCTGTCGTAGGGGAACAACACTCTCTCTCTCTCTCTCTCTCTCTAATATATATATATATATATATACTAGCTGTACCCGCCACGCGTTGCTGTGGCCAACCTTCCCTCCCTCTTTCTCTCCTTCTTCCCCCCTCTTTCCTTCCTTCCCTTCTTTTTCTTCTTATTTCCTTCCTTCTCTACCTTTCTTTTCTCTCCTTTCTTGTTCTTTCTTGTCTCTTTTCTTCCTTCTTTCCCTCTTTCGTTCCTTCTCTCCTTCCTTCCCTCTTTCACTTTTTTATTTCATTCTCTCCCTCCTCTCCTTCCTTCCTTCTCTACCCTTCTGTCTTTCCTTCTTTATCTCCTTCCCTCCTTCTTTCCCTCCTTCCTTCCTTCTCTACCCTTTCTTTCCTTCCTTCTCTCCTTCCTCCTTCTTTCCCTCCTTCTCTCCTCCTTCTTTCTTTCCTTCCTCTCTCCTTCCCTCCTTCTTTCCCTTCTCTTCCTCCTTCCTTCCTTCTCTTCTCCTTCTTCTTTCCTTCCTTCTTTCCCTCCTTCTATCCTTCCTTCCCCCTTTCTGTGTATGTGTTTTGTGTGTATATATGCATATGTGTGTGTGTGTGTGTGTGTGTATGTATATATATATATTAGGGCTGGGCGGTTTCGTTTCGTTAATTCGTAATTCGTTAATAATTCGTTAATTTTTTCAATTACAAAACGATAACGAACCATTCTGGAGCAATTATTTAAAAAAACGAATTTTCAAAAACGTTTTGTAAATGCTTCGTATTTCGATATTGTATTCGTTTCGTTATTGTTTTGAGGTCGTTTCGTTATTATTTCCGCATGTCTGGGCCAGTTTTATGGTTTAATTAGTGAAAAAAAAATATAATATCACACCAACAGTCAACAACAGAGGGAGAGGGAAGCTTCAGAAGGTTTTGGAGGTTTTTTAGCGTATTTCACGGTCGCGTCCGCCATTAACGAATCGATTCGTTATTGTTTCGGAAATCGATTCGTTAATTTTTTACCATTTACGAAATTTCGTAAATATCGAACTTTTTAAAAGGAAAATTTTGTAATTATTTTAAATATCGAAACAAAAAAAACCCCCAAATACAAATCGATTTTAGAAACAAATTTTTCCGTTGTTACCCAGGCCTAATATATATATATATATATATATATATATATATATATATATATGAGGGGCGTGCGTATTGTAATGTATTTTTTTTTACTTTTTAAGTCCCTTCCGCTGTGTTTTTCAGTATTTTTATGAGTGATGGTCACTCGTTGGCCTGAGAGGTGTCTTGTGTCCAAATTTGGTGTCAATTTGTCCAGTGGTTTTTGAGTTATGCTAATCCCACAAACAAACATTACATTTACACACACACGCACACACACACCTCCTTTCTGTTCTGTTTGACTTCATCCCATCCAAAAAATAGCATTGAATGTTTGCCGTGTATGTGTACTGTGATCTGTCCTGAGTCCCCTTCAGGGTGAGAAGGGCAGAATATAAATAAAGTGTTGTTGTTGTTGTTTTGTTGTTATTATTATTATTACTAGGGATGTCTGATCCGTAAAAATTTGTTCAAAGGTCATTATGAAACTGGATGCTTGCATTTCGTTTCTAAAGTGTTTCTAAAGTATAGTTTGTGAAAAATTGGTTACTATAACGAGAGTAATAGTTACTGTTATTATTATTATTACTAGGGATGTCTGATCCATAAAAAATGGTTCAAAGGTCATTATAAAACTGGATGCTGGCATTTCGTTTCTAAAGTGTTTCTAAAGTATAGTTTGTGAAAAATCCGTTACTATAACAAGAGTAACGAAATTTCGTTACTATGATTACTATTATTATTATTACTAGTGATGTCTGATCCATAAAAAATGGTTCAAAGGTCATTACAAAACTGGATTCTGGCATTTCATTTCTAAAGTGTTTCTAAAGTATAGTTTGTGAAAAATTCATTACTATAATGGAGTAAAAAATGTTACTATGATTATTATTATTACTAGAGATGTGTGATCCATAAAAAATGGTTTAAAGGTCATTATAAAACTGGATTTTGGCATTTCGTTTCTAAAGTGTTTCTAAAGTATAGTCTGTGAAAAATTAGATACTATAATGAGAGTAACGAAATTTCATTACTATGATTACTATTATTATTATTTGGGATGTACGATCCATAAAAATGGTTCAAAGGTCATTATAAAACTGGATGCTGGCATTTCGTTTCTAAAGTGTTTCTAAAGTATAGTTTGTGAAAAATCCATTACTATAATGGAGTAATGAAATTTTGTTACTATGATTATTATTATTACTAGGGATGTATGATCCATAAAAATTGGTTCAGAGGTCATTATAAAACTGGATGCTGGCATTTCATTTTTAAAGTGTTTCTAAAGTATAGTTTGTGAAAAATTCATTACTATAATGGAGCAACGAAATTTTGTTACTATGATTATTATTATTACTAGGGATGTATGATCCATAAAAAAGGGTTCAGAGGTCATTATAAAATTGGATGCTGGCATTTCATTTCTAAAGTGTTTCTAAAGTATAATTTGTGAAAAATTCATTACTATAATGGAGTAACGAAATTTTGTTACTATGATTATTATTATTACTAGGGATGTACGATCCATAAAAAATGGTTCAAAGGTCATTATAAAACTGGATGTTGGCATTTCGTTTCTAAAGTGTTTCTAAAGTATAGTTTGTGAAAAATCTGTTACTATAACGAGAGTAACGAAATTTCGTTACTGTGATTACGATTTTTGGGGAAACTTCATGGGCTCCTTTCTCCCACATTTGTAAATTTATTAGAGTGAAACTTGCTACAATAGTAAAGTGCGAGGACAAGATTTTGTGTCCTAGTTGGGGCGAAGCTATTTGGGGGATTGTCTAGTCAAATGCACAGTGGAGCATCCACATCTTTAGGTCTTTGCAGAAGGTGGACAGGGTGGGTGCTAATCTAATCTCCCTGGGGAGAGTGTTCCTTAGCTGGGGGGCCACCACCAAAAAGGCCCTCTCTCTCGTCCTCACCAACCGTGTTTGTAACGGGGGTGGAAGCGAGAGAAGGGCCTCCCCAGAAGATCCTAGAGCAGTGGTTCTCAACCTGGGGTCCCCAGATGTTTTTGGCCTACAACTCCCAGAAATCCCAGCTAGTTTACCAGCTGTTAGGATTTCTGGGAGTTGTAGGCCAAAAACATCTGGGGACCCCAGGTTGAGAACCACTGTTCTAGAGATTGTGTATGTTCTTAGGGAATGATGCGGTCATGAAGATATACTTATGTTTTTTTTGGATTTACCAAAGTTGCTTAATGCTTATAGTGAAAATCAAATTCACCTTGGGAGTCATCTGAATGTTACTGAATCTTAACGAAAATGATTGGTGAGTGTTTCGATTCCTAAATCCCCCCCTTACCTTTCCTGCATATTTCTAATATCGAATCATAGGCACAACTTTAACGAATTCGATCCGAAATACGAATTAAAAACGAAATTATGCACAACCCTAGTTGTTACGTCTGTTGCTTTTGTTGTTGATGTTTTCACCAGTGCTATCAATTTTCCAGCTACGGTATTGAAATACGATCTGGGTGCATGAGGTGACACCATGAGTTACCGCAGTGGGTGAAACCCACCCTAGGGATTCTGTTGCCATGTGCTTCAATGCTCTCTGGATCTTGGTTTGTGTTGTCTTGGGCTGGTTTTGGTTGCCGCGTTGTTGCAAGCGAGGCCCTTACAGGAAGGATGTGGCCGCAGCTGCCGCAAAACAGGAGCTTGTTGTGGCCGCGGAAGGTTTTGCATGAGGTTGAGCAAATGTGATTTGGAGTAAGTTGGGTGAGTTTGCTCATATCGAGGAGGAGCTTTTTGGTCGGAAAATGCGAGCTTCTGTTTCCTCTCTGGCTTGTTTGGGAGGACACCAGAGGCGGCCCTAGGTAATTTTCAATGGTAAGCAAACAGTATTTTGCCCCTCCCCAACCAATCATTGATATATATTTTCTGTTTGTCGTGGGAGTTCTGTGTGCCATATTTGGTTCAATTCCATCATTGGTGGAGTTCAGAATGCTCTTTGATTGTAGGTGAACTATACATCCCAGTAATAGTTCACTTTGCCGCATTTGCTTTCTAAAGACCCCGGCGTGTGCACCAAAAGTCACCTCTTCTCCTGACTTTCTCCTCAGCCATTGGGACGAGAGAGAGAGAGAGAGGGGTGGAGATGCCCACCTTTCCTGAAGGTAGGCGCAAAAACAAAGGAGGGAGCGGAGGTGGGAGATACCTCCAGCCGGAGGGGCTCTCTCTCTCTCTCTCTCTCTCTTGGTCCCAATGGCTGAAGAGAAAGTCAGGAGAAGAGGCGACTTTTGGTGCGCACGCTGGGGTCTTCAGACACGCCTCCGGACCCGAAGCGGCCAGGCGCGGCGGCTCCGCCCCTTGGCCCACCCACGGATTGGGGAGAGGAGAGGAGGCGGGTAGAGCGTCGGGGGATCGGGAAAGGGAGCTGGTCATGGGGAAGGGATTGAATGCGGAGACCGATTGAGCGCCAGCTCTAATCGCGCACCCGGTGGCCGGGTGGAGCAGGAACAAGAGGGGCTAGGTGAGGCTCAAGGGCCCGGCCCTTTTGGGAAGAGGCTCGCCTGGCAGCGAGGCAAGAAAGTCGAGGCTCCCCCCGGACTGCTAGGGCTGTTGTGAGCTGAGGGGGCGCTCCTCAAGTGGCAATCGAGGGGCATTTACAGAGGCGCCTCTGCGCCCCTGGCAAAAAAAGTGTTCTGCGACCGCTTACTTCGTATAATGGACGAGCCGCCCCTGGAGGACACCAATGTGGGATGGGGTTGGAGGACAAATCAGAGAACATTGTGGAGATCTTGAAAGTTCTTCCTAAGCAACTGTACTCTAATCATGAATCAAAATAGACACAGAATAATATATCCCGTAGAGAACCAGCTGGGATGTGTGAAATTGGCCTTGTAGTGCTGTTTCCCTTTTAATTACCACCCCTCCCCCGGAAAGCCCTCACCTTACTGTAACTAAATAATAGCTCAATTAATTATGACTTAATTCATTAACAGAATGAGTGGCTTAATAACTTAATCCTGGAATTAAATGGAAGGTGGGAAGCCCAACCTAAATCAATCAGCCAAATTAAAAAAAATATAAATCCAATTAAGCGATCCCCTTTGTTTGAAAAATTCTAGCTTAATTTCTAACCTGATTGGCTTTAATTAGTTCTAATCACAGAGAGAGAGACAACAGGGAGTTGGCGCTTTGGGTTGTACTGGGTACTGCTTATGGTTTCTTCTAGTTCCATGGGCATGTCTATGGATGTATCTACACTGTGGGATTAATGTGGTTCAAGACCAATTTAACTGCTGTGACAAAATCATGGAAGCTGTAGTTTTACAGACTCTTTAGCCTTCTTTCTAGCCTTGGATTCTTTGATGTCTGTTGAGAACCTGGCTAGTAGACTTCTTCCATCCCTTGCTACCAAGAGGATAGTGACTCCTGGCATTGGAAGCTTGATTGAGGTCTATCCTTCAATAGATGTCTCCATCATGGATTTCTCTGAAGGTGGTGAAAATTCATGAAGGAAGGCTTCGTTTTTCTCTCATGGACTCCACCTCACCAGCATTTTCTCTTTCCTTTCTCTCTTTTGACATGATAACAATGAACTTCTTCAGATCTACTGGATGGCAATTGCAGTAGGACCTAACCGTGGTTTCCTTCCTTCCCTCTTTCCTCATGAACTCCAATTCCCACTTTTGCCTCTATGCTGGAGCAAACAAACTTCAAATTTGCTTGGACAACCATTTCAGATGTAAGTCAACCCATCTTCCTCCCTTACTGCCTCAAATGTTCTCAATGTTTCATTCTAGAAGGACTCATCTCATCCCTATCTCCCTTTTTTGGATTGCCATTTTAGAAGGAAGTCAACCCATCTTCCTTCCTTCCTTTCCTCTCTCCCTCCCTTCAACATTTTTGAGTAACCGTTTCAGAAGGACCTCAACCCTTCTTCCTTCCTCCCTCCCCTTTTTTGGATTACCATTTTAGAATGAACTCAATCCCATTTTAGAAGGAAGTCAAGTCATCTTCCTCCCTCCCTCCCTCAAATGTTTGTGGATGGCCATCTCAGAAGGAACTCAACCCATCTTCCTCCCTTCCTCCCTTTTTTGGATTACTATTTTTTTTTGAAGGAACTCAACTCCACTTTAGAAGGAACTCAACCCATCTTCCTTCCTTCCTTCCTTCCTTCCTTCCTTCCTTCCTTCCTTCCTTCCTTCCTTCCTCTCTCTCTCTCGCTCTCTCTCTCCCCTCACTCCCTCTCTCCTTCCCATGTTTTGGATGACCATTTCAGAAGGAAGCCAACCCATCTACACTACACTTGATCTTAGCCAAAAGGCCGAGAAGCCAACCCATCTTCTTTCTGTCCTCCCTCCCATGTTTTGGATGACCATTTCAGAAGGAAGTCAACCCATCTTCCTTCTGTCCTCCTTCCCTCCCATGTTTTGGATGACCATTTCAGGAGGAAGTCACCCCATCTTCCTTCTGTCCTCCCTCCCTCCTATGTTTTGGATGACCATTTCAGAAGGAAGTCGACCCATCTTCCTTCTGTCCTCCCTCCCTCCCATGTTTTGGATGACCATTTCAGGAGGAAGTCAACCCATCTTCCTTCTGTCCTCCCTCCCTCCCATGTTTTGGATGACCATTTCAGAAGGAAGTCGACCCATCTTCCTTCTGTCCTCCCTCCCATGTTTTGGATGACCATTTCAGAAGGAAGTCAACCCATCTTCCTTCTGTCCTCCCTCCCATGTTTTGGATGACCATTTCATCAGGAAGTCAACCCATCTTCCTTCTGTCCTTCTTCCCTCCCATGTTTTGGATGACCATTTCAGAAGGAAGTCAACCCATCTTCCTTCCCCCTTCCCTCCCTTTTTTGGGTTACTATTTTAGAAAGAAGTCAACGACATTTTTGAAGGAAGTCAACCCATCTTCCTCCCCTTTCTGGATTATTATTTTGGAAAGAAGTCAATGCCATTTTAGAAGGAAGTCAAACTGTCTTCCTCTCCTTTGTAAGATTACTATTTTAGGAGGAAGTCAACGCCATTTTAGAAGGAAGTTAACCTGTCTTCCTCCCTCCCTTTTTTGGATTACCATTTTAGAAGGAACTCAACCTCATTTTAGAAGGAAGTCAGCCTGTTTTCCTTCTTCCTTCCTTCCTCCTTCCCTCCCTCTTCCCTTCCCTCCATCCCTTAGTCGCTCATGAACTCCAACTCTCACTGTCACCTCTTTGTTGTGAGCAAACAAACTTCTTCAAATTTACTTGGGTGACCATTTCAGAAGGACCTCACCCCATCGTCATTCCTTTGCCCCTGAAAACCTGCCTCCCCTTCTGTCACCTATCCTCGTGGGATTCCAGAAGAGAGACCTTGCCCTTTGCCCACCTCTGCCCACCTCCCTTCCGTGCCCGGTCATCCTCCCCGAAGCCGGTGGGCAGCTGCTGTCTGAGCTCAGCCGCAATGGAGTTGGCATCTGACTCAGGAAACGGCAAGCTGGACGCCAGCCAGGCCCTGCGCTTGATCCAAATACAGCTGCAGTTGATCTGATCAAGTGAGAGGTTAAGAATGGAGCATCTGTTATCTAAGGGGGACGCTCAGCAGGGGAGGCCTATAAGCTCTTTAGCGCTCTTTCCCGAAGCTCCCCCCGCTCCCCAATCCCGCATGAGCATAGAGCTGTGACTTGCTAACTTTATTTATCTGATGGATGAGGAACGCTTGGTCTCAGGAGGTGGATCTTGGAGATGGAGTAATGATATTTCTTGTGTGCCCTCAGCTGTCTCAATCAATGCTGGGCTCACCCAAGGCCACACATAAGCATCTAAGGCAGATTATGGCCTCTATAGCCCAAGCACACACCATGTGACCTTATTGGATGTTTAAGCCCCTCCTGGATTTTGGAAGTTCTTGCTTCCAAGTGTTGTGGAGTCAGTACAGGAAACCTTGAGCAACTATACCATTCAATGGATATTCATTAGTAGTATGGTGTTGTGGGTTGGTGTAGACTATGACCCTGGGGACCAGCGTTCGAACCTTCACATGACAACAGAAACCTGCAACATGACAAATAGAAGGTCAACGGCATCTTCCATCTTGGAGCATCATCTTGGCATGTAGAACGCAAACTCCAAGATACAAAGCTCTCAATTTTAGAAGCTTTGTTCAAGAAAATAGAGATGACCATAGTACAACATACATTGTTAGACCTGAGGAGTGAATAATAGCTCTAAACATGTTCTAAAAGTCAAAGTGTGTATGTCAGTTTGTGCCACAAAGGCCATTTGCTAGGTGACGTGGTCCTTGGTGACATCACTCGATTGGCTGATGCTAGGTGAAGTGGCCCTCTGTGATGTCACTGGGAAAGAAAAGTGATGTGTGTTTGAGGGGGAGGAAGGAAAGAGAGTCCGCCTGTCGTCGTTGTGGAGACGTTGTGAGATAGTCCCTCTCAGAGCTGGAGAAGGGGGAAAGTGGTTGGGCAGCAGCCCTCACAACTGGGCAACATCAGGTATATACACTCATTTATTGATAAAGCAAATCAAATATTCTGTAAACGTTTACTCCATTCATCAATGGGCAACACCAATCCCTTTTGGGTGGGATTTTCCTGCACAAAACAACTGTGTGCGAATTTTGCGCAGAATAAGCTGCAATCTGCGAAAATTCTCTCCTCGTCGTCAGGAATGTATTTTTTTCGCATCTTTGGAATATTTTTACTATTCCTACTAATAAGATGTGCATGAGTTGAGCATTCAGGCATCATATCCATGAATATCCACCAGTAGAACCTGGTCCTTCAATTCAAGAGTTGTGTCATTCAGTTGATCTTCGAGTTTTTGTTTAAGGCTTTCATGGCCAGAATTACTGAGTTGCTGTGAGTTTTTGGGCTGTATGGCCATGTTCCAGAAGCATTCTCTCCTAATGTTTTGTCCACATCTATGATAGGCATCCTCAGAGGTTTCCAACAGACCTCACAACCTCTGAGGATGCCTGCCATAGATGTGGGCGAAATATCAGGAGAGAATGCTTCTGGAACATGACCAGACAGGCCAGAAAACTCACAGCAACCCAATATGACTTAAACATTTATTCAATTCATCAAGGGGCAACTCCAATCCCTTTTGGGTGAGTTTTTCCTGCTCAAAACAACCATGTGAGAATTTTGCGCAGAAAAAGCCACAATCTCTTGTGGCTTCCTTCATCGTCAGGCTTTCTGGGTTCAAGGAATGTATTTTTTGCATTTTTGGAATATTTTTCCTATCTCTACTAATAAGATGTGCACAAGTTGAGTATTCAGATTCGCCTTTGGTTGCGTATCCATGCATATCCACCAGTGCGACATTGCCCTTCAGTACAAGAGTTGTGTAATTCAATTGATCTTCAAGATGCCTATCGATGTCTGGTTCCTCTATGAATTGGGTAGTGTTGTCTTCAGGCTCTGATGTGATTTTGCCAGATTTTTCCTCTGAAATTAAACCTAGGGATTTGTTGGCTGTCTCTTATCGAAGTGCTCACCAAGGCTGACCCCGCTTGACTTCCAAGATCAGACGGGATCTGGTGCCTTGAGGGTATTTAGGCTGTAGGATTCGTGCTCAAATCCAGGGGCCCATGTTAATCCATCTGTCTTGCAATCTGCTTCTCCATGTGGATGGGGTGCTTATTAGGGATGTGTGATCCATTAAAAAAATGGTTCAAAGGTCATTACAAAACTGGCGCTTTATTTCTAAAGTGTTTTCAAAGTATACATAGTGAAAATTTTATTACCAAAATGAAAGTAACACAATTTTGTTACAGTAAAAAGGTAAAGGTAAAGGTTTTCCCCTGATGTGAAGTCCATGTGTGTCCGACTCTGGGATGTGGTGCTCATCTCCATTTCTAAGCCGAAGAGCCGTTGTCCATACACATCCAAGGTTATGTGGCCGGCATGACTGCATGGAGCGCTGTTAGTTTCCCGCTGGAATGGTACCTACTAATGGTACCTACTAATCTACTCACATTTGCATGTTTTTGAACTGCTAGGTTGGCAGAAGCTGGGGCTAACAGCAGAAGCTCACGCCACTCCCAGGATTCGAACCTGTGACCTTTCGGTCAACAAGCTCAGCAACTCAGCGCTTTAACAGTTACATTAGTTGTGTATAATTAAATGATTATAATTGGGGAAACTTCCTATATCCCTCATTTTTAAAGCTATTGGGGTGAAACTTGCTACAATTATAGAACACATTTACCACTGTTAGCCCACCAAAGTTCAGAAAATTTCACTTATCTGCGGATATTTGATGGATTTTCAAAGTTTTATATTGCTACAATGATAGAACACATTTACCACCGTTAGCCCACCAAATTTCAGAAAATTCCACTTATCTACGGATTTTTGGTGAATTTTCAAAGTTTTATAAAAAACATTTATTTAATAATAAAAATATGTTTCCAGTTTAATTGTATGGTCTTTACTTTTCCATAGGGCTCCTCTCTTCCCAAACTACATTTCCCAGAGTTCTATGCTGTTCCCAAAATACACTGCTCCTTCTTTTGCCCGTTGCTAATGCCAAGACTTCATTAATTTCACAGAGGAATGGCAAGGCACTAAGGCAGACTTTAGCTTTGCCTCCTTGCCTTCCTTTGAATTTGAAACTGACTTTGGGAGCTTTCTGAGATTTGAATATGGCTTCCGACTTACAAAACTTCCGATTTTCTTATGATTTTCGAAACTTCCGAATTTTTTGCACATGCTTATTGCCTATCCCTATACTTTTGCTCTTTTATCCGAGCCATGTTGATATCTAGGAAAGCATCTTCAAGATGAGAGGAAATTCCATTTGACTTACAAAACTTCCAACTTACAATACTTCCGATTTTCTTCCGATTTCTGAAACTTCCGAATTTTTTGCACGTGCCTATTGCTTATCCCTTTCCTTTTGCTCTTTTATCTGAGCCATGTTGATATCTAGGAAAGCTTCTTCAAGACGAGAGGAAATTCTGTTTGATGTTGCCCAATTTTTGAAGGCACACCACAAACAAATGCACGATTCGTCTGTATTTTGGTCGGTCATGGTTAAACGAAACCTCGGATACCTGTCCTGTGGATAGAGAGTGGGGTCTTACTGTATTATATGTGCAACTTAATTGCAATCCAGGATGCCCAGGGCTTCTCCCCAGAACCTACTTTGATGACAAGGGATGCCGGGATTTGCACCATCTGAAATGCTAATAAGCTCCTTCCTTTTTCCTACTGACAGAAATGCACAGGGCGAACCAGCAATTCCCATTAGCATGGTAATTAGAGCTCGCCGAGCATAAATAATTACACTTGATTAGTTTCTGTAGATAATTAATGCACTGGGCCCTCGTTGGGGATAGGGGTGGTGCCGAACTATTTTGAAATGATTAATAGAAAGCTGTTGAGGCTGGAATGAATCTCACTATCCACCACCCTATCCCTATACTGTATGCCCCTCTTATCCACATATTCGATACCTGCAGTTTCACTTCCCCACACTCGTTCTGAAGTCTTTATGGGCCTCTCTAGGTTTTCCAAGGCTCGCTATTCTCACAGTCTCCGGTATCCGCAGGAGGGACCATACACTTCCCATGGATACTTGGAAAATATCCTCCCCATATATGGAGCCCATATTATATGTCTTTAGATCAGTGGTTCCCAACCTGTGGTTCATTGATGACCAGTCGTCTGCAAGAACTGAAATATGGTCCGCGGCCTCACCGTTGCAACTAGAGCAACTGATTTTGCAAAGCTCCCGTATAGTGCTCAAGCTTATTAAATATAGTTTTCTGTGGGTGAGCAGAATGTGGTGTATGTTCTGTATGAGAAACTAGAATTTGCTAAAAGCGAACTGCGAAGTAGTGAGGGAACACTGTACACTCATACACACACAAATTCAGCATTCTTGGAGGGGCTGTGGTCTGCCCACTTTCTCCCTTCTCCAGATCTGAGAGGGAGTTTCTTACCCTCTTCCATTTGCCATCTCTCCCCCTGAGTTGGCTTTCTTATCTATACAATGCCCTCTTGTGGTGGCATCTGTTCACTGCAGTGTGTGACTCAGTTTTGGGATTCCTGGCCTCAAAAGGGGCAAGTTTTTCAGTCAAAACCCTGCCAGTATTTTAAATTGGATTATGAAGTATCTGTGTGCCAAGTTTGGGTCAGATCCATCAAGCCATGCAGGAGCCTTTGTAGGACAAACATACATACATGTATATATACATGCATACTTATTTTCATTTGTTCGTTTGGTCACAGTGTCGGGATAAACACCTTTTWAAAAACCTTGCTTTACTTCCCTTCCATCCTTGCTCCTCTTTTGCACTGCAGAACCAGTTTTGGATCYATACAATGCCCTCTTGTGGTTGGATCTGTGCACTGCAGTGTGAGGCTCACTTTTGGGATTCCTGGCCTCAAAAGGGRCAAGTTTTTCAGTCGAAAACCTGCCAGTATTTTAAATTGGATCACGAAGTATCTGTGTGCCAAGTTTGGGCCAGATCCATCAAGCCATGCAGGAGCCTTTGTMGGACAAACATATATYCATGTATATATACATGCATCTCTCCCTCTGAGTTGGCTTTCTTATCTATACAATGCCCACTTGTGGTGGCATCTGTGCACTGCAGTGCGAGGCTCATTTTTGGGATRCCTGGCCTCAAAAGGGGCGAGCTTCTCAGTTGAAAACCTGCCAGTATTTTAAATTGGATCATGAAGTATCTGTGTGCCAAGTTTGGGACAGATCCATCAACCCATGCAGGAGCCTTTGTTGAACAAACATATATACATGAATTTCTCCCTCTGAGTTGGCTTTCTTATCTATACAATGCCCACTTGTGGTGGCATCTGTGCACTGCAGTGCGAGGCTCATTTTTGGGATTTCTGGCCTCAAAAGGGGCGAGCTTTTCAGTCGAAACCCTGCCAGTATTTTAAATTGGATCACGAAGTATCTGTGTGCCAAGTTTGGGCCCGATCCATCAAGCCATGTAGTAGCCTTTGTGGGACAAACATACATACATGTGTATATATACATACATACTTTTTCATTTGTTTGTGTCAGGATAGACGCCTTTTTAAAAACCTTGCTTTACTTCCCTTCCATCCTCGCTCCTCTTTTGCACTGCCGAACCGGTTTTGGCGCGTCTGGATGGTGTTGTTTTGGGATGACAAGTTTTAACAGCTTGTGCCTCGTGTCTGAAAACTGAAATATGTGCTTTCACACCAGAGCCCTGCAGGAAGGGACATATAAAGCTCTTCGAAAGAGGGGGAAACAAGAGACAGAGAGACCTCCCTTTCCCTGGGGCAAGGTGTATGAGATTGCTCAAGATCTGTGTTGCAAACGAAAGAAGGGTGCAGCATCACTCTCACTTTATGGAGACTTTTTTTTTGGATGCGAGTGGGAAGTGTCGAGGAAGACATGGCGGAGGTACATGCCCATGTCAAAGTTGACAACCATTAACTACAGTGATCAGGAGCAGTCTTATCTGTGAATACAAATACTGGGGACATGCCACTGGAGAATGCCATTGTCTCCCGTTTAGGCCTTCTTCTGATGTTGAGTCTCTTCCAATTTTATGACTGCCCTGCGGACATTCTAGTGGGGTTTCTTGGCATCCTCTCCTTGCCCATTTTCTCTTATTGTTCATTGATTGGCGCTTTCTCGTCCACGGAGTGGCATTTGCAAGCGTCGCAGAATGGCCTCTTTGTGCGATGGTGGAAAACTGGCATCAGCGGCGTTGCCCAGCCCTCCAAGGAAAAGAACATGGATAAGGTCGGGTATGCATCACACCATAACTTCCATCCGCCCCGACTTGATTGGGACAGACCTATTAATCCTCTGCCGTCCCACGTTTTCAGCTGTTGTTAAAATGTACCAGCTTCTCTCTCTTTCTTCCACTTTCCCTCCTCCTCCAATTGCTTCAAATCATGTCAAAAGCACAACAGGGAAGTGGGAGAGAAGGAGGCTGGTTTTTGCCCTTCCCAGTTGGATCAGGCAAAAGCAAACCTTCATCACATGTTTGTATAATAACTTTTGGACATTTTGGCATGCGTCCCCAATACCACCAAAATGCCAACTTGGTTCTCTTCCAGCCTCTCTTTGGGTCCGTTTCCAAATCGTGCTTCTTGGTTTTGATTGTGCAACTGATTTGTTGGATATTCTTGGAAAATAGCAATATAATATCATATTATTATATGATTATAATATTATGGTGGTTGGATGGCCATCTGCTAGGGGTGCTTTGATTGTGCTTTTCCTGCATGGCAGGGGGTTGGACTAGATAGCCCATGTACTCCCTTTCAAACTCTATTATCATTATCATTATTGTTATTTTGGTGGTGGTGGTGGTGGTTGTTGTTGTGACTGGATGGCCATCTGTCAAGGGTACTTTGATTGTGCTTTTCCTGCATGGCAGGGGATTGGATTAGATGGCCCATGTGGTCTCTTCCAACTCAATAATAATAATAGTAATAATAATAATAGTCAGGGGGCCATTTGTCAAGGGTGCTTCGATTGTGCTTTTCCTGCATGGCAGTGGGTTGGATTAGATGACCTGTGTGGTCTCTTCCAACTCTATCATCATCATCCTTATCATCATCATCATCATCATCATCATCGTTAATATGGTTGGATGGCCATCTGTCAGGGGTGCTTTGATTGTGCTTTTCCTGCATGGCAGGATTAGATGGCCCGCATGGTCTCTTCCAACTCGTATCATCATCATCATCATCATCATCATCCTTATTATTATTACGATTATGATTATGATTATGATTATTATTGCTGGATGGCCATCTGTTGGGGGTGCTTTGATTGTGCCTTTTCTGCATGGAAAGGGGTTGGACTAGATGACCCGCGTGGTCTCTTCGAACTCTATCATCATCATCATCATCATCATAATCATCATCATCCTTATTACTATTGTTGTTGTTGTTGTTATTATTATTATTATTATTATTATTATTATTATTAGTAGTAGTAGTAGTAGTAGTAGTACTACTACTACTACTGGTGGAGGTCCATCTGTTGGGGGTGCTTTGATTGTGCTTTTCCTGCATGGCAGAGGGTTGGATTAGATGGCCCGCATGGTCTCTTCCAACTCTATCATCGTCATCCTCATCTTCATCATTATTATTATTGCTGGATGGCCATCTGTGGGGGTGCTTTGATTGTGCCTTTTCTGCATGGGAAGGGGTTGGACTAGATGACCTGCGTGGTCTCTTCCAACTCTATCATCATCATCATCATCACCATTATCATCATCATCATCATCATCATCATCATCATCATCCTTATTACTGTTGTTGTTGTTATTATTATTGGTGGACGGCCATCTGTCGGGGGTGCTTTGATTGTGCCTTTTCTGCATGGAAAGGGGTTGGATGGTCTCTTCCAACTCTATCATTATCATCCTTATTATTATTATCATCATCATCATCATCGTTAATATGGTTGGATGGCCATCTGTCAGGCTTCTTTGATTTCCTGCATGGCAGGGGGTTGGACTAGGTGACCCATGAGGTCTCTTCCAACTCTATGATTCTATGACGATGGCTATTGGTGAATTTTGTGTGCAGAAGATGCTCCTCAGTCCAGGGATTCTTCTGAATGCTCAGAAAACATGGCTGAATCTGAAGACCTTGAGCCTGTGGGTACAGTGGGCTTACTATATAGAGTGCGATATGTGTCTTGGGACTCTTTTGCAAATCTTTGGGATGATCTGACCCATCTGAGAAGTGGCCCAGAGAGCCATATCTCTGGGATGGCAGTCCTTTCATCTCTTTCCCTCTCCCTGGTGTTCCCAGTGTTCAATGACAGCATCCTTTGGCACTGGCTTTGGTGCGAGGCAGCTCCCGAATGGGGAAAGTCACGCTCCGTGGACAAGCGCCGTGAAAGGCCCCTTCTGTGTCGCCGGGATGAGGAACGGCCTTTCCAAGTTAGACAACTTTGGGGGAAGTGGAGCAGGAGATGTTACAAAGTGGTTCAAAGGAGAGGGCCAAACCCAGCGTCCTCCTTCCCCTCCTCTTTCCGCGTTCCGTGTGCCTTGAAGGGAGACAACCTTGACATTTGGGAGTTGTAGTTACTGGGATTTATAGTTCACCTACAATCAAGGAGTATGCTGAACTCCACCAACGATGGAATTGAATCATTCTTGGCACACAAAACTCTCCTGACCAAGAGAAAATACTGAATGGTTTGGTGGGCATTGACCTTGAGTCTGTGAGTTGTAGTTCACCTACATCCAGAGGAGGAATCTGGCCCTTAATATCATTTCCCAAGCTCCTCTTCCAGATTATTTTGTGACGGGTTGCATGTTCGTATTACAATGTCCCGTCTTTTGAGCCTTCACGTTGGAGTTTCGGAATTGCTGGGAAACGTTGAACTTGGCAGAGCGGACGCGGGGATGAGAGCGCTGGCATTTGCTCCTCATTAAACTGGGCAGAGCAAGGCAGGGGTGGCTAAAAGAAAAGGGAGGACCAGGGCCAAATTTCTGGGGGTCACACAGTTTGTCATGGAAACAACACAACAAAGCCGAATTCAGGAGTACGGATTAAGCATTTCCTTATCCGGAATGCCAAAACGCTCCGACGTATCCGGATAAGTGACTGATATCGTGGCTGCTTTGCTTTCGGATGGTTTTGTGTTCAAAAACATTATTACAAATAGATACAACTAGTTTGTGTACTTGGCATTGTCCAGGTTATTTCAAAATGTCATTTTTTGCAAATGCATAAGGTTGTGGGTGAACTACAACTCCCATCATGAGAAACTCTATCCGTACTTAAAGTTTGTTATGTTGGGCAAGTTTGCTCTGGATGCATCATTGATGGGGTTTGGTGTGCTTTCTGGCTGTAGGGTGCACTACAACTCCCACTCTGGTGAGTCAGTCCCCTCAAAACCCTCCAGTAGGTTGAGTTAGTCCTGGGAGTTCTGTGTGCCAAGTCTGGTCCAGGTCCATCATTGGTGGAGGTCACCATTTCTCTGCTTGTGGGTGAACTACAACTCCCATCATGCCAAAAAGCTCCATCCGTACTTCTAGTTTGTTATGTTGGGAAACTTTGCTATGGATGCATCATTGGTGGGGTTTGGTGTGCTCTCTGGCTGTAGGGTGAACTACAACTCCCACTATGGTGACTCAGTCCCCTCCAAACCCTCCAGTAGGTTGAGTTAGTCCTGGGAGTTCTGTGTGCCAAGTCTGGTCCAGGTCCACCATTGGTGGAGGTCACTATTTCTCTGTTTGTGGGTGAACTACAACTCCCATCATGCCAGGTTAACCCAGAGAAACTCTATCCGTACTTAAAGTTTGTTATGTTGGACAAGTTTGCTCTGGATGCATCATTGGTGGGGTTTGGTGTGCTCTCTGGCTGTAGGGTGAACTACAACTCCCACTCTGGTGAGTCAGTCCCCTCAAAACCCTCCAGTAGGTTGAGTTAGTCATGGGGGTTCTGTGTGCCAAGTTTGGTCCAGATCCATTGTTAGTGGAGCTCACCGGTTCTCCGTTTGTGGGTGAACTACAGCTCCCATCATGCCAGGTTAACCCCAAAAAGCTCTATCCGTACTTCAAGTTTGTTATGTTGGGCAAGTTTGCTCTGGATGCATCATTGGTGGGGTTCAGTGTGCTCTCTGCCTGTAGGGTGAACTACAGCTCCCACTATGGTGACTCAGTCCCCTCAAACCCTCCAGTAAGTTGAGTTAGTCTTGGGGGTTCTGTGCCAAGTTTGGTCCAGGTCCATCATCGATGGAGCTCACCAGTTCTGTGCTTTGTGGGTGAACTACAACTCCCAAAAAAGAAGACCAGTTTTCACCAAACCCCTCCAGTAATCTAATTTTGGAATATTAGGTATGTGTGCCAAGTTTGGTCCAGATCCATCAGTGTTTGGGTTCACAGTGCTCTCTGGGCGTACGTGAACTACAACTCTTCCAAATCAAAGGAAATTTTCCGCAAAGACATCCAGTATATTTTGTTGGTTCTGTGTGCCAAGTTAGTTCCAGGTTCTTTGTTGGTGTCATTCAGAGTGGTCATTGATTGCAGGTGAACTATACATCCCAGTATCTACAACTCAAAAATGTCCAGGCCAATTTCCCTCAAAACCCACCAGTATTCAACTGTGGGCATATCGGGTATGCATGCCAAGTTTGGTCCAGATCCATCATTGTTTGGGTTCATAGTTTGCCCTGGATGCAGGTGAACTACAACTCCTCTAAATCTCTCTATAGACCTCCAGTAAGTTTTGTTGGTTATGAATAGTTCTGTGTGCCAAGTTAGTTCCAGGTCCATCGTTGGTGGAGTTCAGAGTGCTCTTAGATTGCAGGTGAGTGGGTGGAGTGATGGATATTCCATGCCAATTGAGAGAGTAAGGAACACTGGGATGTCTCTGATGGAGGAAAAATTACTTATTAATTCCTCTGTTTGCTGTGTGTCATAGAAAAAGTATGAGAAAGAGTTAAGGGAGAGGTAGTGGGTGGGGTGATGGAAATTCCATGCCAATGGAGAGAGTAAGGAACACTGGGATGTCTGTGATGGAGGAAAAATTGCTGACTAATTCTTCTTTTTGCTGTGTGCCATAGAAAAGAATAGGAAAGAGTTAAGGGAGAGGCAGTGGGTCGAGTGATGGAAATTCCATGCCATTGGAGAGAATAAGGAACACTGGGATGACTGTGATGGAGGAAAAATTGCTGATTAATTCCTCTGTTTGCTGTGTGTCATAGAAAAGAATAGGAAAGAGTTAAGGGAGAGATTGTGGGTGGAGTGATGGAAATTCCATGCCAGTGGAGAGAGTAAGGAACATTGGGATGTCTGGGATGGAGGAAAAATTGCTGATTAATTCCTCTGTTTGCTGTGTGCCATAGAAAAGAATAGGAAAGAGTTAAGGGAGAGGCAGTGGGCGGAGTGATGGAAATTCCATGACAATGAAGAGAGTAAGGAACACTGGGATGTTTGTGATGGAGGAAAAATTGCTGATTAATCCCTCTGTTTGCTGCGTGTCATAGAAAAGAATAGGAAAGAGTTAAGGGAGAAGCAGTGGGTGGAGTGATGGAAATTCCATGCCAATGGAGAGAGTAAGGAACACTGGGATGTCTGTGATGGAGGAAAAAATGCTGATTAATTCCTCTGTTTGCAGTGTGCCATAGAAAAGAATGGGAAATGGTTAAGGGGGAGGCAGTGGGCGGAGTGATGGAAATTCCATGCCAATGG
Organism: Anolis sagrei ordinatus; assembly: GCF_025583915.1. Taxonomy (NCBI): domain Eukaryota; kingdom Metazoa; phylum Chordata; class Lepidosauria; order Squamata; family Anolidae; genus Anolis; species Anolis sagrei. The sequence goes on from NW_026844589.1 coordinate 30,825,665, forward strand.
AAAGAGTAAGGAACATTGGTATGTGTGTGATGGAGGAAAAAATGCTGATTAATTCCTGTGTTTGCTGTGTGTCATAGAAAAGAATAGGAAAGGGTTAAGGGGGAGGCAGTGGGCGGAGTGATGGAAATTCCATGCCAATGGAGAGAGTAAGGAACACTGGGATTGTGATGGAGGAAAAATTGCTGATTAATTCTTCTGTTTTCTGTGTGCCATAGAAAAGAATAGGAAAGAGTTAAGGGAGTGGCAGTGGGTGGAGTGATGGAAATTCCATGACAATGGAGAGAGTAAGGAACACTGGGATGTCTGTGATGGAGGAAAATTGTTGATTAATTCCTCTGTTTGCTGTGTGCCATAGAAAAGAATAGGAAAGAGTTAAGGGAAAGGCAGTGAGTGGAGTGATGGAAATCCATGCCAATGGAGAGAGTAAGGAACACTGGGATGTCTCTGATGGAGGAAAAATTGCTGATTAATTCCTCTGTTTGCTGCATGCCATAGAAAAGAATGGGAAAGAGTTAAGGGAGAGGCAGTGGACGGAGTGATGGAGATTCCATGCCAATGGAGAGAGTAAGGAACACTGGGATGTCTCTGATGGAGGAAAAATTGCTGATTAATTACTCTGTTTGCTGCATGCCATATAAAAGAATACGAAAGGGTTAAGGGAGAGGCAGTTGGCAGAGTGATGGAAATTCCATGCCAATGGAGAGAGTAAGGAACACTGGGATGTCTCTGATGGAGGAAAAAATGCTGATTAATTCCTCTGTTTGCTGTGTGCCATAGAAAAGAATAGGAAAGAGTTAAGGGAGAGGCAGTTGGCAGAGTGATGGAAATTCCATGCCAATGGAGAGAATAAGGAACACTGGGATGTCTGTGATGGAGGAAAAAATGCTGATTAATCCCCCTGTTTACTGCGTGCCATAGAAAAGAATGGGAAAGAGTTAAGGGGGAGGCAGTGGACGGAGTGATGGAAATTCCATGCCAATGGAGAGAGTAAGGGACACTGGGATGTCTGTGAAAATTGTTGATTAATTCTTCTGTTTACTGTGTGCCATAGAAAAGAATAGGAAAGAGTTAAGGGAGAGGCAGTGGGCAGAGTGGTGGATTGCAAGCCAATGGAGAGAGTAAGGGACACTGGGATGTCTGTGATGGAGGAAAAATTGCTGGATGTCTCCTTTCCGAAAAGGCTTCTTGATCTAAGATTGTGGGAAAAAAGGAAAGCAAAGACCCCGAAATCCCGTCCTCTTCCAGCGAAAAATATCCTTGGCTTTCTCTGTGTAAGCTGAAGATCAATGTATTTCTTCCCGCCTCAGAAGAAATAACACGAGGGGTAAAAATATGAAGAAAGCAAACTTTTGAACCTCCCTCGGGGAGAGTCGAAAGGGGTTGGGTTTTTGATGGTGGGGGGAATGGAAGAGATTCTTTCCTGGTTTATTTTTGGCTCTGGGAAGTCAGAAAAAGGGGGGCACCGAGGGAAGGTGGAAATAGTTAGACGGAGAGAGGAGGATTCCAGCCTTTTCGTTACCGGTTGGTGGAATAGGACTTTGGATACGAAAATCTATAAATCCACAGGCTCCTGTGTCGTCCCATTTCGCTGACTTAGGTGATTGAGCAAGGAGACTTTTTCTGGTTTTGGAAACGGGAATGAGTTCTGGGAAAGGAAGGCTGATGGAGTGGAAAGAGGCGGCATCTCAAACTTTAAAAATTCTTTGTTTTGGTTCGTACTCATGCATTTTTTCCAAGTCAAAAAGGAAGGAAGATCTCAATGTGTTGTCAAAGGCTTCCATGGCCTGAGTCACTGGGGTTGTCATGAGTTTTCTGAGCTGTATGGTCATGTTCCAGAAGGATTCTCTCCTTCTCCAGAATCACTAGGTTTTTGTGAGTTTTCCGGGTCATCTGGCCGTGTTTCGGAAGCATTCTCTCCTGATGTTTCTCCCACATCTATGGCAGGTTTCCTCAGATGTTGTGAGGTTTGTTGTCGAAGGCTTTCCTGTCCAGAATCATTGGGTTGTATGAATTTTCCAGGCTGTCTAGCCATGTTCCAGAAGCATTCTCTCCTGACATTTTGCCCACATCTATGGCAGGCATCCTGAGAAGTTGTGAGGTGTGTTGGTGAAGGCTTTCAAGGCCGTAGTCACTGGGTCATTATGAGTTTTCCAGGTTGTCTTGCCATGTTCCAGAAGCATTCTCTCCTGACGTTTCACCCACATCTATGGTAGGTTTCCTCAGAGGTTGTGAGGTTTCTTGTTGATGGCTTTCCTGTCCAGAATCATTGGGTTGTATGAATTTTCCAGGCTGTCTAGCCATGTCCCAGAAGCATTCTCTCCTGATGTTTCTCCCACATCTGTGACAAGTTTCCTCAGACGTTGTGAGGTTTGTTGTAGAAGGCTTCCATGGCCAGAATCACCGGGTTGTTGGGTGTTTTCCGGGCTATATGGCTGTGTTCCAAAAGCATTCTCTCCTGATGTTTCGCCCACATCTATGGCAGGCATCCTGAGAAGTTGTGAGGTGTGTTGGTGAAGGCTTTCAGAAGACCGACAGGTCGCAGGTTCGAATCCAGGGAGAGGCGGATGAGCTCCCTCTATCAGCTCCAGCTCCTCATGCGGGGACATGAGAGAAGCCTCCCACAAGGAAGATAAAACATCAAAATCATCCGGACGTCCCCTGGGCAACGTCCTTGCAGACAGCCAATTCTCTCAAAACAGGATTCTCCTGACACGACAAAAAAAAACCTGGGTCATTATGAGTTTTCCAGGTTGTCTGGCCATGTTCCAGAAGCATTCTCTCCTGACATTTCACCTACATCTATGGCATGTTTCCTCAGAGGTTGTGAGGTTTGTTGGTGAAGGCTTTCATGGCCAGAATCACCGGGTTGTTGTGAGTTTTCCAAGCTGTATGGTCGTGTTCCAAAAGCATTCTCTCCTGATGTTTCGCCCACATCTATGGCAGGTTTCCTCAGAGGTTGTGTGGTTTGTTGTCGAAGGCTTTCCTGTCCAGAATCATTGGGTTGTTATGAGTTTTCCAGGCTGTATGGCCGTGTTCCAAAAGCATTCTCTCCTGACATTTTGCCCACATCTATGGCAGGCCTCCTCAGAGGTTGAGGAGCCTGTTGGAAACTAGGCAAGTGGGGTGTATTTATCTGTGGAGTAATGTCCATGGTGAGAGAAAGAATTATTGTCTGTTGGAGGCAAGTGCCTGCCATAGATGTGGGCAAAATGTCAGGTGAGAAGGCTTCTGGAATATGGCCATACAGCCCAGAAAACTCCCAGCAACCCCATCTCCTTGTCCTTGTCCATCTCCATCTCCTCCTCCATCTCCATCTCCATCTCCTTCTCCTTGTCCTTGTCCATCTCCTCGTTCTCCATCTCCTTCTCCTTATACTTGTCCTTGTCCATCTCCTTCTTGTTCTCCATCTCCTTCTCGTTCTCCATCTCCATCTCTTTCTACTTGTCCTTGTCCATCTCCATCTCCACCTCCACCTCGATCTCCATCTCCATCTCCTTCTCTTTCTCCTTCTCCTTCTCCATCTCCTTGTCCTTGTCCTTGTCCATCTCCACCTCCACCTCCACTCTACCTCAACCTCCTCCTCCACCTCCACCTCCACCACCACCTCCTCCTCCTGTATGATTCTATTATTTTCAGGCATCAAATATGTAGTAACTAATTGAACTCAATGGTCGGTTCTCAATGAAAGTAGACACATTCTTGGAATTTACATACATACTGGTGCATTATTCAAACGTGCAGTCAATATGGAGGCCAGTAGTCAATAAAGGGTCTGCTTTAGAGTCGGACCAACTAATCAGAATAATTAAGACTCTTGTTGTCCCAAAAGTTCACTAGTGTTGACTTTCTCCCTATCGGAAGCCCTGTGTCATGTTGGCCTTGTGTTTTTTGTCCCAACTGGACAATAAATAGTGCTTCTCCTTGAAAACTCTTCACCTCTTGACTCCATGGGAGACACACATCCCCACCATCCCCAGGGAGAAGTTAGGACGGGAAGTTGTTATACAGCCACAAAAGGAATGAAGGATAACCACCATCCAGATAAGTTAATGGTATGAGTCTTAAATAGTGTGCGAGGTCCATAAGAAGGTGGCTTCCATATGGGTGAAGAGCACACCACCAAAGATGGGCAAACACCAAATTATGACATTATGGGAAGGGGAAGAGTTTTTGGAAGGCCAGTCTTGCAACTCAAGGGGTCCTGATTCAGCCCAAGGGGTTCGAGTTGGGAAACCCCAAAATTATGATGTCATGGAAAATGGTGGGAAGGGGAGCCTGAGAAGCTCTCCCCCTCATAATGGGCCAGTAGGAATCAGATCTTTTGGCACCTCAGAGCGTAAACATAGGCTCCCAAGATGGAGATGGAGAAGGAGAAGGAGAAGGAGACCCCCAAAAATAGGTTGGAGCCCCACTCAAATCTGGATCTTTCGGCACCTCAGAGTGTAAACATAAGCTCCCAAGATGGAGATGGAGATGGAGAGAGATGGAGATGGAGATGGAGGAGGAGGAGGAGGAGAAGGAGATGGAGATGGAGAGAGAGGAGAGAAGGAGAGAGGGGGATGGGAAAGGGGAAAGAGTGTTTGACGTGAAGGAGAAGGAGAAGGAGAAGGAGATGGAGATGGAGATGGAGATGGAGATGGAGAAGAAGGAGATCCCCAAAAATAGGTTGGAGCCCCACTCAAATCCGGATCTTTCGGCACCTCAGAGCGTAAACATAGGCTCCCAAGATGGAGATGGAGATGGAGAAGGAGAGAGGAGAAGGAGAAGGAGAAGGAGATGGAGATGGAGATGGAGATGGAGATGGAGATGGAGAAGAAGGAGATCCCCAAAAATAGGTTGGAGCCCCACTCAAATCCGGATCTTTCGGCACCTCAGAGCGTAAACATAGGCTCCCAAGATGGAGATGGAGATGGAGAAGGAGGAGAAGGAGAAGGAGATGGAGATGGAGATGGAGATGGAGATGGAGATGGAGATGGAGATGGAGAAGGAGAAGGAGAAGGAGAAGGAGGCCCCCAAAAATAGATTGGAGCCCCACTCAAATCCGGGACACAAAATGAGTCAAGGTTTACCTGGATTGCACAAGCCTAGTGTGGAAAGATGGATGTGTTGTTTTGTGGTGTGTGTGGGGGAAGGCACATCATTTTTATATGCAATAGCACAACGACAATAAAGCTTTTCTAATTCCCCCAAACTTCTTCTCCATCCTTCTCCTTCTCGCCTTCCCTCCATCTCTCCAATGGGTTATGCAATATCTTGTACACCATTGCAGCTCCGCCAAGACCCATAGCGGGACATTGGCGGCTTCGTTCAATGGCCAGTGAGAATGTCTGCAGCAAGGCAAGTGTTAATTTGCTGTGTATATGTGCAAGAATGCATTTTTGGTGGTCTTCTCAATGCCCCCCCCCCCCCCCCCCCCCCCCCCCCGCTTCACATAGGGAGCATTGAGTGCCCTGGAATGCCTTAACTCCCCGGACGTTGCCTCCAGACCACCAAACTCGCGGCTCCGTTGAGAGAACTTTGCCTCGTTCCCAATTAGGCTCCGGGCCAGTTGCAGGAACACAATTTGCAAGATAGCCTCTGCAAAACCAAACATCCTTCGTTTCTGTTGGGGGTCACGGCTTGGCCGGGTCTCCAAAACTTCCTTTTTGTCGAGTTTGCGTCAGATGCAAGACCAGGGGCAGAGGGAGCACCGGACAGGATTCGGGTTGGGTAATATTTGGGAGGAAGACACATTGGGGGACACAATAAATGGAAGGCCCTTGTGTAGCAATTGTCTTCCTGCCTCTTGGTTGGTTCCTGCCTATTTTTGACATCCAGTTTGGTCAAAGGCATCTTTGATGGGTTCTGTGTGGGAAATTTGCCCCAATTCTATTGTCAGTAGGATCCAGAATGCTCTTTGATTGTAAGTGAACTATATATCCCAGCAACAACAACTCCCAAAGGTCTATTTTCCCAAACTCCACCAGTGTTCACATTTGGGCATATTGAGTATTTAGGCCAAGCTTGGTCCAGATCTATCATTTTTTAAGTCCACATTGCTCTCTGCATGTAGGTGAACTACAACTCCCAAACTCAAGGTCAATGCCCACCAAACCTTTCCAGTATTTTCTGTTGGTCATGGGAGTTTTGTGTGCCATTTTTGGTTCAATTCCATCATTGGTAGAGTTCAGAATGCTCTTTGATTGTAGGTGAACTACACATCCCAGCAACAACAACTCCCAAATGTCAAGGTCTAGTTTCCCAAACTCCACATTGGGCATATTGAATATTTATGCTAAGCTTGGTCCAGATCCATCATTTTTTTGCGTCCACAGTACTCTCTGGATGTAGGTGAACTACAACTTCCAAATGCAAGGTCAATGCCCAGCAAACCTTTCCAGTATTTTCTCTTGGTCATGGGAGTTCTGTGTGCCAAGTATTTATGCCAAGCTTGGTCCAGATCTATCATTATTTGAGTCCACAGTGCTCTTTGGAAGTAGGTGAACTACAACTCCCAAACACAAGGTCAGTGTTCACCAAACCCTTCCAGTATTTTCTGTTGGTCATGGGAGTTCTGTGTGCCATTTTTGGTTCAATTCCATCGTTGGTGGAGTTCAGAATGCTCTTTGGTAGTAGGTGAACTATACTCTTTGATTGTAAGTGAACTATACATCCCAGGAACAACAACTCCCAAATGTCTATCCAGAGAGCACTGTGAACTCAAATAATGATAGATCTGGACCAAGCTTGGCATAAATACTCAATATGCCCAAATGTGAACACGGTGCTCTCTGGATGTAGGTGAACTACAACTCCCAAATGCAAGGTCCATTCCCAGCAAACCCTTTCCAGTATTTTCTGTTGGTCATGGGAGTTCTGTGTGCCAAGTTTGGATCAATTCTATCGTTGGTGGAGTTCAGAATGCTCTTTGATTGTAGGTGAACTATAAATCCCAGCAACTACAACTCCCAAATGACAAAATCAATCCCCCCCAACCCCACCAGTATTCAAATATGGGCGTAATTGGGTATTTGTGCCAAATTTGGTCCAGTGAATGCAAATACATCCTGCATATCACATATTTATATTATGATTCATAAGAGGAGCAAAATGATAGTTGTGAAGTAGTAACTAAAATAATGTTATGGTTGGGGATCACCTCAACACGAGGAACTGTATTAAGGGGTCGTGGCATTGGGAAGGTTGAGAGCCCCAAAGTGGGCAAATCTTTAGCTTTTGGCAATCAGGACATTATGTTTGATGTCCAAAAAGAATTACGGACATGTCATAATACCGTTGAGGACGTGTCTGTGGAGTTTGGACCTCACGCCGGAGTTCAGGTGCCACGTGGACAGTGCTCGCCTCGCCAAACAATGATGTTGTAACATCTGGTTGACTTTGGAATTAGATCCCAAACAGCTTTTGCTGCGGTGTTTGCCGAAGATATGTCTGTCTTGGCTTGTTCTGTCCCACCACGCGAGAACAAACGGTTTCGAAAGAGTCCGTCCCAGCGGGGAAGGGACAGCAATGGCTCCCAAAGTGTCCCATTTAAGGTGGAATCAGGCGTCAAACAGGGATGTGTTATTGCCCCAACCTTATTCTCCATCTTCATCGCTATGATACTTCATCTTGTCGACGGGAAGCTTCCCACCGGAGTGGAAATGATCTATTCAAGCTATTCAACCTCAGCAGACTGAAAGCCAAGGTCACAGCAACATCTGTTACAGAACTCCAATATGCTGATGATAACGTCATCTATGCGCATTCAGAAGAAGACCTACAAGCCATTCTAAACACCTTTTCAGAAGCATACGAGAAGCTCGGCCTGTCATTGAACATCGAGAAAACCGAAGTGCTCTTTCAGCAGTCACCAGCCAATCCCTCTACAAAACCAAGGTCACAGCAACATCTGTTACAGAACTCCAATATGCTGATGACAACGTCATCTATGCGCATTCAGAAGAAGACCTACAAGCCACGCTAAATACCTTCGCAGAAGCATACGAGAAGCTCAGCCTGTATTTGAATATTGAGAAAACCAAAGTGCTCTTTCAGCAGTCAACAGCCAATCCCTCTACAAAACAAAGGTCACAGCAACATCTGTTATAGAACTCAAATATGCTGATGACAATGTCATCTGTGCACATTCAGAAGAAGACCTACAAGCCACTCTAAACACCTTCGCAGAAGCATACGAGAAGCTCGGCCTGTCATTGAACATCGAGAAAACCAAAGTGCTCTTTCAGCAGTCAACAGCCAATCCCTCTACAAAACCAAGGTCACAGCAACATCTGTTATAGAACTACAATATGCTGATGATAACGTTGTCTGTGCGCATACAGAAGAAGACCTAAAAGCCATTTGAAACACCTTTGCAGAAGCATACAAGAAGCTCGGCCTGTCATTGAACATCAAGAAAACAAAAGTGCTCTTCTAGCAGACACCAGCCAACCCCTCTCCAATGCCAGAAATACAGCTGAATGGTGTAACATTAGAAAATGTCAACCATTTCCGCTCCCTTGGACACCACCTCTCCACAAAAGTCAACATTGACACCTAAATACCTGAGCTCTACAAGTGCAGCATTTTTCCGAATGAAGCAGAGAGTGTTTGAGGACCGGGACATCCGTAGGGAAACCAAGGTGCTTATTTATAAAGCTATTGTCCTCCCAACCCTGCTATACGCCTGCGAAACGTGGACTGTCTACAGATGTCATATGCAACTCCTGGAACGATTGCATCAGTTCTGCCTCTGGAAAATCCTGCAAATCTCTTGGGAAGACAAGTGGATGAATGTCAGCATGCTGGAAGAAGCAAAGACTACCAGCATCGAAGCGATGGTCCTCCACCATCAACTCCGCTGGACCGGCCACGTTGTCCGGATGTCCGACCACCGTCTCCCAAAGCAGTTGCTCTACTCCAAACTTAAGAATGAAAAACCAAATACGAGGGCAGGAAAAGAGATTGAAAGATGGGCTCAAAGCCAACCTTAAAAACTCTGGCATAGACACTGAGAACTGGGAAGCCCTGGCCCTTGAGCGCTCCAGCTGGAGGTCAGCTGTGACCAGCAGTGCTGCAGAATTTGAAGAGGCATGAATGGAGGGTGAAAGAGAGAAACGTGCCAAGAGGAAGGCGCGTCAAGCCAACCCTGAACAGGACTGCCTTCCACCTGGAAACCAATGCCCTCACTGCAGGAGAAGATGCAGGTCAAGAAGAAGGCTCCACAGTCACCAGCACACTGATCTTGGAAGACTATCCTACTCGGACAACGAGGGATCACCTAAGTAAGCATGCCTAAGTAAGCACCAGGCATGAGCAAATTGAGGCCCTCCCTCCAGGTGTTTTGGACTTCAACTCCCACAATTAATAATAAGCAAAAAACATTAACAGTAACACAGTGACATTTAAAAACCTATGGCTGGCAAAATGCAATAATTAAAGATTAAAAAATAATGCTGGGCGTGACCAGGTGACATATGTCTAGGATAGAGTTTTCGGAGAGGGATGGGGTGTGCCAACAATCCTAGATCACTAATAAAGTACGTTTAGGGACATATTGTTGGGAGTTTCCTTATTCTGGGAAGGCACACTGGAACAACCACGTTTTCAGGCTCCTCCTAAAGACTGCCAGAGTTGGGGCTTGCCTAATATCCCTGGGGAGTGAGTTCCAGAGTCGAGAAGGCCCTCTCCCTCATCCCCATCAGTTGCACCTGCGATGGAGGTGGGAGCGCGAGCAGTGCCTCTCCAGATGATTGAAGAGATCGTGTGGGTTTGTATACAGAGATGCGGTCAAGCAGGTAGGCGGGTCCCAAACCGTTCAGGGCTTTGTAGGTAAAAACCTGCACCTTGAATTGGGACCAGAAAATGAACGGCAGCCAATGGAGCTCCTTAAACAGGAGGGTTGACCGCTCCCTGTAAGGACCACCAGTTAACAACCTGGCCGCCGCTCGTTGAACCAATTGAAATTTCCGGGCCGTCTTCAAGGGCAGCCCCACATAGAGTGCATTACAGTAGTCCAATTTGGAGGTGGCTAAGGCATGGACCACCCTGGCCAGATCCACCTTCATGAGGTATGGTTGCAGTTGGCACATGAGTCTTAATTGTGCAAAGGCCCTCCCGGCCAACACCGACGCCTGAGCTTCAAGTGATGAGTCCAGGAGGACGCCCAGACTGCGGACCTGTGACATCAGGGGAAGTGCAACCCCATCCAGCATAGGTTGCCACCCTATACCCCGATCCAGGAGGACCTCTGTCTTGTCGGGATTGATCTTCAGCTTGTTCGTCCTCATCCAGACAGCCACAGCGGCCAGGACCTCCCAAAATCATGTCAAAAATACTGGAATCCCCCTCTTGTTCAGCAATGCAACTTTTCCCAAACAAATTGGAAACGAGCAACATGCTCTTAGGGCCATTTTGGTGCTTTCTCAGATGCATGACTCCATCTCAAAGAGACTTGAAAAGTATGACAAGCATGTGAATCTTTTATGCTGTTGTCGAAATATCTGCCCCGTCCATCAATCAAGCCAATTCCCAAGGCTGCTCTGGCGCATGCATATATATATATATATATATCAAAATAAAAGCAAAAACAGGACCATCTCCTGAGATTCATGACTGTGTACCATTTCTTGACAAACTTACATTTTTTCCCAGCCAACTCAGCGAGTGCGGATGTATTTATTTCAAAACATTCAAGCCCAGCATCTCCAAGTTCAAGGTGGCACCTAACAAGGACCATAAGTAATAAGTTGGACCAAACTTTCTCCAAACCAGGACTCACTCTTAAACTAGATGCCAGGGATGACCAGATAGTGTCCAGTATCAATTCGGATGTACAAAAAGCAAAGTTGATGTCCTCCTGAATTTTCAGTGTACTCACTGTTAAACTAGATACCAGGGATGACCAGATAGTGTCCAGTATCAATTTGGATGGGGTTGGACTAGATGGCCCGGGAGGTCTTTTCCAACTCTTTGATTCTATGATTCTATATGCTGCCCTCTTGTGGTTGCATCTGAGTGCTGCATACACATTCGTTTTTGGATCCCAACACCCAACTGAGGTGGATTTTTTTAGTTGAAATCCCACCAGTATTTTAAGTTGGATAATGAAGGATATGTGTACCAAGTTTGGTCCAGATCCATCAAGCCATGTAGGAGCCTTTGTGGAACATACATACGTCCATGTATAGCTAGATTAAGAAGCAAGAGGTAACAAAGAGCGGAAACTTGTGCCTTGGGGGATCTTGATTTTATAAAATGTCTATTCAGTTATCTTCTTTTAGCTTGGCAAGGGGCACACTGGTGTCGTTTCCCCAAAATTGTAGACATAACAGGATTACAAGCACCAGGAGAGTGAGAAGCTCTTCCGTTTTGTACGCTTTTGCCGAGAACATCCCTCGAAACGGATCGCGAAGGCTCAAGATGGAAGGGATTAGGAGACCGTGGCAGCTCCTAATTTGGTCTCCCGATGCCACCCATGTTGGTGGCCTTTGTTGGGGAAATGTATAGTAACCTTGCCAGGTTTCGGTGCCCAGCTCTGCTTTCCCACTTTTTGTGAGTCTACTCTTAGAGAATATGAGTACCTCGCTTTTGGTTGATGTTGGTGAAAGACCAAAGAACTTGCTGCTGCTTGGAAAGCTTTACGGAGTTGTTTCTGTACATTTTCAACACTCTATACAGTGGTTTATGAATTTACTTACTATGTACACTTGGGTATAAATCTGTCCTATGTATGTATATCTACCCCGTGTATGGGTCTACCCCATGTATGGGTCTATCCCATATATACGTCTACCCAATTTATACATCTACCTCATGCATAAGTCTACCCCATGTATAAATCTACTCCATGTATATGTCTACCCCATGTATATGTCTACCCCATGTATACATCTACCTCATGCATAAGTCTACCCCATGTATAAATCTACTCCATGTATATATCTACCCCATGTATTAGTCTATCTCATGTATATGTCTACCTAATATATGAGTCTATCCCATATATACGTCTACCCAATTTATACATCTACCTCATGCATAAGTCTACCCCATGTATAAATCTACCCCATGTATATGTCTACCCCATGTATACATCTACCTCATGGATAAGTCTACCCCATGTATAAATCTACTCCACGTATATGTCTACCTCATGTATTAGTCTATCTCATGTATATGTCTACCTCATATATGAGTCTATCCCATATATACATCTACCCAATTTATACATCTACCTCATGCATAAGTCTACCCCATGTATAAATCTACTCCATGTATATGCCTACCCCATGTATATGTCTACCCCATGTATACATCTACCTCATTTATATGTCTGCCTCATGCACAAGTCTACCCCATGTATAAATCTACTCCATGTTTACATCTATCCCATGTATACATCTACCTCATGCATAAGTTCACCCCATGTAGAAGTCTATCCCATGTATATGCCTACTCTATGTATACATATACCCCGTGTATATGTCTACCTTATGTATAAGTTCACTCCATGTAGAAGTCTACCCCATATTTACGTCCATCCCATGTGTATGTCTATCCCCGTGTATGCATCTACCTCATATACACATCTATCCCATGTATAAGTCCACCTCACATATAAGTCCACCCCACATATACGTCTACCTCATGTATACCTCTATCCCATGTATATATTTATTCCTCGTATACGCCTATCCCATGTATAAGTCTACCCAATGTTTACGTCTATCCCATGCATTCGTCTATCCCATGTATACATTTATTCCTTGTCTACAGCTATCCCATGTATACATTTATTCCTCGTATATGCCTATCCCATGCATAAGTCTACCCAATGTTTACGTTTATCCCATGTATACATCTATCCCATGTATACATTTATTCCTTGTCTACAGCTATCCCATGTATACATTTATTCCTCCTATACGGCTATCCCATGTATAAGTCTACCCAATGTTTAAGTCTATCCCATGCATACATCTATCCCATGTATACATTTATTCCTTGTCTACTGCTATCCCATATATAAGTCTATCCCATGCATATGTCTATCCCATGTATACATTTATTCCTCACCTACAGCTATCCCATGTATAAGACTACCCAATGTTTACGTCTATCCCATGCATACGTCTATCCCATGTATACATTTATTCCTTGTATACGGCTATCCCATGTATATGTCCACCCAATGTTTACATCTAACCCATGTATACTTCTACCTCATGCACACATCTATCCCATGTATACGTCTACTCCATGTAGACCTCTATCCCATGTATACATCTACTTCATGTATACCTCTACCCCATGTATACATCTACTCCATGTATACCTCTATCCCATGTATACGTCTACTCCATGTATACCTCTATCCCATGTATACATCTACCCCATGTACAATTCTATCTCATGTATAAGCCAATCTCATGTATAAGTTGCAGGCAGTTTTGGGGGGGGGGGGCAGAAGTATAGATTATTTTGGAAACATAGCTACGGTTTTTGTAGAATTGCAAAACACCGACCGTGACTTAGACCCTTGGCCTATATAGAGTAAGACACAAGCAAGCAAGTAGTCTTGATGCGAGCATAGGATGGATCTTTGAGGCTATATTTGGCAGTTGATATTCGATCGTCGGCCTCACTATATGATATCGTGACATTGCTGTGATTTGATCAGCCCGTGGCATTTGTAATTCTAGACTGCAGTTTGACACCACATTTAACCGCCACGGCATAATGCAAAGGGATCATGGGAGTTGTAGTTTGAGGAGTGTGGAATTGCCACACCAAACTACAACTCCAATGACTCCATAGTATTGAACCACGGCAGCGAAAATGTCCAAATGCATTAATGCTACAATGCAGATGCTCCTTGGACTGTATTCATCACCCAGTGACCCGGAACCCTTTGCTTAGAAGAGATGAGTCCCTGAGTATCTCTGGTCAGGTTTCCCAGCTGTCTAACCATTCATTTCAAAGAGAGGTCTGGTTATTGTCGAAGGCTTTCAAGGCCAGAATCACTGGGTTGTTGTAGGTTTTTTCGGCCTATATGGCCATGGTCTAGAGGCATTCTCTCCTGACGTTTCACCTGCATCTATGGCAAGCATCCTCAGAGGTAGTGAGGTCTGTTGGAACTAGGAAAAAGGGTTTATATATCTGTGGAATGACCAGGGTGGGACAAAGAACTCTTGTCTTTTGGAGCTAGGTGTGAATGTTTCAACTGACCACCTTGATTAGCATTTGATGGCCTGGCAGTGCCTGGGGCAAACTTTTGTTGAGAGGTGATTAGATGTCCTTGTTTGTTTCCTCTCTGTTGTTGTGCTGTTGCAATTTTAGAGTTTTTTTTTAATACTGGTAGCCAGATTTTGTTCATTTTCATGGTTTCCTCCTTTCTGTTGAAATTGTCCACATGCTTGTGTATTTCAATGGCTTCTCTGTGTAGTCTGACATGGTGGTTGTGAGAGTGGTCCAGCATTTCTGTGTTCTCAAATAATATGCTGTGTCAAGGTTGGTTCATCAATTAGAACAGCACAACCACAGAGAGGAAACAAACAAGGACATCTAATCACCTCTCAACAAAAGATTGCTCCAGGCACTGCCAGGCCATCAAATGCTTATCAAGGTGGTCAGTTGAAACATTCACACCTAGCTCCAGCAGACAAGAGTCCTTTGTCCCACCCTGGTCATTCCACAGATATATAAACCCTTTTCCTAGTTCCAACAGACCTCACAACCTCTGAGGATGCTTGCCATAGATGCAGGCGAAACGTCAGGAGAGAATGCCTCTAGACATGGCCATATAGCCCGAAAAAACCTACAACAACCCAGAGGTCTTGTTATCTTTCAAAGGGTGCTTTATTTGTTGACAAACAGCAGGATCACCCAATTTTGTACTAATCTCAGAAAGGTTCGTTCTCCTAGTCACATCGAAACCTACGTGTAAATATGGCTTCCTCCATTCCCTGCTTTCCCAACCACATGGTCTTGCATGTTTCCATGTTGTATATATATTTATTTATCGTATCAGAAGCAAATTGAGGGTCGAGTTATAATGTATTTAAAAACACAAACACAAAGTTACAAGCTTGGCATGATACTAAATGTCCTTTGACCAGAAGCTGGCCACTTGGAGTGCCTCTGGTGTCTCTGTGAGAAGGTCCTCCATTGTGCATGTGGCACGGCTCAGGCTGCGTTGGAGTAGATCAGTGGTTCTCAACCTGGGGTCCCCAGATGTTTTTGTCCTACAACTCCCAGAAATCCCAGCCACTTTACCAGCTGTTAGGATTTCTGGGAGTTGAAGGCCAAAAACATCTGGGGACCCCAGGTTGAGAACCACTGGAGTAGATACTTGGCATGATACTAAATGTCCTTTGACCAGAAGCTGTCCATTTGGGGTGCCTCTGGTGTTGCTATAAGAAGGTCCTCCATTGTGCATGTGGCAGGGCTCAGACCACATTGTAGTTGGTGGTTTGTTGTTTGCTCTTCTCCGCACTTGCATGTCATGGATTCCACTTTGTAGCCCCATTTCTGAAGGTTGGCTCTGCATCTCGTGGTGCCAGAGCGCAGTCTGTTCAGCGCCTTCCAAGTCGCCCAGTCTTCTGTGTGCCCAGGGGGGAGTCTCTCATTTGGTATCAGCCATGGGTTGAGGTTCTTGGTTTGAGCCTGCCACTTTTGGACTCTTGCTTGCTGAGGTGTTCCAGCGAGTGTCTCTGTAGATCTTAAAAACTATTTCTTGATTTAAGTCATTGACATCCTGGCTGATACCCAAACAAGGGATGAGCTGGAGATGTCTCTGCCTTGGTCCTTTCACTATTGGTTGCCACTTCCCGGCGGATGTCAGGTGGTGCAATACTGGCTAAGCAGTGTAATTTCTCCAGTGGTGTAGAGCGCAAACACCCCGTAATAATGCGGCATGTCTCATTAAGAGCCACATCCACTGTTTTAGCGTGGTGAGATGTGTTCCACACTGGGCATGCGTACTCAGCAGCAGAGTAGCATAGTGCAAGGGCAGATGCCTTCACTGTGTCTGGTTGTGATCCCCAGGTTGTGCAAGTCTGCATTTGTATGATATTGTTTCTAGCACCCACTTTTGCTTGATAGTCAAGCAGTGCTTCTTGTAGGCCAGAGAACAGTCCAGGGTAACTCCTAGGTATGTTGGTGTGCTGCAGTTCTCCAGTGGGATTCCTTCCCAGGTCATCCTCAAAGCTCAAGATGCTTGTCTGTTGTTAAGGTGAAAAGCACATATCTGTGTTTAAGATGGATTAGGAATCAGTTGGTTTTCCCTGTAATAGGCAGTAAGAGCACCTAAAGCTTTGGAGAGCTTCTGTTCAACCATTTCAAAGCTCCCTACTTGGGTGGTGATGGCATGATCGTCAGCATAGATGGAACTCTCTGTCCCTTCTGGCAATGGCTGGTCATTTGTGTAAATGCTAAACATTGATGGAGCTAGCTTTGGTGAGCTTGTGTTCAACCATTTCAAAGCTCCCTGCTTGAGTGGTGATGGCACGATCGTCAGCATAGATGAAACTCTCTGTCCCTTCTGACAGTGGCTAGTCATTTGTGTAAATGCTAAACATTGATGGAGCTAGCTTCAGAGAGCTTGTGTTCAACCATTTCGAAGCTCCATGTTTGAGTGGTGATGGCATGATCGTCAGCATAGATGAAACTCTCTCTCCCTTCTGACAGTGGCTGCTCATTTGTGTAAATGCTAAACATTGATTGAGCTAACTTCGGAGAGCTTGTGTTCAACCATTTCAGAGCTCCCTGCTTGGGGGGTGATGGCACGATCGTCAGCATAGATGAAACTCTCTGTCCCTTCTGACAGTGGCTGATCATTTATGTATATGTTCAACATCGATGGAGCAAGCATGCTCTTCTGAGGCACGCCGTTCTTCTGTTTTCAACATCTTCTCTGACCCTGAAACTCAACAAAAAAGTTCCTGTTTTGTAGCAGAGTTCCTATGAAGAGAGTGAGATGGTCGTCCTTTGTGATATTATACATTTTTCTCAGGAGAAGGCGATGATTTACAGTGTCAGGTCTGTGAAGACCGCTCTTGTAATCGGTTGCCTTTCAAAACCATCTTCTATGTGCCGAGTCAGGTTCAGAACTTGCAATGTGCAGCTTTTGCCTTTTGATGTGGAACCATACATGTCAACATGGTTGTATATATACTACGTGCGACTTGCAGCATGCATGTAGTATATATACAGCAATTGTATGTCCCATGTTGACCTTTATGGCATGGCGTCTCAAGTAGTTGTGAAAATTTTCCAATTTTTTGATTGTGCAAACGGTCAATAACTCTCGTTTTGATGTGATGAGCTCCAGAAATCTGATGGAAAGGTGAGATGTCAGTGAAACGAATGGCCGTTCTTTGACGCCTTCTTCCTTTTGCTTTCCAGATTTCTCCACCCAGGTCAATTCCACCTCCTTGAGTTCTCCGACGAGCCGGGGTCCGATGGGCGCCCCTTCCCTCCATCCGTCGATGGGCCCCCTGGGGTCGCACGCTCAGCTCCATTCGCCCATCAGCACCCTGAGTTCGCCCATCAACGGCATGGGGCCGCCGTTCTCCGTCATCAGCTCTCCCATGGGGACGCACTCGATGTCCGGACCGTCCCCTGGCCTCGCGTTCGGAACGAATAGCCCGCAGGTGAGCCGTCCCCGTCCCTTATATCGTGACGGAGGGAGTCTGATGTTCCATCACTTCAATCTAGACCAGGCATGGGCAAACTTTCTAACTTGGGGGTCGCGTAGTTGGCCGGGAAGGATGGGGTTCTTCCCAAGCCCCCTTCCTGACCTTTCTTCCTCTTCCTCTTCTCTTTCGGAGTCAGAAAGTGAAGGAAAGGTGGGAAATATTTGGATTCCAAAAGGGTTGGTCTTGGTCAGGAGGAGATGGTGGATGGGAGTGATAAAGTATATCCATTTGACCCCATATACTCCTAATATAGAATCCTCGAATCCTAGAGCAGGAAGGAAGGGTGGAAGAGAATGGAGGGAAGGGAGAAGGAAGAAAGGAAAGACAAAAGGTAGGGAAGGAAGTAGAAAGAGAGGGAAGGAGGGAGAAAAGAGGAAAGGAAGGAAAGATTAAAGGGTTGAAGGGAACGAAGGAGGAATGAAAAGGCAAGAGGAAAGAAGGAAGGAGAAAGAGGGACGAAGGAAGAAGAAAAGAGGGAGAGAGGGAGCAAGAAAGAGGGAGGGAAGGAGGAAGGAAAAAGCGAAGGGAGGGAGGGAGGAGGAGGAGAAGAAGGAAGGAAAGTGGAAAGAAAATAGAAGGAAAGGGAAGGAAGGAAGAAGGGAAGGAAGGGAGGGAAGGAGGACGGAAAAAGAGAAGGGAGGGAGGGAGCGAGGAAGAGAAGGATGGCAGAAAGGAAAGGTGGAAGAGAATAGAGGTAGGAAGGGAAGGGAGAAGGAAGGAAAGACAGAAGGGAAGAAGGGAAGGAAGGAAGGAAGGAGAAAGAGAGGGAAGGAGGGAGAAAAGAGGGAAGGGAAGGAGAAAAGGTGGAAGGAGGAAGGGAAAAAGAGAAGGAAGGAGGGAGGAGGGAAGGGAGAAGAAGGAAAAAAAAGAAAGACAAAAGGGAGGGAGGGAAGGAAGGAAGGAAGGAAAAAAGGAGAAAGAGAAAGGAGAGAGAAAGAGGGAAAGGAAGGGAAGAAGGGAGGAGAGGGAAAGTAAGGAAGGGAGGGAGGGAAGGAGGAAGGAAAAAGGAAACAAGGAAGGAAGGAAGGAAGGAAGGAAGGGAGGGAGGAAGGAAGGGAGGGAGGGAGGGAATGGAGGGAGGGAGGGAGGGAGGGGAGAAGGAAGGAAAGACAAAAGAGAAGGAAGGAAGGAAGGAAGGAAGGAAGGAAGGAAGGAAGGAAGGAAGGAAGGAAGAAAGAGAAAGAGGAAGGAGAGAAAGAGGGAAGGAAGGAAGGAGGAAGGATGAAAGAGTGGAAGGGAAGGGAAGAGGAGGGAAGGGAGAAAGAAGGGAAGGAAGGAAGGGAGGAAGAAGGAAGGAAGAAGAAGGAAGGAAGGAAAGAAGGAAGGAAGGAAGGAAAGAAGGAAGGAAGGAAAGAAGGAGAAAGGGAAGAAGGAGGGAGAGAAGGAAGGAAAGAAGGAAGGAAGGAGAAAGAGAAGGAAGGGGAGGAAAGAGGGAAGGAAGGAGGAGAAAGAGTGGAAGGGAGAGGAGGAGGGAGAAAGAGGGGGGAGAAGGGAAGGAGGAAGGAAAGAGAGAGGGAAGGAAGGAAGGAGGAAGGAAGGGGAAAGGGATGGAGAAGGGAGGAAAAAAAGGAAGGAAGGAAGGAGAAAGAGGAAGAGAAAAAGGGAGGAGGGAGAAGAAGGAGAAGGAGGAAGAAAAGAAAGAAAGACGGAAGGAAGGAAGGATAGGATGGTGTGAGAGAGGGGGGCTTGAGAAAAGAGCACAAGAGGCCGCATCCTGGCTTTGCCCATAATTATTCTTGACCCTTTGCTCCTGTGGATGCAGCCTAGAATCCCCGTGGCAATGGGTCGCAGTGGTCATTTATTTTCCGACTCTGCGAGGCCGGAGGAGGTGGTGGTGGGTTGGGAGGAGGGGAAAAAAAAAGGAAGCAAGACTGAGGGAGAACCCTCCCACGCCAAGGAGATAAGCCCTTGGGATAAAAATAGTCCAAGCTGATGGAAGCGGCCACCTGTTGCTGGCGTGGCTTGGGCAGCCGTGGGGATCTGTGTCATGGATCTCCGTCTGGCAAGAAGTGGGCCACCACCTGCCCACGGCAAGGGCTTTATTTACTCCGGCTTCTCCCGGGGAAGGAGCCCGACACCTGCTCGGCCTTTCGCATGCGGCTGTTAAACAGATCTGGACCAAACTTTGCCCACAGAACCAACATGGGTAACTGTGATTACTTGCAGGCTTTGGTCGTGATTACCCTGGGAATCTGGGAGTTGTAGTTCACCCTTAGATATCGGATCTTGACCACACTTGGCACACAGACCCGACACAGCCAACTTTGGATAATGCCACGGTTTGGGAAGGATGGACTCATGATTCTGGGAATTGTAGTTCACCCACATCCTTATGCATTTTATATTGGGGACATTCATATAGAACAAAAGGAAAGACTGGCTTTTTCCTAATATATGGAGTAAGGCATTATCAAACTGATATTACCAAACTTCGAAAAACACACAATGCCTTTCTCAAATAATCTGGGCATCGCCAGTCCCCAAGCCAGTATAATATAAATATAATAATAAATACAATAATAAACGCAATATATAAATATAATAATAAAAATATAATATAAATACAATAATAAATACAATATACATACAATAATAAATATAACATAAATACAATAATAAATATAATATAAATATAATATAAATATAATAAAATACAATATAAATATAATAATAAGTATAATATAAATATAATATAAATATAATATAAATATAATAATACATATAATATAAATACAGTAATAAATATAATAAAAGTAATATAATATAATAATAAATACAATATATAAATATAAATACAATATAAATACAATAATAAAATATAATATAAATACAATAATAAATATAATAATAAATATACTAAAATACAATATAAATATAATAATAAACATACTAAAATACAATATAAATATAATAATAAATACAATATAAATATAATAATAAATATAATAAAATACAATATAAATACAATAATAAATATAATATAAATATAATATAAATACAATAATAACTATAATATATATATAATATAAATAATAAATATAATATAAATATAATAAAATACAATATAAAATAAATATAATATAAATATAATAAATTCAATAAAATTATCATCATTATGAGGTATAGAACTAAAGTAGACTACATAAAAGGAATTTATCTACAGGTTGGCTTGCAGTTCCAGAAATGACCCCATGAGTCTTGTTTGGGTTGGAGGTTGCCAACAGGATTTCAGCCTGGGTTAACATCACAAACGACGAACCTCCGAAATAATGCGTTCCCAACATCTCCCCAAATGCAACGCAAGCTATCTGGGTCATGAGCGATTGGAGATGATGACCCATTTCCCCACATCTTCCCTCGCAATGGGCTGCCCAGTGCGTGAGAGTCGGGGGGCTCGTGGGAATTGCAAGCTTGTGTCCCCCCCCCCCACTATTTAGCAGAATTACAGAGAACGTGCTGCAAAATGAGGCCTACCATCAAAGAGTATTCTGAACTCCACCAATGATGGAACTGAACCAAACTTGGCAGACAGAACTCCCACAACCAAGAGAAAATACTGGAAGGGTTTGGTGGGCATTGAATTTGGGAGTTGTAGTTCACCTACATCCAGAGAGCACTGTGGACTCAAACATTGGCACGAATACTCAATATGCCCAAATGCGAACACTGGTGGAGGTTGGAGGAAATTGACCTTAACATTTGGCAGTTGTAGTTGCAGGGATTTATAGTTCACTTACAATCAAAGAGCATTCTGATCTCCACCAGTGGAATTGAACCAAACTTGGCCCACAGAACTTCCATGACCAACAGAAAATTCTGGAAGGGTTTGGTGGGCATTGACCTTGAGTTTTTGGAGTTGTAGTTCACTTACATCCAGAGCGCACTGTTGACTCAATCAATGATGGATCTGGACCAAACTTGGCCCACAGAACCCCCCATGACCAACAGAAAATACTGGAAGAGTTTGGTGGGCATTGACCTTGAGTTTTGGAGTTATAGTTCATTTCCATCCAGAGAGCACAATAGACTCAAGCAATGATGGATCTGGACCAAACTTGGCCCACAGATCTCCCATGATCAACAAAAAATACTGGAAGAGTTTGGTGGGCCTTGACCTTGAGTTTTGGAGTTGTAGTTCACTTACATCCAGAGAACACTGTTGACTCAATCAATGATGGATCTGGACCAAACTTGTCATGAATACTCAATATGCCCAAATATGAACACTGGTGGAATTTGGAGAAAATAGACCTCGACATTTGGGTGTTGTAGTTGCTGGGATTTACAGTTCACCTACAATCAAAGAGCATTCTGAACTTCACCAATAATAGAATTGGGTCAAACTTCCCACACAGAATCCCCAGGACCAAAATTCTGAATTTTTGATGGTCTTTGGCAACCTTCCTGGTGACCCCCAAGGGTCCTGATCTTCAGCTTGAAAAACTCTGTTCTAGGTCCTCCAATATGACCTAAATCATAGTGGAGGATCTAGAGCAGTGGTTCTCAACCTGTGGGTCCCCAGGTGTTTTGGCCTACAACTCCCAGAAAGCTCAGCCAGTTAACCAGCTGTTAGGATTTCTGGGAGTTGAAGGTCAAAACATCTGGGGACCCACAGGTTGAGAACCACTGATCTAGAGATTCCTAGGGGGAACATTGTTTTGGTACATAAGGAGAAGACCTGAGGTTCTGGTGATGGGAAGAGTATCTCTGTGTTCACCTTATTGACATCTTCCCCTTCGCCAGACGGTTCTGATTGGAACTTCTCAAAGGATTTAGGATTTCCTGTTTTCTTTGAAGAGCATCGATCCAAAATAACATCACTAGAGTTCCAATCCCAAATTGGATGTTCTAGGTTGACAGAGATCTTCCCCAAAGTCCCATCAAAGGGCGGATCTGAAAACCTAACATCACTAGAGTTCCAATCCCAAATTGGATGTTCTGGGTCGACAGAGATCTTCCCCAAAGTCCCATCAAAGGGAGGATCTGACAACCTAACATCACTAGAGTTCCAATCCCAAATTGGATGTTCTAGGTCGACAGAGATCTTCCCCAAAGTCCCATCAAAGGGCTGATCTGACAACCTAACATCACTAGAGTTCCAATCCCAAATTGGATGTTCTAGTTCGAGAGAGATCTTCCCCAAAGTCCCATCAAAGGGCTGATCTGACAACCTAACATCACTAGAGTTCCAATCCCAAATTGGATGTTCTAGTTCGAGAGAGATCTTCCCCAAAGTCCCATCAAAGGGCTGATCTGACAACCTAACATCACTAGAGTTCCAATCCCAAATTGGATGTTCTAGGTCGACAGAGATCTTCCCCAAAGTCCCATCAAAGGTCGGATCTGAAAACCTAACATCACTAGAGTTCCAATCCCAAATTGGATGTTCTGGGTCGACAGAGATCTTCCCCAAAGTCCCATCAAAGGTCGGATCTGAAAACCTAACATCACTAGAGTTCCAATCCCAAATTGGATGTTCTGGGTCGACAGGGATCTTCCCCAAAGTCCCATCAAAGGGAGGATCTGACAACCTAATATCACTAGAGTTCCAATCCCAAATTGGATGTTCTAGGTCGACAGAGATCTTCCCCAAAGTCCCATCAAAGGTCGGATCTGAAAACCTAACATCACTAGAGTTCCAATCCCAAACTGGATGTTCTAGGTCGAGATAGATCTTCCCCAACGTCCCATCAAAGGGCTGATCTGACAACCTTCTTCTCCGCTCTGCAGCTGGATATCTGGAGTGAGGAGAAGAAGAGCCCGCGTCTTCCCGGCTTCTGCTCCACATTTCCTTGGGGAGAAACCGCCTTGCGCTGTGGTCTATTTTTAGAGCCGGTCACGCAATGCAAAAGCCCAGGAATAAACAGAAGTGGGGCGGGAAAGGGGGGCGGCGAGAAGGGCGGAGACGCGGAGGAGGAGAAGAAGAAGAGCTTGGCAGGCGATGCTTATTGGACCGCCGGTACGTTGCGGTCGCTCCGATTCATTTACTCATGGCCTGCCTTAAGTGGTTTTTCCTGGCGGAAATCCTCAAGACGCTCATGCCCGAGTGAGTTTGGCAATCTGTTCCTTCTCGCCGTCTCGCTCCCTCCTTCCTACATTGGCCACAACCCCAACTAGGAAGGAGGCTACCTGAGTTTGCACGAAGCGAGCGAGGAACAGGTAGCAGGTCCTGTCTTTTTCGGTGTCATCGCTGCTTCGGCCCACGACGCCATGGCATTAATGAGGCGTGTGCCCCCGTTATGGGCGCAGAGGTGGCACTGATAGAAGGTGTTCTGCATCAGATGGCAGGTGTCGCTTGCGATTGGCTTCCGCTTGGTTGGCGCGGAAGACCTAACGGAGCAGAAAGGCACCGGGAGAACGCCGCAATGCAACCGAGCCCACCTGATCTCACTCTTTCCACCTTCCCAGGAATTGGTTAAATGGACGAACCCAGAGGGTGCTCACCAATGCTTCCTCTTCATCTTGAAAAGAAGTGACGAGTGGAGTGCCTTCCTCGGCCCGGTCCTGTTCAACATCTTTATTAATGACTTAGATTAAGGGTTAGAAGGCACGATCATCACGTTTGCAGACGACACCAAATTGGGAGGGATAGCCAATACTCCAGAGGACAGGAGCAGGATTCAAAACGATCTTGACAGATTAGAGAGATGATTGGGCCAAAACTAACAAAATGAAGTTCAACAGTGACAAATGCAAGATACTCCACTTTGGCAGGAAAAACGAAATGCAAAGATAAAAAATGGGGGATGCCTGGCTTGAAAGCAGTACGTGTGAAAAAGACCTTGGAGTCCTCGTGGACAACAAGTTAAACATGAGCCAACAATGTGATGTGGCGGCAAAAAAAGCCAATGGGATTTTGGCCTGCATCAATAGGAGCCTAGTGTCTAGATCCAGGGAAGTCATGCTCCCCATGCTCTATTCCGCTTTGGTGAGACCACACCTGGAATAGTGTGTCCAGTTCTGGGCACCACAATTCAAGACAGATATTGACAAGCTGGAATGTGTCCAGAGGAGGGCGACTCAAATGATCAAGGGTCTGGAGAACAAGCCCTATGAGGAGCGGCTTAAGGAGCTGGGCATGTTTAGCCTGAAGAAGAGAAGGCTGAGAGGAGATAGGATAGCCATGTATAAATATGTGAGAGGAAGCCACAAGGAGGAGGGAGTGTTTTCTGCTTCCTTGGAGACTAGGACGCAAGGGAGCAATGGCTTCAAACTACAAGAGAGGAGATTCCATCTGAACATGAGGAAGAACTTCCTGTGAGAGCCGTTCAGCAGTGGAACTCTCTGCCCCAGAGTGTGGTGGAGGCTCCTTCTTTGGAAGCTTTTAAACAGAGGCTGGATGGCCATCTGTCAGGGGTGATTTGAATGCAATATTCCTGCTTCTTGGCAGAATGGGGTTGGACTGGATGGCCCAGGAGGTCTCTTCCAACTCTTTGATTCTATGATTCTATGATTCTATGATTAAGAGAAAGAAACCTCTCCTTCGTTTGGTGGCCCATCCTATGAATCACAGAGTGGGAAGAGGCCCAAGGGCCACCCCATCTCAACCCCATTTTGCCCCAGGGGAAGACGCAATCCAAGCTATCCAGTATATTCTTAGGTCATGGAGGTTCCGTGTGCCAAATGTGGCCCAGGTCCATTGTCAGTGGGGATCACAACGTTCTGACTTGATGCAGGGTGAACTACAACTTCCATCACGTGGAGTCAATCCCCCAAACTCCTCCAGTACGTTGAGTTGCTGATCAGTTCTGCTCTGTCTGTTGTAGCAAAGGGTTAATTGAGAGGTAGTGGGTGAGTTCATGAAAATTCAACTCCAGTGGAGAGAGTCAGGAACACTGGGATACCTGTGATGGAGGAAACACAGTATGTTTAGTTGCTGATTAGTTCTGCTCTGTCTGTTGTAGGAAAGGGTTAAGGGAGAGGCAGTGGGTGGGGGTCATACAAATTCCACACCAGTGGAGAGGGTCAGGAACACTGGGATYCCTGTGGTGGAGGAAACACGTAAATATATTGTRGAAGGCTTTCATGGCCGGAATCACTGGGTTGCTGTAGGTTTTTGGGCTGTTTGGCCYTGTTCCAGAAGCATTCTCTCCTGACATTTCACCTGCATCTATGGCAGACATCCTCAGAGGTTGTGAGGTCTGTTGGAAACTAGGCAAGTGAGGTTTAGATATCTGTGTAATAATGTCCAGAGTGGGAGAAAGAACTCTTGTCTGTTTGAYGTAGATGTGAATGMTGCAARTGGCCACCCTGATTAGCATTAKATAGTCTTGCAGCTTCAATGCCTGGCTGCTTCCTGCCTGGGGGAATCCTTTGTTGGGAGGTAGGTGTGGATGTTTCTTGATTAGCATTTAATGCCCTACCGGTTATCAAGATGTGGTTTCTTAGTGTCTGGGGGAATCCTTTGTTGAGAAGGAAACTTCCACTATACTCTGAGGCTCATCTACCCCTTCCTAGAGCAATGGGGGTACATACAGTCCTGCCGCAGTGTCCCTCCCCATCCGCACGGTGACTGCGCAGCCAGAACTTTGCAGTGGTTTGATACACAAGGAAACAGTTGGCTTTCCCGTTTAATATTTAATGCCCTCCTTCTGTCACTGGGGCTGTTGAAGCATCAATGCTTCAGGCATGATATGCATCCTTGCTTTTAAGGATGGGTTGTCTAGAAAGTGCAGCCATACTGAGACCATAGCTCAACCCTCCTCCAATTCCTCCCACCATCATTGCTACCATCGCAATGATGGTAGCAATGCATCCCACATCTGCATCCCACATATCTCCCCAAAATCTGACTCATAGGAGTAAGGGTAGAGGGTAGAGGGAAAGGTTTTCCACTGACGTTAGGGTTGAGAAGGGCGGTATACAAATATAGTAAATAAATAAGCAAACAAGTCTTGTTGATGGTCTTTGGCTACCCCTCTGACACCCCTCTCGTCCCAACTCCCAGATTAAGAAACGCTGTAGTGTTTACTCTCCCTTTCTAACCCAAAGAGCTGGCATTGTCCATAGACACCTCCAAGGTCATATGGCCGGCATGACTGCATGGAGCACCGTTACCTTCCCGCCGGAGTGGTACCTATTCATCAACTCACATTTACGTGTTTTCAGACTACCAGGTTGGCAGAAGCTGGGCTAACAGCGGGAGCTCACCCCCACTCCCCATATTTGAACCGCCGACCTTTTGGTCAACAAGTTCAGCAGCTCAGCAGTTTAACCCACTGCGCCACCGGGGGCAAAAATGCAAATAACTCCGGATAAAAATCTGATAGGTCATCCACTTTAGGGGCACAGGACCCTCACAAAAGTGCAAATTTCATGAATTATAAAAGCTATTTTGAAATATCTAGATATTTTTAATTCCTCAAGGAGTGTTTCTCAACCTGGAGATCGGGACCCTTGGCGTGGGTCACGAGGGGGTTTCAGAGGGGTTGCCAAAGACCATCGGAAAACATATATTTCTGATGGTCTTGGGAACCCCTTTGGCAGAGAGGGCGGAGGATCTCTCCGCCTGTCCTTCTCTTCCTTTTTGGAAACAGACGGTGAATCCTCCCAACAAAAGCCCTCCTCCGCTGTTCAGCCAAGGGGAGGGTTGTTTCTGAGACTGAAGGGAGAGCAGGTGTGCTCAGCACATGACTGCGTGGTGCGCAAGTGTGGGTGAGGGAGAGTGTGCGATGCTGGAGGGAGGGAGGACTAAGTAATCCAACCTAGAGGTGACTAAGGCATGGACCACCTTGGCCAGATCCGCCTTCCCGAGGTACGGTCTCAGTTGGCGCACGAGTCTTAATTATGCAAAGGCCCTCCCGGCCACCACCGACGCCTGAGCCTCAAGCGTAAGTGATGAATCCAGGAGGACACCCAAACTGCAGACCTGCGGCTTCAGGGGGAGTGCAACCCCGTCCAACACAGGTTGCCATCCTATACCCCGATCCGGTTTACGATCGACCAGGAGGACCTCTGTCTTGTCGGGATTGATCTTCAGCTTGTTCCTCCTCATCCAGACAGCCACAGCGGTCAGGCACTCGTCTAGCACCCGAGGGGCTTCCTTGGAGTTAGGTGGAAAAGAGTAGTAGAGTTGTGTGTCATCTGCGTAGAGATGGCACCCAACTCCAAAACTCCGGATGACCTCTCCCAGCGGTTTCATGTAGATGTTAAAAAGCATGGGAGACAGAATAGAGCCTTGCGGGACCCCACAGGTCAAAGGCCAGGGGTCCGAGCAGGCGTCTCCCAGCTTCACCATCTGGGATCGACCCTCCAGGAAAGACCGGACAAAGCCGTACCTCCAAGGCCCATCCCAGAAAGTCGTCCTAGAAGGATACCATGATCGATGGTATCAAAAGCCACTGAGATGTCCAAGAAAACCAACAGAGTCACACTCCCCCTGTCCAGCTCCCTGCGGAGATCATCCACCAAGGCGACCAAAGCCATCTCAGTACCATGACCAGGTCTGAAGCCAGACTGTGACTGATCCAGATAGTTGATGTCATCCAGGAAGCCCTGGAGCTGAGCAGCGACCACCCGCTCCAACACCTTGCCCAGGGTTGTTTCTGAGACTCCAAATGGGGAGGGAAGAGCAGGCGTGCTCTGCACATGATAGCGTAGTGCGCAAGTGTGGGTGAGAGAGAGCATGCGATGCTGGAGGGAGGCTCATGCAAGAAAGTCCCTTCAAGATCCCTGAAGATCTCTCCGCTTGTCCTTCTCTTCCTTTTTGGAAACTTACGGCGAGTCCTCCCACCAAAAGCCCTCCTGCGCTGTGATTGGCCAGCCTTTCCGCCAAGGGGAGGGCTATTTTTGAGACTTCAAAAGGCATTGGGGAGAGCAGGCATGGCAGTGTGGCGCGCAAGTGTGGGCAAGGGAGAGCGGGCGAGGCTGGAGGAAGGCGCACACCAGAACCCCCAAAACCGAAAGTGTCCAGAAGTCACTCTCTGGTTTTATAAAATGACATTTCCTGCCGCGAAAGCCGTCCCTCGCCGTCTTCGTCCTCTGCCGACGCTTCCTCCTCGAAGCTGGCGCCGGGCGGATGGGAAGTTGGCAGCCGAAGCATTGGGTTTCCTGTCCTTGTGAAAAACACCCATGTTTCCTTTGCCAAAGTCGAGGGAGGAACTTAGGCAGCTGACTCGAAGGGGGAATTTTGTGACTTGGGTCCTGCGAGAGAAACAGGAATAGCAGTCGAGAGAACCAAGCTCAAGAATCCTTATTCTGCAACACAGAAGGCTCTTTGATTGTAGGCGAACTATAAATCCCAGCAAGCACAGCTCCCAAATGTCAGGTCTACTTTCCCCAAACTCCACCAGTGTGCACATTCATACATATTGAATATTCGTGCCAAGTTTGGTCCAGATTCAAAATGATTCGAGTCCACAGTGTTCTCTGGATGTAAGTGAACTACAACTCCAAAACTCAAGGTCAATGCCCACCAAATCCTTCAAACCCTTCCAGTAGGTTGAGTTAGTCATGGGGGTTCTGTGTGCCAAGTTGGGTCCAGGTCCATCATTGGTGGAGGTCACAGTTTCCCTGATTGTGGGTGAACTACAACTCCCTGAAAGGAATACCACTTCCCCTCAAACCCCTGCAGTAATCAAATTTCAGCATATCAGGTGTGTGTGCCAAGTTTGGTCCAGATCCATCAGTGTTTTTGGTTCACAGTGCACTCTGGATGTAGGTGAACTACAACTCCCTCAAATCAAGGTGATTTTTTCCTCCCAATGACCTCCAGTATTTTTTGGTGTTCATGAGGGCTCTATGTGCCAAGTTTGGTCCGATTCTATCTTTGGTGGAGTTCATAGTGCTCATTGATCACAGCTGAACTATACATCTCAGTACCTACAACTCCAAAATATCCAATTCCCCATAAAACCCACCAGTATTCAAATTTGGGCATATTWGGTATGTATGCCAAGTTTGGTCCAGTTCCATCATTTGGYTTCATGGTGCGCTCTGGATGTAGGTGAACTACAACTCCTCTAAATCTCTCCATAGACCTCCAATAAGTTTTGTTGGTTATGGGTAGTTCTGTGTGCCAAGTTAGTTCCAGGTCCATTGTTGGTGGAGTTCAGAGTGCCCTTAGATTGCAGGTGAACTATACATCCCAGGACCTACAYCTCCTATAAATCATGGTGAATTCTCCCTAAACCTCTGTAGTATGTTGAATTGTGGATCAATTCCTCTGTTTGCTGTGTGCCATAGAAAAGAATAGGAAAGGGTTAAGGGAGAGGCAGTGGGCGGAGTGATGGAAATTTCATGCCAATGAAGAGAGTAAGGAACACTGGGATGTCTGTGATGGAGGAAAWATTACTGATTAATTRCTCTGTTTGCTGTGTGCCATAGAAAAGAATAGGAAAGYGTTAAGGGAGAGGRYGTGGGCGGAGTGATGGAAATTCCATGCCAATGGAAAGAGTAAGGAACACTGGGATGTCTGTGATGGAGGAAAAAATGCTGAATGATTCCTCTGTTTGCTGGTTATGGGTAGTTCTGTGTGCCAAGTTAGTTCCAGGTCCATTGTTGGTGGAGTTCAGAGTGCCCTTAGATTGCAGGTGAACTATACACCCCAGTACCTACAACTCCTATAAATCATGACCTCTCTAGTATGTTCAGTTGCTGCTCAATTCCTCTATTTGCTGTATGCCATAGAAAAGAATAGGAAAGGGTTGAGGGAGAGGTGGTGTCATGCAAATTCCACACCAGTGGAGAGAGAAAGGAACACTGGGATGTCTGTGGTGGAAACACATAAAATCTAGGGTGAAATTGTCCCCGTGTGAAAGCCTTCACTTGGGTGGTGGGCAGTATGGTGTTGTGGCGGACACAATTGGCAGGGCTCTTGGACATGTTTGTGGAGGACACATTGGCAGGGCTCTTGGACATGTTTATGGTGCTCACTCTAACCTGCAATGTCATTGGAGGGAGGGCCATTGGTATCTTTTGAATAGTGGAAGCTATAGCTGTTTTTGGAGGCAGGAGCTTGTCTGTGTAAGTGGACACACAAGCCACATACACACATACATATTTTCACTTTTTTATGTGTATAGATTTATTTATACCTCACAAGAAGACTCAAAAGCAACAATACCAACATCCTACCATTTTATGTTATGTTATGTCATTGAATGTTCCGGATTGTGATTTTTTTCCCTCCCTCTCTTGACCTTGCAGCTCAATTCTCCCATGAATCCAGTGAGCAGCACAGAAGACATTAAGCCTCCCTTGGGCATCAATGGCGTCCTTAAAGTGCCAGTTCATCCGTCGTCGGCCATGGCCTCCTTCACCAAGCACATATGTGCCATCTGTGGTGACCGATCTTCAGGTAATGCTCTCCATGGAAGGGTTAAATATGGTGGTTCCCAATTGTTGGTCCTCCAGGTGTTGTGGGCTTCAGGTCCCAAGAGCCTAACCAGGTTGCCCAATGGTCGGAAGTTCTGGGAGATGTCATCCAAACACCAGGAGGACCAACATTTGGGATCCTTCCTTTGGATGAGGAGTTCATTATGAGTTGATGGACTTGCAATTAGTAGGGTTGGCCTTCAGCAATTCTGGGAGATGTCATCCAAAGCACCCAGAGGATCAATATTTGGGACCCTTCCTTTGGATGAGGAGGTCATTATGAGTTGATGGACTTGCAATCAGTAGGGTTGTCCTTCAGCAGTTCTGGGAGATGTCATCCAAAACACCCAGAGGACCAACATTTGGGACCCTTCCTTTGGATGTGGAGTTCATTATGAGTTGATGGACTTGCGATCAGTAGGGTTGGCCTTCAGCAGTTCTGGGAGATGTCATCCAAAGCACCCAGAGGATCAATATTTGGGATCCTTCCTTTGGATGAGGAGTTCCTTATGAGATGATGGACTGGTAGGATTGACCTTCAGCAGCTTGCCGTGCATCAACACAGACCTAATGATGGACCTTTCTCTCTGTCCGCAGGTAAACATTACGGCGTATACAGCTGCGAAGGCTGCAAGGGCTTCTTCAAGCGGACGGTGAGGAAGGACTTGACCTACACCTGCCGCGACAACAAGGACTGCTTAATTGACAAGCGCCAGCGGAATCGATGCCAGTATTGCCGGTACCAGAAGTGTCTTGCGATGGGCATGAAAAGGGA
Source organism: Anolis sagrei ordinatus (assembly GCF_025583915.1). NCBI lineage: Eukaryota > Metazoa > Chordata > Lepidosauria > Squamata > Anolidae > Anolis > Anolis sagrei. Next base: position 30,857,432 of record NW_026844589.1, read on the forward strand.
AGGTAAGGCACAAAGGTGGTAGGAGACCTTTTTGGGGGCAGATCTTCACACCAATATGGTCAAAGTCTGGACTGAACATTACATAATGTTGCCAGTCCCTACTAGAGTAGACTTGTTGAATCAATGGGATTTATTACTCTGATCAGACACCCGATCAAGGCTCAGAACTCGTAACATACCATCTGATGGTTGATTGAGTGACTCTACTTTGCTTAGAAGTAACCAGTGAGATTCAAGTCCAGGTAAGTTGGTATATGGGCATCACAGTTTAGAGTACCGTTGATAATTAAATGTTATCATTAGAGCAGCGGTTCTCAACCTGGGGGTTGCGACCCCCAGAGGGGTCATTCGGCAATTCTCGAGGGGTCACAGACCTGTCTCCTTAGACCTCGCCTCCTCGTGCAGGCCCCATACGTCATCTTCAGGGTGCTAAAAACCCCGAGAGGCCTAGTGTGTGGGGGAAGAGGGCTGGTGGAGAGAGCGCACGCCCAGGGGCCAGTGCAGGAAGCGTGCTCTCCTCCCCTGCGTGCTTGCCAATTCTGGGAGAGTGATGTGCTCCGGCATTGACCTGCGCATGGGGAAGAAGGCTGGTGCAGGGTACACGCTTCCTACATTGGCCCTGGGCGCGTGCTCCCTAAACTGGCTGGGTTTGGTCCATGTATGTTATTTGTGGGGGTCTCAGAGGTCTGTGGAAGTCAGAGCTGAGTCAGTTGAAGGCACTGCAGATCCCTTCATCCGTTGTCCATACTCCCCCAAACATATTTTTTTTGTTATTAATCACTATGCTTTAATTATGTTCAATTTGTAACAATGAAAAAACGAGGGGTATTTTTTAAGTAAGGCCCGTTTTGTTGTAGACACTAGTAGTTTGCGCGCATACCGCAATGAGCGCATGCCTCGGGAACAACTGTGCTCAGTTTCCGCTCTGTAGCTAACCTGTACGGTTCTGTTCTGTGCTTTAAAAATGTGTAAGACTATCAACTCATGCGCCGCATGTGAGGTTCACTCAGTGATACGGTTTTTGTCAGCAAGGAACCTGCCTGCTGCAGAAATTCAACAGATTTGTGAAGTGTACGGTGATACTGTTATGAGTAAAAGCAAAGTGCGTAAGTGGGTACGACAATTCAAAGATGGCCGTGACAACTTCCATGATGAGGACCGCTCCGGTCGCCCTTCTTTGATTACAGACGATTTGATTTGATCGCACACTCAAATCTTTGGTTTTTGTGGTCCTCTGTTAGGAGTTTCGGGACCCAACGGGAGCACAGTTTCCTAAACTTTAGGTGTTCAGAAACAATGTTGTAAAGCACTGATCTCGACATGTCAGGAAATTCGTTTGAGAGACCTGTTATTGTGAAGCGCCTGTTCTCACGAATCCTCGCTTCAACTGAAGCCACCAAATCGTCTGTAATCAAAGAAGGGTGACCGGAGCGGTCCTCATCATGGACGTTGTCACGGCCATCTTTGAATTGTCGTACCCACTTACGCACTTTGCTTTCACTCATAACAGTATCGCCGTACACTTCACAAATCTGTCGATGAATTTCTGCAGCAGGCAGGTTCCTTGCTGACAAAAACCGTATCACTGAGTGAACCTCACATGCGGGTGAGTTGATAGTCTTAAACATTTTTAAAGCACAGAACAGAACCGTACAGGTGAGCTACAGAGGGGAAACTGAGCACAGTTGTTCCCGAGGCATGCTGGTACACGACACACGCACTCATTGCGGTATGCGCGCGAAATACTAGTGTCTACAACAAAACGGACCTTACTTAAAAAATACGCCTCGTATATCCTGCATATCAGGTATTTACACTATGATTCATAATAGCAGTTGTGAAGTAGCAACGAAAATATGGTTGGGGGTCACCACAACACGAGGAACTGGATTTAGGGGTCATGGCATTAGAAAGGTTGAGAAGCACTGCATTAGAGGAAGTTTTCATTTCCTGGTGAGTTTATAATAATAATAATACTTCGTTTATATTCCACTCTACTTTCCCGAGGAGACTCAGAACAGATTACAACATACGCAGTTAGGCAAACATTCAATACCTTTAGTACAGTGGAATAACAATTACCTACAAACACACAGAACAAGACAAGTGGAGTTTTGTTCTTGTGTCTCCCACGTCTTTACTAAATGGACCTTCCCACTGTAGATTCGCCTTGATGCTTTGAGGTGGTTTCAGCTTCAAAAGACCAACCTTCTCGGGATGCTTTCTTTGCCGCAGCCCAGAGAATCCCTTCCCTCGGATGCCGAGGGAGCCCCGGGAAGAGCGAGCCGAGCGCTAAGCAAATCTGACATGCTTGATTTACGGGGGGTTATTCAAGGACTTGCACGTGTGCCGTGGCTGGAAATGTCAAACTCGGCACTTCTCCTGGGAAGAGCGGAGGAGGAGGAGGCTCCAAAGGAGACCAGTTTGGAAGGAAGCGGGAAGGGGCCCACCCTGGACGAGGAGGGTACGGTCCCGGTGGACATTGGAGTCTGAACAGCCAGAGAGGCCTCCTCCTTAGGCCAGGATTGGAGGGCTTCCCTTTACAAAGATCTGCCAAAGATTGGGAGAAATTAGAATAATAATAATAATAATAATAATAATAATAATAATAATAATATAGGCCGTTGGGAAGAGCTTGATATTTGGAGACGAATCCCAGACACTTGGACCTAATATGTGTGTGTGCTCTAATATTATGTACATGTAATAATAATAACAGTAATAATAATACAATATAATATTAATGCAATATAATTATTCTAATAATAGTAATAATTATAATATCCTAGGCCCTTGGGAAGAGCCCAATATTCAGAGATGAATCGAGGACACTTGGACCTACAGTATAATACGAAAGCTGACTGGCATTGTTTCTAGCACCCATTTTTTGCTTGATATTCAGGCAGTTCTTCTTGTAGGTCAGGGCACTGTCCAGATCTTAGAAAACTATGTCTAGATTTAAGTCGTTGACCTGCTGGCTGATACCCAAACAGGGGATGAGCTGGAGATGTCTCTGCCTTGGTCCTTTCACTATTGGCTGCTACTTCCCGGCGGATGTCAGGTGGTGCAATACCGGCTAAGCAGTGTAATTTCTCCAGTGGTGTAGGGCGCAGACACCCCGTGATAATGCGGCATGTCTCATTAGGAGCCACATCCACTGTTTTAGCGTGGTGAGATGTGTTCCACACTGGGCATGCGTACTCAGCAGCAGAGTAGCATAGCGCAAGGGCAGATGTCTTCACTGTGTCTGGTTGTGATCCCCAGGTTGTGCCAGTCAGCTTTCGTATGATATTGTTTCTAGCGCCCACTTTTTGCTTGATATTCAGGCAGTGCTTCTTGTAGGTTGGAGCACGGTCCAGAGTGACTCCCAGGTATTTGGGTGTGTTGCAATGCTCCAGTGGGATTCCTTCCCAGGTGATCCTCAGAGCTTGGGATGGTTGTCTGTTCTTGAGATGAAAAGCACATGTCTGTGTTTTAGATGGATTAGGGATCAGCTGGTTTCCCCTGTAATAGGCAGTAAGAGCACCTAGAGCTTTGGAAAGCTTCTGTTCTACCATCTCAAAGCTCCCTGCTTGAGCGGTGATGGCACGATCATCAGCATAGATGAAGCTCTCTGTCCCTTCTGGCAGTGGCTGGTCATTTGTGTAGATGTTGAACATGGATGGGGCAAGCTAGTGGCAGTCCCCTGAGGCAGGCCGTTCTTCCATTTCCGTCATCTACTTCTCTGGCCCTGAAACTCAACAAAAAAGCTCCTGTTTTGTAGCAGGTTTCCTATGAGGCAGGTGAGGTGGTCGTCCTTTGTGATATTATACATTTTTCTCAGGAGGAGGCAGTGGTTCACGGTATCATAGGCTGCTGACAGGTCTTTGAAGACAGCTCCTGTGATCTCCTGCCTTTCAAGGCCGTCTTCTATGTGCTGAGTCAGGTTCAACACTTGCGATGTGCAGCTTTTGCCTTTCCTGTAGCCAGCTTGCTGTGGGATCAGACATGGGTCTTCGTAGACGGCTGATTCTCTCACCCCAGAAGCGACCAGAAGCGACTTGCAGCATGCAAGCAAGCAAAACAACCAACACTGACAAAGAAACAGCAAGAAATACTGTTTACCCACAAGCTGAAAGGAATTAGATATATTAGAAACCAACACTTTCTCATTACTTTATTTTCCAGATCAACAGACTGGGCCACAGCAACGCGTGGCAGGGGACAGCTAGTAATACAATATAATAGACTGGAGTGACTTCCTTCAGGATTCCTTGGGCACTTTTTGCTCTGGCTGCCGTGATTCCAATATTCTGCCCTGACGCTTTATCCTGGGATGACTTTTGCTAGCTTTGCAGTCTTGGAAGGAGGCTGGGAAGGGAGGGCTCTGCCGGCAAACATTCATTCTTAATCTTTCTGCCGTTGCGGTGGTTCAAAGGCCTTCAGCAAATGAGTCACATGCAGAGGGAACCCCCTCGCTGCCCATGGCAGGCATGAAACTGCTCTCCTAGCCAACTAGCCTGGCATAGATAGAATAGAGGAGTCATGGCAGGGAGGAACTCAGAAGGCATAAATTGAGCCCAGATCATTGGTACCAAAATCCTGGCTTTGGGAAGATCCTTTCCCATTCATCATTTATCTGAATGCAGTTGGTGAATCCCGACTGTGGTAGAGACATTGGTCCACTGGTCTCAATCCAGCATATTTATCCATAAGCTTGGACTGTCAACCTTCCTATTGGCGAGTTTCTTGCTCACTTAGGCAATCCCTTGTTGACTGAATAAGTTCGGTGTCCTAGCGGTGAGTCCGTAGGTGACTGTGAAGCCCTATTCTTGACCTGCATGTTCTGCAGTGAGGGCATTGGTTTGCAGGTGGAAGGTGGTCCCAGTCAGGGTTGGCTTGATGCGCCTTCCTCTTGGCACGCTTCTCTCTTTCGCCCTCCATTTGTATCTCTTCAAATTCTACAGCATTGGCTGCTTATTATTTCCAGGTGTCAGATTGTTTTCCAAACCCAAATCTTGAGAGCTCAGAGAGAGAGAGAGTGAACCATCATTGCTAGGCCCAGCAGGAATATTCTCATGAGAAACTTCCCTTTGCACTGAGGCCTCTCTGTCATGTGGGTTCGTACACAGAAATGTGGTCACGCAGGTAGGCGGGTCCCAAACCGTTCAGGGCTTTGTAGGTAAGAACCTGCACCTTGAATTGGGACTGGAAAATGAACGGCAGCCAGTGGAGCTCCTTGAACAGGAGGGTTGACCGCTCACTGTAAGGAGCTCCAGTTAGTAACCTGGCCGCCGCCCGTTATGCCAATTGAAATTTCCGGGCCGTTTTCAAGGGCAGCCCCATGTAGAGTGCATTACAGTAGTCCAATCTGGAGGTGACTAAGGCATGGACTACCCTGGCCAGATCTGCCTTCACGAGGTACGGTTGCAGCTGGCGCACGAGTCTTAATTGTGCAAAGGTCCTCCCGGCCACCACCGATGCCTGAGCTTCAAGCGTAAGTGATGAGTCCAGGAGGACACCCAGACTGCGGACCTGTGACTTCAGGGGGAGTGCAACCCTGTCCAACACAGGTTGCCACCCTATACCCCAATCTGGTTTACGATCGACCAGGAGGACCTCTGTCTTGTTGGGATTAATATTCAGCTTGTTCCTCCTCATCCAGACAGCCACAGCGGCCAGGCACTTGTCCAGTACCCGAGGGGCTTCCTTGGAATTGGGTGGAAAATAGTAGTGGAGTTGGGCGTCATCTGCATAGAGATGGCATCCAACTCCAAAACTCCCAGAGGTTTCATGCAGATGTTGAAAAGCATGGGGACAGAATGGAACCTTGCGGGACCCCACAGGTGAAAGGCCAGGGGCCCGAGCAGGCGTCTCCCAGCTTCACCATCTGGGAAAAATGTATAATATCACAAAGGACGACCACCTCACCCGCCTCATAGGAAACCTGCTACAAAACAGGAGCCTTTTTGTTGAGTTCCAGGGCCAGAGAAGTAGATGGCGGAAACAGAACAACGGCCTGCCTCAGGGAGCGTGCTTGCTCCATCCATGTTCAACATTTACACAAATGATCAGCCACTGCCAGAAGGGACAGGGAGCTTCATCTATGCTGATGATCGTGCCATCACCGCTCAAGGAAATCAGCTACCGAACAGGAGCTTTTTTGTTGAGTTCCAGGGCTAGAGAAGCAGATGGCGGAAACAGAAGAACGGCCTGCCTCAGGGAGTGTGCTCGCTCCATCCATGTTCAACATTTACACAAATGATCAGCCACTGCCAGAAGGGACAGAGAGCTTCATCTATGCTGATGATTGTGCCATCACCGCTCAAACAGGGAGCTTTGAGATGGTTGAACAGACTTTGTGCTGAAAGGGAGTGGGAACATCCATCCATTTTCATTACAAGGACTAATAACAGGCTGTTGATAAGATCATTTGTGTTTGTAAGTACTCTCAGCCAAAGGATAGTAGGCACCATCCGTTCTTCTCTGTAACATGCTAAAAATAAATATAGTCTGAGATTCTTAAGAGGCTGGATGCCCGCCTTCACACACACTCTTCTAAACAGCTCTGTCCTTGCATGGCTTCATAAACATCGAGTGTTTGTATCTTCTTCTGGGACTTGGGTAGCATCATCTCTTGAAGCGGTCCTTCAAACCTCCTAATGCCACATCTGGTTGGAGATCCACTCTTGTCTGTTTCCTTCCTTCTCATTAAGGCAGGACATAACGAGCGCAGTTGAGTGTTCCGGGAAGACTAATAACTGGGGAGGAAATGTCAACCATCTGTTGATGTAAACAACATTTTGTTTTCTCCGTTCGCTTGGCAAACAAGCACTTGTTTGTTATGAGTAGGGTCTTTATGGCAAGTCTTGGGGATGTTTTTTTCAGACCGTAAGATGTTTTGGACTGATGGTAGCCACCTCAAAAGAAACCCCAGAAATTGTGAAAAGTCAATATCTGGATTTCAAGAACTCCCCTTGACTTATGCACAGCCCATAACTACCTTAGACTTATACATGAGGTCGACTTAGAAAAGAATAGGAGAGGGTTAAGGGAGAGGCAGTGGGCGGAGTCATGCAAATTCCACATCAGTGGAGAGAGTCAGAAACACTGGGATGTCTGTGGTAGAGGATGTAATTGTCCCTGGATGAAAGCATTCCTTGTGTGGTGGGCAGTGTGGTGTTGGTGAAGGACACCGAGCACCGGGATTGTGGCACAGCTGGCTGAGTGTCAGCTGCATTGAGATCACTCTGACCAAAAGGTCATGAGTTCGAAGCCAGCCTGGGTTGGAGTGGGTTTCCAACCAATTGTGTAGCCTGTTGTCGACCTTTGCAACCCGAAACAGAGTTTCATCTGACAAGTAGGAAAATTGGGTACCACCTTAAAGTGTGGGGAGGCTAAATTAACTAATTAACTTAGGCAGAAAAAATGAAATGCAAAGATACAGAATGGGGGACGCCTGGAAAGCTAAGCTACAGGACGTGGATTAGCTCCATCCGTAGAAAAGCTTCATTTCCTACAGCATCCGGGGCAGAAATTCCGGGGGAAAACAGTCCCAAAGCTCTGGCTGGGAGCTTACAGCCTCTCAGCTTTACAGCATCTGAGGGAAACAGTCCTAAAGTTTCAGAAGAAAACAGTTTTGCAGACCCAAAGAACTCCAGCTGGAGAATCTACATAGCCTTGACTGGTAGGTCTACTCGGGACCCAAGACGCAGATTGGAACCGGTAGTAGAACCCACATCAGCAAAGCTTAGACAGTAGATTGCCTGGGAGGGGTTAAAAAAGGGTTTTCCTTGTTCAAGAAAGAAATAGTTCTCCAAGTAAGGTGCCTGTCCATTTTGGGGCAAGTTAAGAAACAAAGATACAGAATGGGGGACGAGGCTTGGCTCGAGAGCAGTACGTGTGAAAAAGATCTTGGAGTCCTCGTGGACAACAAGTTAAACATGAGCCAACAATGTGATGTGGCGGCAAAAAAAGCCAATGGGATTTTGGCCTGCATCAATAAGAGTATAGTGTCTAGATCTAGGAAAGTAATGCTCCCCATCTATTCTTCCTTGATTAGAGCACACCTGTAATATTGTGTCCAATTCTGGGCACCACAATTGAAGAGAGATATTGAGAAGCTGGAATGTGTCCAGAGGAGGGCGACTAAAATGATCAAGGGTCTGGAGAACAAGCCCTATGAGGAGTGGCTTAAGGAGCTGGGCATGTTTAGCCTGAAGAAGAGAAGGCTGAGAGGAGATATGATAGCCATGTATAAATATGTGAGAGGAAGCCACAGGGAGGAGGGAGCAAGCTTGTTTTCTGCTTCCTTGGAGACTAGGACGTGGAACAATGGCTTCAAACTACAAGAGAGGAGATTCCATCTGAACATGAGGAAGAACTTCCTGACTGTGAGAGCCGTTCAGCAGTGGAACTCTCTGCCCCGGAGTGTGGTGGAGGCTCCTTCTTTGGAAGCTTTTAAACAGAGGCTGGATGGCCATCTGTCTAGGGGTGATTTGAATGCAACATTCCTGCTTCTTGGCAGAATGGGGTTGGACTGGATGGCCCATGAGGTCTCTTCCAACTCTTTGATTCTATGATTCTATAAAGGCCATCTGTGGCTCCCCATAGCTGTTTATGTGGCTTCCAGCCCACTATATTTAGATTCACCAAGTGTTGTGATGCCTATTGTTTTCAGGATGGCTCATGTGTCCACACAATTTTGATCCACACAATGTGATTTTTCAGACATATTTGTCACTTACCCTTATACTCCCTCAGCATAGCGTCATTGTTCCTTTTAGGCAGTGCCCTGTATGTTGACGGCACTCTCACAATTAGTAATTATCATAATAAGTTTACTACTGCTATTACTACTGAACCGCAGCCTCAGCCGCTGCGATTTTACTACAGCAATGTTTCATTTCCAAATTTTTACTCTATTACAGGGATGGAGCACCATCCATCCCGGCCCACAAGACTCCCTGGAAGGCAGGAAGAACAAGGTATTCCCCTTTCAAATATTACTGGACCAGCTGTTAAGCAGCAAAACTTGTTTATATATCTATATATATCTATATATCCAAAAGTGGATCCTCTATTTTGACCACACTTGGGCTGGAAGCTACTATAGAGGACTAGAAGTGGGGGAAATTTATTTTTTTGGTGTTTAGGTAAATGATATTGTAGATATCCAATCTGTGGAAATGCGAGTTGTAGACGCTTACCCTCCTTGTAACACCATCTATGTGCATGGCTTTTCTAGCGTAGCCTTCAAGAGCTCAAGTTCATCTCCATCCCACCATGAGTTGTCCATAGTGGACCTTACGGAGGATTAGGCTACTTTGTACAGGTCATGATTCTACATAAGGATCGTGTAAAGTTCTATACATCTGGGAGTCTGATTCTCTGTGTCTTTCTTTTGGTGTAGCCTTCAAGAGCTCAGGTTCATCTCTGTCCCACCATGAGTTGTCCATAGTGGACCTTATGGAGGATTAGGCTACTTTGTACAGATCATGATTCTACATAAGGATCATGTGAAGTACTATACATCTGGGAGTCTGCTTTCTCTGTGTTTTGCTTTGGTGGTGCAGCCTTCAAGAGCTCAGGTTCATCTCCGTCCCACCACGAGTTGTCCGTAGTGGACCTTACAGAGGATTAAACTACTTTGTACAGGTCATGATTCTACATAAGGATCATATAAAGTTCTATACATCTGGGAGTCTGATTCTCTGTGTCTTGCTTTGGTGGTGTAGCCTTCAAGAGCTCAGGTTCATCTCTGTCCCACCATGAGTTGTCCATAGTGGACCTTACGGAGGATTAGGCTACTTTGTACAGGTCACGATCCTACATAAGGATCATGTAAAGTTCTATACATCCGGGAGTCTGCTTTCTCTGTGTCTTGCTTTGGTGGTGTAGCCTTCAAGAGCTCAGGTTCATCTCCATCCCACCATGAGTTGTCCATAGTGGACCTTATGGAGGATTAGGCTACTTTGTACAGGTCACGATCCTACATAAGGATCATGTAAAGTTCTATACATCCGGGAGTCTGCTTTCTCTGTGTCTTGCTTTGGTGATGTAGCCTTCAAGAGCTCAGGTTCATCTCCGTCCCACCATGAGTTGTCCATAGTGGACCTTACAGAGGATTAGGCTACTTTGTACAGGTCACGATCCTACATAAGGATCATGTAAAGTTCTATACATCCGGGAGTCTGCTTTCTCTGTGTCTTGCTTTGGTGGTGTAGCCTTCAAGAGCTCAGGTTCATCTCCATCCCACCATGAGTTGTCCATACTGGACCTTATGGAGGATTAAGCTACTTTGTACAGGTCATGATCCTACATAAGGATCGTATAAAGTTCTATACATCTGGGAGTCTGATTCTCTGTGTCTTTCTTTTCTAGTGTAGCCTTCAAGAGCTCAGGTTCATCTCCATTCCACCATGAGTTGTCCATAGTGGACCTTACGGAGGATTAGGCTACTTTGTACAGGTCATGATTCTACATAAGGGTCATGTAAAGTACTATACATCTGGGAGTCTACTTTCTCTGTGTCTTGCTTTGGTGGTGTAGCCTTCAAGAGCTCAGGTTCATCTCCATCCCACCATGAGTTGTCCATACTGGACCTTATGGAGGATTAGGCTACTTTGTACAGGTCACGATCCTACATAAGGATCGTGTAAAGTTCTATACATCTGGGAGTCTGATTCTCTGTATCTTTCTTTTCTGGTGTAGACTTCAAAAGCTCAGGTTCATAGAGGACCTTATGGAGGTCATGATTGTTCATAAAGATTGTGGAAAGTTCTATGCATCTGGGAGTCTGCTTTCTTGGTGTCTTGCTTTGCTGGTGTAGCCACCAGTTGTCCATAGTGGACCTTATGGAGGATTAGGCTACTTTGTACAGGTCACAATCCTACATAAGGATCATGTAAAGTTCTATATATCTGGGAGTCTTGCTTTGTTGGCATAGCCTTGAAGATCTCAGGTTCATCTCCATCATGAGTTGTCTGTAGTGGACCTTACAGAGGATTATGCTACTTTCTACAGGTCACAATCCTACATGAGGATCATGTAAAGTTCTATACATCTGGGAGTTTACTTTCTCTGTGTATTTCTTTGCTGACGTAGCCTTCAAGAGCTCAGGTTCATCTCTGTCGCACCATGAGTTGCCCTTAGTGGACATAATGGAGGATTAGGCTACTTTTTACAGGTCATGATCATACATAAGGATCGTGTAAAGTTCTATACATCTGGGAGTCTACCGTCTCTGTGTCTTACTTTCTTGGCGTAGCCTTCAAGAGCTCAGGTTCATCTCCGTCCCACCATGAGTGGTATGTAGTGGACCTTACGGAGGATTAGGCTACTTTGTAATGGTCACGATCCTACATAAGGATCATGTAAAGTTCTATATATCTGGGAGTCTTGCTTTGCTGACGTAGCCTTCAAGAACTCAGGTTCATCTCTGTGCCACCATGAATTGTCTGGAAGATTAGGCAACTTTGTGGAAAGTTCTATACATCTGGGAGACTGCTTTCTCTGTGTCTTGCTTTGCTGGCATAGCCTTCAAGAGCTCAGGTTCATCTCCGTCCTACCATGAGTTGTCCATAGTGGACCTTACGTTGGATTAGGCTAATTGTAAAGGTCACAATTCTACATGAGGATCATGTAAAGTTCTATAAATCTGGGTGTCTGTTGTCTCTGTGTCTTCACTTCTTTTGTAGGACTCTTGAGAGGCGGAATACTGGTTGGAGGGCATCTAAAAGTATATTTCTACGTCTCTATGGATAGATTGCATGTCTTCTTGAAAGTCCTGGAGGATAATGTTGTAATTCCTTGTCCGGCTATATAGAGCTGGTTGCTTCTCAAATGCTGCTCACCTTCATAGCTGAGTTGGGGGAGAAAAGACAAAGGCGAGTCTTGGGTGGGTAGAGGTCATTATGTAAATGAGGTAGCAAATTCCCCCTTCTACAACAAGCTTAAAGAAACACATGAACTTTGCGCTGACATATGTCACCAACAGGATCCAAATATTCATATACAGATATAAATACACACACATTCAACTACACCAGTGGTTCTCAACCTGGGGTCCCTAGATGTTTTTGGCCTGCAACTCCCAGAAATCCCAGCCAGTTTACCAGCTGTTAGGATTTCTGGGAGTTGAAGGCCAGAAACATCTGGGGACCCCAGGTTGAGAACCACTGAACTACTCCATCATGACCTATTGGTTACTCATAACTAGAGTGGGCCCATTGACCTAACGTTGATGGAGCAGGACCAACATATAAGTAGCTCCTATGGATTCATTGGGTCAGACTGTTGACTTGTTATTGGACAGCAAATGGATCTTATTCTCCTCCATCTGCACCAAATGTTTGGATACTTATAATTTCCTCCATCTTGAAAATGTTCTTCAAGAATCCAGTTGATGTTGTGTGCCTTCAAGTAATGTCTGAATTATGGTGACCCTAAGGTGGACTTAAGGTGGGGATTCAATGGGATTTCGTGACCGAGTAGGGATTTAATTGGTTTCCATGGACAAATAGGGATTCAGTTCCAAAGTCATAAAATCCAAGAGTTGAGAGACCCTCATGGCCATCTAGTTCAAACATGGTACAATTTGGTATTATTTGAATACAGCAGCAATCTAGACTATCTGGCATGGTCTTTGATGCTGTCATCTGTTGATTCTGTTTCCCCTACAATAGCTTTGTAATGATGGAAACCGATTAAATAATGTACAATTGCTTCCCTTCGTTGTATCCCATGTAGTCACACATGTTCATGCTGTTCCCTAGAACATTAGCTCACGAGGCATGCCAACTTGGAGGATGCCCAAGTCCTGCTTTAAGAAATGCTTTCTCTCTTGGAAGCCTCTGACCGATTCCTCTTCCTTGTCTCTCCCGTTTCCAGCTGTCCAGGAGGAGAGGCAGCGGGGCAAGGATCGCAACGAGAATGAGGTCGAGTCGACGAGCAACGCAAACGAGGACATGCCCGTGGAGAAGATCCTGGAAGCGGAGCTTGCTGTGGAGCCAAAGACGGAGACGTACATTGAAGCAAACATGGGCCTGACTCCAAACTCAGTAAGTTTTGGTTGCCTACTAGTGCAATGGTTTTAGGGGTTGATTTAATAGGGGATATGTTGGGCAGATGGGATCTAAACACCCTAAAAGTACCCATCTGATCTCAGAAGCCAACCAGGGCCATCCTTGGTTAGCACTTGGATGGGCAGCCACCAAGAAATACCAGGTGCTGTGGGCTCTATTTCAGAGGAACTGGCAAAACTACCTCCTCATATTCCTTGCCTATGAAAACCCTACGGAAAGTCTGTAGGTGACTTGAAGGCACCAGATCTTATCTAAGCTTGGAAGCCAAGCAGGTTCAGTACTTGGATGGGACACCACTAGGGGTGTGCAATTTTTTCGTTAGTTGTCGTAAGTTGTATCCAATTTGTTAAATTTGTACTTGCAATATCTGACATGTGCGCCAATAACGTAAGAATCGAAACTTTACCCAATACTATTTTGTTTCAGTTTTGTAAATCTCGGAATTAGTGGGATCCATAAGGGTTGAAGAACAGAGTTCTGAGTTCCAGGACTGGTGAGCTCCCAATCATCCAGCCATGATTGGGTGTCCTTGGTTCTCGCTCAGTCCTATCAGTGTGATCCATAAAGCTTGAAAAACAAGGTTCTGAGTTCCAGGACCAGTGAGCTCCTAGTCCTCCAACCACGATTGGGTTTCCTTGGTTCTCACCAAAACCTAATAGTGGGGTCCATAAGTCTTGAGGAACAATGTTCTGAGTTCCAGGACCGGTGATCTCCCAATCATCCAGCCATGATTGGGTCTCCTTGGTTCTCACCCAGTCCTACTAGTGGGGTCCATAAGGTTCTGAGTTCCAGGACTGGTAACTTCCCAGTCGTCCAACCATGATTAGGTCTCCTTGGTTCTTACCCAGTCCTATTAGTGGGCTCCATAAGGTTTTGAGTTCCAGGGCTAGTGACCTCCCAGTCATCCAACCATGTTTGGGTCTCCTTGGTTCTCACCCAGTCCTATTAGTTCTGAGTTCCAGGACCGGTGACCTCCCAGTCGTCCAACCATGATTGGGTCTCCTTGGTTCTTACCCAGTCCTATTAGTGGGGTCCATAAGGTTCTGAGTTCCAGGACTAGTGACCTCCCAGTCATCCAACCATGATTGGGTCTCCTTGGTTCTCACCCAGTCCTACTAGTGGGGTCCATAAGGTTCTGAGTTCCAGGACTGGTAACTTCCCAGTCGTCCAACCATGATTAGGTCTCCTTGGTTCTTACCCAGTCCTATTAGTGGGCTCCATAAGGTTTTGAGTTCCAGGGCTAGTGACCTCCCAGTCATCCAACCATGTTTGGGTCTCCTTGGTTCTCACCCAGTCCTATTAGTTCTGAGTTCCAGGACCGGTGACCTCCCAGTCGTCCAACCATGATTGGGTCTCCTTGGTTCTTACCCAGTCCTATTAGTGGGGTCCATAAGGTTCTGAGTTCCAGGACTAGTGACCTCCCAGTCGTCCAACCATGATTGGGTCTCCTTGGTTCTTACCCAGTCCTATTAGTGGGGTCTATAAGGTTCTGAGTTCCAGGACTAGTGACCTCCCAGTCGTCCAACCATGATTGGGTCTCCTTGGTTCTTACCCAGTCCTATTAGTGGGCTCCATAAGGTTTTGAGTTCCAGGGCTAGTGACCTCCCAGTCATCCAACCATGTTTGGGTCTCCTTGGTTCTCACCCAGTCCTATTAGTTCTGAGTTCCAGGACCGGTGACCTCCCAGTCGTCCAACCATGATTGGGTCTCCTTGGTTCTTACCCAGTCCTATTAGTGGGGTCCATAAGGTTCTGAGTTCCAGGACTAGTGACCTCCCAGTCGTCCAACCATGATTGGGTCTCCTTGGTTCTTACCCAGTCCTATTAGTGGGGTCTATAAGGTTCTGAGTTCCAGGACTAGTGACCTCCCAGTCGTCCAACCATGATTGGGTCTCCTTGGTTCTTACCCAGTCCTATTAGTGGGGTCTATAAGGTTCTGAGTTCCAGGACTAGTGACCTCCCAGTCGTCCAACCATGATTGGGTCTCCTTGGTTCTTACCCAGTCCTATTAGTGGGGTCTATAAGGTTCTGAGTTCCAGGACTAGTGACCTCCCAGTCGTCCAACCATGATTGGGTCTCCTTGGTTCTTACCCAGTCCTATTAGTGGGGTCTATAAGGTTCTGAGTTCCAGGACTAGTGACCTCCCAGTCGTCCAACCATGATTGGGTCTCCTTGGTTCTTACCCAGTCCTATTAGTGGGGTCTATAAGGTTCTGAGTTCCAGGACTAGTGACCTCCCAGTCGTCCAACCATGATTGGGTCTCCTTGGTTCTCACCCAGTCCTACTAGTGGGGTCCATAAGGTTCTGAGTTCCAGGACTGGTAACTTCCCAGTCGTCCAACCATGATTAGGTCTCCTTGGTTCTTACCCAGTCCTATTAGTGGGCTCCATAAGGTTTTGAGTTCCAGGGCTAGTGACCTCCCAGTCATCCAACCATGTTTGGGTCTCCTTGGTTCTCACCCAGTCCTATTAGTTCTGAGTTCCAGGACCGGTGACCTCCCAGTCGTCCAACCATGATTGGGTCTCCTTGGTTCTTACCCAGTCCTATTAGTGGGGTCCATAAGGTTCTGAGTTCCAGGACTAGTGACCTCCCAGTCGTCCAACCATGATTGGGTCTCCTTGGTTCTTACCCAGTCCTATTAGTGGGGTCTATAAGGTTCTGAGTTCCAGGACTAGTGACCTCCCAGTCGTCCAACCATGATTGGGTCTCCTTGGTTCTTACCCAGTCCTATTAGTGGGGTCCATAAGGTTCTGAGTTCCAGGACTAGTGACCTCCCAGTCGTCCAACCATGATTGGGTCTCCTTGGTTCTTACCCAGTCCTATTAGTGGGGTCTATAAGGTTCTGAGTTCCAGGACTAGTGACCTCCCAGTCGTCCAACCATGATTGGGTCTCCTTGGTTCTTACCCAGTCCTATTAGTGGGGTCTATAAGGTTCTGAGTTCCAGGACTAGTGACCTCCCAGTCATCCAACCATGATTGGGTCTCCTTGGTTCTCACCCAGTCCTATTAGTGGGGTCCATAAGACTTGAAGTGCAAGTTTCTCAATTCCAGGACCAGTCGTCCAACCATGAGTGGGTCTCCTGGTCCTAAGCACCACGTTTTCATTGAAAAACTAAACAAAACCTTTGCCGCTCTCGTTGCCGAGGAAGGAGGAGGGGAAGACCAAGCTTTGATTACCGCTGGCACCTGGGATACGGCAGCGATCAAGATTAAAGAGACTTCAGGGGAAATGTAATGAGAGTTGTGGGCAGCTTACGGGGCGGTGGGAGGAGGGGAAAGGAGAGAGGCCCGGGGAGGAAATGGAGCTGAAATAAATGCCTGCCGTTGGCCCAATCTCTCCGCCAGCCTCTTTTAGTAAATTGGATGCGGCTTTCTGCATAATTCAGCACACATTGCTGGGAGTACGGATGCACGCTGCATCTAAATACGAGACCTCAGAGGGACGGGAGCAGAGCTTTTAAATACCCCGCTATTGCGGAGTTATTGATCAATGGAACTGCAAGGACGATGGGCAGGAGGAAGGGATATAGGGCTGTGTTACCCTGTTTCCCACTTGCATGACTTAAATAATGCACCTTGGTTTTGGGAGTTGTAGTTCAACTGCATCCAGAGAAACAGTGACCACCACCGACAATGGTCCAGGACCAAACTTGGCACGAAGAAGCCCCATAACCAACTGAACATACTGGAGGAGTTTGTGGAAATTGATCTTGGTTTTGGGAGTTGTAGTTCAACTGCATCCAGAGAAACAGTGACATTGGACTGGGACCAAACTTGGCACATAGCAGCCCCGTGACCAACTGAACATACTGGAGGAGTTTGTGGGAATTGACTTTGGTTTTGGGAGTTGTAGTTCAACTGCACCCAGAGAACCAGTGATCTCCTATCGACATTGGACCAGGACTAAACTTGGCACAAAGAAGCGCCGTGACCAACTGAGCATACTGCAGGGGTTTGTGGGAAATGACTTTGGTTTTGGGAGTTGTAGTTCAACTGCATCCAGAGAAACAGTGACCACCACTGACAATGGTCCAGGACCAAACTTGGCATGAAGAAGCCCCATAACCAACTGAACATACTGGAGGAGTTTGTGGGAATTGACTTTGGTGTTGGGAGTTGTAGTTCAACTGCATCCAGAGAAACAGTGACCACGACCGATAATTGACTGGTACCAAACTTGGCATGAAGAAGCCCCATGACCAACTGAACATACTGGAGGAGTTTGTGGAAATTGACCTTGGTTTTGGGAGTTGTAGTTCAACTGCATCCAGAAAAACAGTGACCTCTATGAACAATGGATCAGGGCCAAACTTGGCACAAAGAAGCCCCGTGATCAACTGAACATACTGCAGGAGTTTGTGGGAATTGACCTTGGTTTTGGGAGTTGTAGTTCAACTGCGTCCAGAGAAACAGTGACCATGACCAATAATTGACTGGTACCAAACTTGGCATGAAGAAGCCCCATGACCAACTACATACAGCTGGAGTTTGTGGGAATTGACCTTGTTTTTGGGAGTTGTAGTTGAACTGCATCCAGAGAAACAGTGACCACCTTGGACAATAGACCAAGAGCAAACTTGGCACAGAGAATCCACATGACCAACCGAACACACTGCAGGGGTTTGTGGAAACTGACCTTGATTTTGAGAGCTATAGTTCACCTGTATCCAGAGAGCACTGAACCCAGCCAACGTCGGAGCTGGACCAAACTTGGCACACAGATCCAACATGTCCAGCTGTGCATACAGGCCTGGTTTGGGGAGGACTGGCCCACAATTCTGGGAATTGTAGTTCACCCACATCGTTAAGTATTTTCTAATGGGAACATTCATAAATAACGAAATTAAATTGTTTTTTTTTTCTAATAGTTTAGGTGGGACCTGATGTGGATGAAGGTCCTTGACTTGAAGGACCTTTTTTGAGAATCCCAGGATGCCAACAGATGATACCAGACAACTTGGGTCACACAATGAATTGGGCCCAGAAATAGACCAAATGAGCTGTGGTAGCCCAGCCATCTGCCTCCTCCTCGGCCTCCTCCTCCTCCTTGGGTTCCTCCTTCTTCTTCTTCCCTGCTTCAGGCATCATCCCCTTCTTCCGATCTGTGGTTCCCAGGAGTTGCAAGCTGCTCCTTTGACACATGGCTTTCGTCTGTTTTGGCTGGCGGTGCCAGCTCCAAAGCAGCTGGTTTTTGTTACTTGGGTGCATTTCAAAGGGAATGCCGTCCTCTCCCTCACTCCTCCCCCTCACTCCTCCGTGCTTCCCATTGTTGTGGTTTTACACATTACGGGAACGCAATGGGATGTGTTGGGGCATGTGAACGGCAGCAGCACCCCCTGCAGGAGGACGAGGACGAGCAAGGAGAAGAGTGGCCCGTGACTTTTCCAAATCTTCTCTTTCCTTGTACACTTCTTTGAGTTCTGTTTCTCAAGAATCTTGGAACACAAGAGCCTACGTCAGCATTTCTCAACCTGGGGGTCGGGACCCCTGGGTGGGTCATGAGGCGATGTCAGGGGGTCGCCAAAGACCATTCGAAAACACAGTATTTTCTGTTGGTCATGGGAGTTCTGTGTGCCAAGTATGGTTCAATTCCATCGTTGGTGGAGTTCAGAATGCTCTTTGATTGAAGGTGAACTATAAATCCCAGCAACTGCAACTCCCGATTGTCAAAGTCTATTTTCCCCAAACTCCACCACTGTTCACATTTGGGCATATTGAGTATTTGTGCCAAGTTTGGTCCTGATCCATCATTGTTTGAGTCCACAGTACTCTCTGGATGTAGGTGAACTACAAGTCCCAAAACTCAAGGTCAGTGCCCACCAAACCCTTCCAGTATTTTCTGTTGCTCATGGGAGTTCTGTGTGCCAAGTATGGTTCAATTCCATCGTTGGTGGAGTTCAGAATACTTTTTGATTGAAGGTGAACTATAAATCCCAGCAGCTATAACTCCCAAATGTCAATGTCTATTTCCCCCCAAACTCCACCAGTGTTCACATTTGGGCATATTGAATATTTGTGCCAAGTTTGGTCCTGATCCATCATTGTTTGAGTCCACAGTACTCTCTGGATGTAGGTGAACTACAAGTCCCAAAACTCAAGGTCAGTGCCCACCAAACCCTTCCAGTATTTTCTGTTGCTCATGGGAGTTCTGTGTGCCAAGTTTGGTTCAATTCCATCATTGGTGGAGTTCAGAATGCTCTTTGATTGAAGGCGAACTATAAATCCCAGCAACTATAACTCCCAAATGTCAAGGTCTAGTTTCCCCAAACTCTACCAGTGTTCACATTTGGGCATATTGAGTATTTGTGCCAAGTTTGGTCCCGATCCATCATTGTTTGAGACCACAGTACTCTCTGGATGTAGGTGAACTACAAGTCCCAAAACTCAAGGTCAGTGCCCACCAAACCCAATCCTCCCACCAAAGGCCCTCATCCACTGTGATTGGCTAGCCTCTCAGCAAAAGGGAGAGCTGTTCCAAGTGGGGAGGGAAGAGCAGGCATGCTCGGCACATGGCAGTTTCATGTGCATGTGCAGGTGTCACATGCCTTCACCACATCCACAACAATGACACCCGAAAATGCGAAAGTGTGCTGGGCCCATAACGCTGGGTTGGGGAATCTGGGTGTTAGGCTCAAAATAACACTCAGTTGGGGTGGAATTACCCTCAGTTGGGGTGATTCCACCTTAAATATAGCAGAGTCCCAGAAGTGAACATGTGATGAGCTGGGATAAGATTCTATTTTTTAGGATGACACAGGATTGCAAAATCAGAACTTTAGGTTCAAAAATATTTATTGAAGTCAGATAAATACATTCTTGATAGAAAAGGCCTTGGAGCTCAGTAGCTTATTGAGTTTCATCTTCTAAAGTGGTAAAAAGGGTAAAAAGTCCATGCAGCTACATTTTGCCTAAAAGGGTAAAAAGTCCATGCAGCTACATTTTGCCTAGAAGGGTAAAAAGGGTAAAAAGTCATGCAGCTACATTTTGCCTAGAAGGGTAAAAAGGGTAAAAAGTCTATGCAGCTACATTTTGCCTAGAAGGGTAAAAAGGGTAAAAAGTCCATGCAGCTACATTTTGGCCTAGAAGGGTAAAAAGTCCATGCAGCTACATTTTGGCCTAGAAGGGTAAAAAGGGTAAAAAGTCCATGCAGCTACATTTTGCCTAGAAGGGTAAAAAGGGTAAAAAGTCCATGCAGCTACATTTTGCCTAGAAGGGTAAAAAGGGTAAAAAGTCCATGCAGCTACATTTTGCCTAGAAAGGTAAAAAGGGTAAAAAGTCCATGCAGTTACATTTTGCCTAGAAGGGTAAAAAGGGTAAAAAGTCCATGCAGCTACATTTTGCCTAGAGAGAGGCAAAATGTGTCCTTACTGGAAGAAAGAAAAGCAGAAGAGGCTAGAAAATGGTGGAGACCGCATGGCCAATGCCAGGGCAATAAAAATACCTTTAAAAAGGAAGTTCTTTTGCACGCTGCCATTGCAAACTACGGGAATCACGCCTCAGATGATGTGGTCATACTCTCCGAGGTGAAGACAGGTCCATTTGCCAGATTGCTCTTGATTTAGAAGTGCCGGGCAAGAGGCCAAAGGGATGACTGAAGCCGTTGCACAACGATCTGAAGACTGCTGATCGGGCGCATGATGGGGTGAAATGGTGTCCACACACCAGTAAAGCAGACCCCGCCATCAAGCAGGACAAACACTGAAGGAAAACAAGGTGAAATAGAGAGGATTGGGTTGGGAGTGGTTTTGACCCCAAGGCTTCTGTTTCAGTCAACAAAGGAAAGAAATTAGTCCTTTTATGAAGGGTGTAAAGGTAAATGTTTCCCCCTGACATTAAGTCCAGTTGTGTCCAACTCTGGAGTGTGGTGCTCATCTCCATTTCTAAGCCAAAGAGCCGGCGTTGTCCATAGACACCTCCAAGGTCATATGGCCGGTATGACTGCATGGAGCGCTGTTACCTTCCCGCTGAATTTGATCTACTCACATTAGCATGTTTTCGAATTGCTAGGTTGGCAGAAGCTGGGGCTGACAGCGGAAGCTCACGCCGCTCCCCGGATTTGAACCTGCGAACTTTCATATAATCAAAGAGTTGGAAGAGACCTCATGGGCCATCCAGTCCAACCCCCTGCCAAGAAGCAGGAATATTGCATTCAAATCACCCCTGACAGATGGCCATCCAGCCTCTGTTTAAAAGCTTCCAAAGAAGGAGCCTCCACCACACTCCGGGGCAGAGAGTTCCACTGCTGAACGGCTCTCCACAGTCAGGAAGTTCTTCCTCATGTTCAGATGGAATCTCCTTTCTTGTAGTTTGAAGCCATTGTTTTGTGTCCTCATCTCCATGGAAGCAGTAATCAAGCTTGCTCCCTCCTCCCTGTGGCTTCCTCTCACATATTTATACATGGCTATCATATCTCCTCTCAGCCTTCTCTTCTTCAGGCTAAACATGCCCAGCTCCTTAAGCCGCTCCTCATAGGGCTTGTTCTCCAGACCCTTGATCATTTTAGTGCTCTCCTCTGGACACATTCCAGCTTTTCAATATCTCTCTTGAATTGTGGTGCCCAGAATTGGACACAATATTCCAGGTGTGATCTAACCAAAGCAGTAGAGGGGGAGCATGACTTCCCTGGACCTAGACACTATGCTCCTATTGATGCAGGCCAAAATCCCATTGGCTTTTTTTTTGCCACCACATCACATTGTTGGCTCATGTTTAACTTGGTGTCCATGTCTTTTTCACACGCACTGCTCTCGAGCCAGGCATCGTCCCCCATTCTGTCTCTTTGCATTTCGTTTTTCCTGCCTAAGTGGAGTATCTTGCATTTGTCCCTGTTGAACTTCATTTTGTTAGTTTTGGCCCATCATCTCTTTAATCTGTCAAGATCGTTTTGAATCCTGCTCCTGTCCTCTGGAGTATTGGCTCTCCCTCCCAATTTGGTGTCGTCTGCAAACTTGATGATCATGCCTTCTAGCCCTTCATCTAAGTCATTAATAAAGATGTCAAAAAGTTTACCAGCTCAGCAGTCCTTTGTATTCCTTTGTCCTCCTCTTTGTTCACTTCTGGCTTCTCTTCTCTTTGCAGCCCAATGATCCGGTCACCAACATCTGCCAGGCGGCAGACAAGCAGCTCTTCACGCTGGTGGAGTGGGCCAAAAGGATCCCCCATTTCTCCGAACTGCCCCTGGATGACCAGGTCATCTTGCTCAGAGCCGGTGAGTATGCTTGCATAGCCGGTAAGGAACGGTGGCAAATAGCCAATTGTGGTCTACCAAGTCCTCTTTTGGTTGCATCTCTCTGGTTGGGGGCTTAGCAAAGTGTGGTATCGAATGTGGTATGTTCGTGACACATACCAGCAGAAGTTGGTTTTACAATTGTGTACGTTTTGTTTTGGGTATTGTAGAGGTTGATATTCATAGCCTATTTTCGCAGAGTATGCCTGAAAACCTGTTCATGACACATACCAGCAGAAGTCGGTTTTACAATTGTGTACATCTTGTTTTGGATATTGCGGAGTTTGCTATTCTTAGCCTACCTTTGCAATTTCCATAAATCCTTCCCTGCAGGACTTGCTCTTGCACTGTTGTGATGCCCTTATTGCTTTCCATTGCTGGTGAGTGCTAAATGGGTGAAAGATTGGTCAAGAATTCCCAATGCATCCATCACCCAAGTCAAAAAAGAAGCACCATTAAAGCCTTGGCAGATAGTACAAAATGAATCTGCGAAGCCCACCTTTGGAGCCATGGAGAAGAAGAACTCAACAGGTTCCTAGACCATCTGAACAGCATCCACTCAAACATCCAGTTCACCATGGAAAAAGAAAATGAAGGAAGACTGCCTTTTCTAGATGTCCTAGTCGTCTGCAAACCAGATCAACAATTGGGTCACACCGTTTACAGAACACCCCCCCCCCCACACACACAGATAGATATCTACATAAAAACTCCAACCATCACCCAAGTCAAAAAAGAAGCACCATTAAAGCCTTGGCAGACCATGCAAAAAGAATCTGCGAAGCCCACCTCCTCCAAGATGAACTGAACCACCTCAACTGGGCTCTCCAGGCCAATGGAGACTCCACCTCAGACATCAGAAGAGCTGCAAGACAACCGAGAAGAAGCCACGAGAGTCAAGATGAAGATCCTCCCAGAGGGAAAGTGTTCTTGCCATACATCAAGGGAACCACTGACTGCATAGGGAAGCTGATGAGGAAACACAACACACAAACAATCTACAGACCCACCAAGAAAATCCAACAAATGCTCCGTTCAGCAAAGGACAAGAGGGATCCTCTCACCTCTGCAGGAGTCTACCATGTACCATGCAGCTGTGGACACGTCTACAGAGGGATCACCAAACGCAGCAGCATTGCCCAAACATGAATCAAGGAACACGAAAGGCACGGCAGACTACGTCAACCAGAGAAGTCAGCCAGAGCAGAGCACCTGATGAACCAAACTGGGCACAGCAGATTATTGGAGAAGATAGAAATACTGGACCACTCTCACAACCACCATGTCAGACTACACAGAGAAGCCATTGAAACCCACAATGTCAACAGAAAGGAGGAAACCATGAAAATGAACAAAATCTGGCTACCACTATTAAAAAAACCTCTAAAATTAGAACAGCACAACAACAGAGAGGAAACAAACAAGGACATCTAATCACCTCTTAACAAAAGTTTGCTCCAGGCACTGTCAGCCCATTGTATGCTAATCAAGGTGGTCAGTTGAAACATTTACACCTAGCTCCAGCAGACAAGAGTCCTTTGTCCCACCCTGGTCATTCCACAGATATATAAACCCTTTTTCCTAGTTCCAACAGACCTCACTACCTCTGAGGATGCTTGCCATAGATGTAGGCGAAACGTCAGGAGAGAATGCCTCTAGACATTCTCGTGGTATTATTATTTCGCCCACATCTATGGCCGGCATTCTCAGAGGTTGTGAGATCTGTTGGAAACTAGGCAAGTGAGGTTTAGATATCTGTGGAATAATGTCCAGAGTGGGAGAAAGAACTCTTGTCTGTTTGAGGTAGGTGTGAATGGTGCAATTGGCCACCCTGATTAGCATTAAATAGTCTTGCAGCTTCAATGCCTGGCTGCTTCCTGCCTGGGGGAATCCTTTGTTGGGAGGTGTTAACTGACCCTGATTGTTTCCCTGTCAAATTTCAAAAAGCAAGGTGGCCCCTGTTGGCTCCACGGCTTTAAAAGTTTGAGAAGCCCTGCTCAAGACAGAGTGGACACACTATCTCATGGATCCAGCAATGGCTTTCCTATAGGTACCTTCTAAGGTAGCTAATACCCCCCTAAAGATTTAAGCTGCAATACAATTGTGCCAAGGCAGAGGCACAGGGAAATCCTGACGCCACTCTGAGCTAAGTTTTAGTCCTTCAATATTTCATGGGTAGTTGCGCTCTTCAGGCGTCTCCTTGTGCTCAATTATACATAACGCCGCTGGTTAAAAGACTCTGGGGGTCAAATGAGGATGCATCTGATAAAGACACTGGCAGCCCTGGTGCACTTGCCTGTGCCTGTCTGACAAGTGAGCGCTTTTCTGCCAATGGCGGAGCATCCCTCCTGGCAAGGAAGGGCAGAATCACGAGGGGCACCCCCAAGGGCCATCTAGCCGAGTCCTTTGGCATAAGAAAGGAGAATAGAGCTTCCACTTGTTGTTGTTGTTGTTGTTGTTGCTGTTGTTTATTCGTTCAGTCGTTTCGGACTCTTCGTGACCTCCTGGACCAGCCCAAGCCAGAGCTCCCTGTTGGCCGTTACCATCCCCAGCTCCTTCAAGGTCAATCCAGTCACTTCAAGGATACCATCCATCCATCATGCCCTTGGTCGGCCCCTCTTCCTTTTTCCTTCCATTTTCCCCAGCATCATTGGCTTCTCTAAGCTTTCCTGTCTTCTCATAATGTGGTCAAAGTACTTCATCTTTGGGTTGTAGGTTTTTACGGGCTATATGGCCATTATAATAATAATAATAATAATAATATAATAATGTATTATTATATATGTATGCGTGTGTGTGTATATATACATACATACATACATATATACACACACATTATAATATATTATTATTATTATTATACATATAATAATAATAATAATAATAATATAATAATGTATTATTATGTATGTATGTATATTAAGCTTGGGCGATCAAGAAAAAAATTGGTTCTAAACTCGTTTCGTTTCTAGGGTGCGCTAGCGTTTCAAAATTCTGAGGACTTCCGAAATTTAAGATTTCAAAATTTCGAAATTTCCGAAATTTCGTAAATTACGAATCGATTCGTTAATGGTGGACGCGATTGCGCAATATGCTAAAAAAACCTCCAAATGGGACAGGGGGAACTTCTGAAGCTTCCCTCTCCCTCTGTTGTTGACTGTTGGTGTGATAAAACAAACAACTATATTATATTACTATATTATATTACTATTATATTATAATATTATTATATTATATTATTGTATATTATATTATATTATTATATTATTATATTATATATTATTATAATAATATAATATAATATAATATAATAATTTATTATATTATATTATATATATTATATTATTATAATATTATTATATTATATTGTTGTATATTATATTATTATATATTATATTATATATTATATATTATTATATTATATTATAATATACAATTATAATATAATATAATAATAATATAGTAATATAATATAAATTTAATAATATAATGTACAATACTATAATATAATAGTATTATAATAATATAATATAAATATAATATATAATATATATTATATTATTATAATATTATTATATAATATATTATGTTATAATTGTATATTATATTATATACTAGTTGTACCTGGCAACGCATTTTTGTGGCATAGAGTGAGGGTATGAAAAATAAAGTAATGAGAAATTTTGGGTTAATTACGAAATAATTACGAAATAATTACGAAAACTGGAAAAAATTGTTTCGATTCTTAATTACTCCTCACACTATTCCTGCATGGCTTGATATTGGATCGTAAGCTAATTTAAATACGAATCAATAACGAATTACGAAATTAACGAACTGGATTGCCCAAGCCTAATGTATATACATACATTATATATACACACACTATAATATATTATATATATTATATACATTATATATATTATTATAATACATATTATTATTATTATAAATAATAATAATAACAAAGACTCTGGCACAAGCCAGTAAAGATGGTCCCAGTGGTGATCGGCACATTGGGTGCAGTGCCTAAAGACCTTGGCCTGCACTTAAACACAATCGACGCTGAGAAAATCACCATCTGCCAGCTGCAGAAGGCCACCTTACTGGGATCTGCACGCATCATTCACCGATACATCACACAGTCCTAGACTCTCGGGAAGTGTCCGACGTGTGATCCAATTCAACAGCCAGCAGAGTGTCTGCTGTGGACTCATCTTGTTGTGTTTCAAATAATAATAATAATAATAATAATAACACAAACAGCTGAAACCGCAGAGGCCATCTAGTCCTAACCCATTCTGCTGTGCAGGAAAAGCACAATCAAAGCACTCCCAACAGATGGCCTACCCGCCATAAGGGCTCCATGGAGTACAATTTGAGAACCACTGTCCTTGAGGCTATGGTTCAGTACTTTGGATAGCTCTTTCATAGTTCAGGCACCAATCTGAAGCAGATTTGCTGCCGTGTTGGTTTTCTAAAGAGACCTCCAGAGTTGAAAATGCACAACTAGGCTGAAGTGATCAAAAGCTGGCGCTGGAAATTACAGGATTCTAAAGCCCATCAACCATGAACTTTCAGTAGAAGCCAAATTGACCACAGTAATACCCTCAAAATGTAGTATCAACTTGTAAATTCTGTATCCTAATCCAGTTGGATATCTTGAGCTCCTTCCTAATAGAGTTGAGAAGGATGCCATAGTTAACCAAGTGCGGCCAGCATTTCGATGGGTTGGATTCATTGCAAATTAAGCTGTTGTTTGGGTTTCCTCGTTGCCCAAATTAGTACAAAACCATGAAAAGAAACTGGCAAGGGCATGTTAGAAGGGAAGGAGTGTGTTTTTGGTAAGCCCAAGGGCTTCTGCAGAGGAAAAGTACTCTCAGAAGCTTGGAGAGGACATCTTGAGCCTGTTGGCAAGAGTTGGAAGACTCATCTCCTTTCAAGAGAAGGTTGGCAAGATTTCAGCCTTGGTTCGCAATCCGCCCCCGAGTCTCTCACTCTGTCTTGGCTGTTGAAGGATGTCTTGATGCACCAGGTTGGCAATCACCTTGGCTGTGTACAAAAAGAGTCCATGTCAACACTTGCCTGGGGTGACTCATAGACTCATAGACTTAGAAGAGACTCCAAAGCCACCCAACCCAATTGATGGCCATTCCTTTTTGTGCAGACTTCTCAACCCCTTCCTCTCCTTGTTGCATTCTTTCCAGGTTGGAACGAATTGCTCATTGCGTCCTTCTCTCACCGATCCATAGCTGTGAAAGATGGGATCTTGCTCGCCACGGGTCTACACGTCCACCGGAATAGTGCTCACAGTGCGGGGGTCGGCGCCATCTTTGACAGGTGAGGAGACAAGATCATGTGTGCATATTTAGAAACTTAGATCCAGACCCTTGATCATAGAATCCTAGAGTTGGAAGAGACCTCATAGGCCATCCAGTCCAACCCCATTCTGCCAAGAAGCAGGAAAATCGCATTCAAAGCACCCCCGGCAGATGGTCATCCAGCCTCTGTTTAAAAGCCTCCAAAGAAGGAGCCTCTACCACACTCTGGGGCAGAGAGTTCCACTGCTGAACGGCTCTCACAGTCAGGAAGTTCTGAATCATGTTCAGATGGAATCTCCTTTCTTGTAGTTTGAAGCCATTGTTCCATTGCGTCCTAGTCTCCAGGGAAGCAGAAAACAAGCTTGCTCCCTCCTCCCTGTGGCTTCATCTCACATATTTATACATGGCTATCATATTTCCTCTCAGTTTTCTTTTCTTCAGGCTAAAAATGCCCAGCTCCTTAAGCCGCTCCTCATAGGGCTTGTTCTCCAGACCCTTGATCATTTTAGTCACATATTTATACATGGCCCTCATCATATCATTAAAGAAGTATAGTTTATTGCTGAAACAAACACAAAACAGCCCAAAACATCATGTTGCTCTTCCTCATAGTCTTGCTCGCGAGTAGTTTTCTTGCCTCTCCTAATACAACTAGTGTTACTATCACTGCCAGCAGACTCTATCACAACAATATACATTAGAAGCTACTTAACACTCAGCACATCATAAACTTGCTTCATTACCATCCGAGATCATAACATAGAGAACACTGTTATCAGTACTAGTCCACACCTCTTGCATTCCAGAGTGATGTAGTACGACCACTATGGCTGCGTCCATTTGTTCTATACACTTGATTTATGACTTCTCTGGGAATGCCGTTCCCTCCATGGTTCAGTTAACTCTTTCCACACAGGAATACACTCGGCACATAGCTACTGCATTTTGAACATACATTCATACTTTGAAATCTACATTTTAAATTGCAAACAGCTCCAACAGGACCAAATTTGGCACAAATGCCAAATAATTTTCCTTTAGGCGATTGTGGGAAGAGGGTGTTTCAAATATACAACCCTCTTGCTTTTGTTGTTGTGTGTATCCAGAGTATTGACAGAGCTGGTGTCGAAAATGCGAGACATGCAGATGGACAAGACAGAGCTGGGGTGTCTCCGAGCCATCGTCCTCTTCAACCCCGGTAGGTTGAGCTACATTTCCTTACTGGGGGAATGTACATGCGTGTGCAAAAGCGAACCTG
Organism: Anolis sagrei ordinatus; assembly: GCF_025583915.1. Classification (NCBI taxonomy): domain Eukaryota; kingdom Metazoa; phylum Chordata; class Lepidosauria; order Squamata; family Anolidae; genus Anolis; species Anolis sagrei. The sequence goes on from NW_026844589.1 coordinate 30,886,300, forward strand.
AAATTGGACACAAAGGTGCAAAGTGGGAACGGGCAACTATGGGAGGCCTTAGCTGGCCAGATCAGCAAACTACATTGTCTCTAGAATATTATGGAAATGCCCCTAGAAGACATTTTTGGGCATTATTATTATTATTATTATTATTATTATTATTATTATTATTTCGTATCCACCTCTCCTCGTGGTTTAACTGTTTTCCTTCCACTTGCAGACTCAAAGGGCCTATCGAATCCTGCCGAAGTTGAGGCTTTGCGTGAAAAGGTGTACGCGTCGTTGGAGGCCTACTGCAAACACAAATATCCCGACCAGCCCGGGAGGTGAGTTTTCACATCAGGTAGTGAGATACGGTTGGATGGATACTGGGAGAATTTGCTTTCTGACTGGGAGAATTTGCTTTCTGCAGAAGACTAATGGGGTGCATCAACACCCCTAGAAACCTTGGAGTATTCTCTTGAGTATTCTTTGCCCAAGAAAACCCTACAAGATGCGTGAGCTCACCATGAGAGGCATCTGATGATGGACCCATTGGACATTGCAGTTTTGTTTATTTTTATGGCATTTCTCCACTGCGCTTATTTAATTATGGGGCTAAATAGCTCAAAGGCACAAGATTTTGTCTGATCTTGGAAGCTAAGGAGGGTCAGCCAGTTAGGACTTGGGAAGGAGACCACCAATGAATCTCTGGTGCTTTAGGGTATATTCCAGAGGAAGGAACTAGCAAAACCATCTCTGAGCATTCCTTGCCCGAGAAAACCCTAAAAAATGCATGGGCTCACCATGAGTCTGCATATGACTTGAAGGCACCAGATCACATCCCATCTTGGAAGCCAAGCAAGGTTGCTCCTCAGATGTGAATCTGAGTCTCATCGGTGATATAATAAAATAATGTATTATTTATTTATTTATTTATTTATTTTGCTTATATACCGCTGTTCTCAGCCCAGGGGCGATTCACAGCGGTGTACAACATAGGAACCACAAAATTCAAGACACAGTATAAAACAATTCACAATCCAGCATTATACAAAAACATCGTCATTACTACGAAAACCATTCAGCGTCGTCTTATCGTCCAGGCCACAATCCAGTATCATTTCCGTTGTTCCATTCCTATAGTCATTACCAATCATTGCACTTCTTGTTTGAACGCCTTCTTGAACAACCAAGTCTTTAATTTCCTGCGGAATATCATCAGGGAAGGAGCCAGTCTAATGTCCACGGGAAGGGTGTTCCACAGCCGAGGAGCCACCACCGAGAAGGCCCTATCTCTCGTCCCCGCCAGCCGTGCTTGTGAAGCAGGCGGGATCGAGAGCAGGGCCTCCCCGGAAGATCTCAAAGTCCTGGTGGGCTCGTAGGTCGAGATGCAGTCGGATAGGTATCTTGGGCCGGAACCGTTTAGGGCTATTATTATTATATGTGTGTGTGTGTGTATATAAATAATACAAATAGCAGAAACCCCAGGGGCCATCTAGTCCTACCCCATTCTGCTGTGCAGGAAAAGCACAATCAAAGCACTCCTAACAGATGGCCTCCCTGCCTTATGGTATAATAATAATAATAATAATAATAATAATAATAATTGTTATTATTATTATTATTTATTATTATTATTATTATTATATAATGTGTTATTATAATATATAATATATAATAATAATATTTATATAAATATAAATAATAATAATTATATAATGTATTATTATTATATAATGTATTATTATTATATATGTAATATAATATATAATAATAATATAACATATAATAATAATAATAATAATAATAATAATAATAATAACAACACAAATAGCAGAAACCCCAGGGGCCATCTAGTCCCAACAGCACAATCAAAGCACTCCCAACAGATGGCCTCCCTGCCTTACGGTATAATAATAATAATAATAATAATAATAATAATAATAATATAATGTATTATTATAATATATGTAATATAATAATAATAATAATAATAATAATAATAATAATAATAATACAAATAGCAGAAACTCCACTGGGCCATCTAGTCCTAGCCCATTCTGCTGTGCAGGAAAAGCACAGTCAAAGCACTCCCAACAGATGGCTTCCCTGCCTTATGGTATAATTACTATTATGATATTATTATTATTATTATTATTATTATTATTATTATTATTATATAATGTATTATTATTATATAATGTATTATTATAATATATGTAATATAATAATAATAATAATAATAACAACAGAAACTCCACTGGGCCATCTAGTCCTACCCCGATCCTCTGATGTGCCAGTAAAAACACAAAGCCTCCAACAATTGCCTCCCTGCCTTTGGTATAATAATATAATAATAATAATTATATAATTATATAATTATATTATTATAATATATGTAATATAATAATAATAATAATAATAATAATAATAATAATAATAATAATACAAATAGCAGAAACCCCAGGGGCCATCTAGTCCTACCCCATTCTGCTGTGCAGGAAAAGCACAATCAAAGCACTCCTAACAGATGGCTTCCCTGCCTTACGGTATAATAATTATTATATATTATTATGGTATTATTATTATTATTATTATTATTATTATTATATAATGTATTATTATAATATATTAATAATAATAATAATAATAATAATAATAATAATAATAGCAGAAACTCCACTGGGCCATCTAGTCCTACCCCATTCTGCTGTGCAGGAAAAGCACAATCAAAGCACTCCCAACAGACGGCCTCCCTGCCTTACGGTATAATAATAATTATTGTATATTATTATGGTATTATTATTATTATTATTATTATATAATGTATTATTATAATATATGTAAAATTATAATAACAATAATAATAATAATAATAATAATAATAATAATAATAATAATAATAATACAAATAGCAGAAACTCCACTGGGCCATCTAGTCCTACCCCATTCTGATGTGCAGGAAAAACACAAAGCACTCCCAACAGATAGCCTCCCTGCCTTATGGTATAATAATAATAATAATAATAATAATAATAATAATAATAATTATTATTATTATTAAATAATAATTATTATAATATATGTAAATAATAATAATAATACAGATGGCAGAAACTCCACTGGGCCACCTGGTCCTAGCCCATTCTGCTGTGCAGGAAAAGCACAATCAAAGCATTCCCAACAGATGGCCTCCCTGCCTTACGGTATAATAATAATAATAATAATAATAATAATAATAATAATAATTATATAATGTATTATTATAATATATGTGAAATAATAATAATAATAATAATAATAATAATAATAATAATAATACAAATAGCAGAAACTCCACTGAGCCATCTAGTCCTAGCCCATTCTGCTGTGCAGGAAAAACACAATCAAAGCACTCCCAACAGATAGCCTCCCTGCTGTAAGGCCTCCGCAGAGCACAGATTAAGAACCATTGGTTTGTGAAAGCTCCTTTTGCTGTGTCGTCTCATTCAGTTCAAAAGCAGCAAGAGACAGAACGGTGATTTTTTCTCCCCCTCGCAGCATATCCATTTGCATCTGTTAAGAAATGGATTCCCTTTGGCACACTACGTTGCGTGGGCGCCTCCTCTGTATGCATGCCAAGGAACTGGGAGACGGACATTTCCCGGCTACCCTTGAATTGCAACCAGGAGCCGATCCAAGGATTGCATCTCCATCTTGTGGGCAAAGGCCTGCCTAAGGAGAGCGTGCCTTGTGTTTGTGTGTTAAGTCATTCCCACTCTTTGGGTCGTGAGGCCGAAATGGGGGGCAGCGCAGTGGAAATGTTCCAAGGAGTCGTTATATTTTCGCCCCTCCGCCCAACTCCTTTGGCAGGGCACTGGGTACGTGACCTTACACATCCCCTGAATGTTAACCCAGTCCTATTGGGATCCCTCTTACCCTTCCATTGCAATGTTTTGCCGAGCCAGGGAACTCATAGTTAAACCCTTCCCGAACGCCCGTCATCTGGTTTAGTTTAAAAGGGACGCTTTCAGAGATGGGGGGAGGAGGAGGAGGCCAACGGGAATGGCAGCGTTTGATTTGTATTTTCCTGGCCTTTGTCCCATTCCGCTTGCCAACTCAGCATTTCGAGGAGGCGAAAGGGGGAGGCGTGGGATGGGACTGTGGGACTCGGATCCAACCCATGCCTCCGCCCCTTCCTTCCATTGGCTGGGGGCTTTCCAGGTTTCCAACATGCACCGAAACTTTGGAAACGGCACGTTGCTGGCCTGCAGCGCGACGGCAAATATAAACACATGAGGTCACTGTGAAGTATTCAGGAGGGATTTCCGTGGATAATGGACATACAGAAGAACTGAAGTTTAGGAGCATGAGTTGCCCTCTGTCTTCCCCGAAAACATTGGCAGTCTACAACCCACATACACCCCAGAAAGAAACATGTTGTGTGTTCTTGATACTTAGGTACGTTCATAACATACAGGGGCGGCTAACCCATTACGCAGAGTAAGCATTTGCAGTATAGTTCATTTTGCCTAGGGGTGCAAAATGCGAGTTGTAGTAAATAAAAATAATGTAGGTAAAGGTAAAGGTAGTCCCCTGACATTAAGTCCAGTCATGTCTGACTCTGGGGTGTGGTGCTCATCTCCATTTCTAAGCCGAAGAGCCAGCGTTGTCCGTAGACACCTCCAAGGTCATGTGGCCGGCATGACTGCATGGAGTGCCGTTACCTTCCCGCCGGAGCGGTACCTATTGATCTACTCACATTTTCATGTTTTCGAACTGCTAGGTTGGCAGAAGCTAGGGCTGACAGCGGAAGCTCATGCCGCTCCCCGGAATCGAACCTGCGACCTTTCAATCAACAAGCTCAGCAGCTCAGTGCTTTAACCCACTGCGCCACCGGGGGCTCCTACTGGAATGTATAGTTCACCTAAAATCAAAGAGCATTCTGAACTCCACCAATGATGGAATTGAACCAAATATGGCACACAGAACTCCCACGATGAACAGAAAATATATATCGGTGATTGGTTGGGAAGGGGCACCACAATACGATTGAAAATTACCTAGGACCACCTCTGATATCATATCACATGAATCCTACAAATGTTAAAAGAGGGATTACTGTAATCCTACAGATGTTACAGACTGGATTACTGTAATGCACTCTATGTGGGGCTGCCCTTGAAGACGGCTCGGAAATTACAATTGGTCCAGCGGGCGGCAGCCAGGTTACTTACTGGGGCGACTTACAGGGAGCGGTCAACCCTCCTGTTTAAGGAGCTCCACTGGCTGCCGTTCATTTTCCGGTCCCAATTCAAGGTGCAGGTTCTTACCAACAAAGCCCTGAACGGTTTGGGACCCGCCTACCTGCGTGACCACATTTCTGTGTATGAACCCATGCGATCTCTTTGATCATCTGGAGATGTTCTGCTCGCGCTCCCACACCTGAAATACTGTGTCCAATTCTGGGCACCATTGAAGAGAGAGATTGACAAGCTGGAATGTGTCCAGAGGAGGGCGACTAAAATGATCAAGGGTCTGGAGAACAAGCCCTATGAGGAGCGGCTTAAAGAGCTGGGCATGTTTAGCCTGAAGAAGAGAAGGCTGAGAGGAGATATGATAGCCATGTATAAATATGTGAGAGGAAGCCACAGGGAGGAGGGAGCAAGCTTGTTTTCTGCTTCTCTGGAGACAAGGACGCGGGACAATGGCTTCAAATTAAAAGAAGGGAGATTCCTTCTGAACATGAGGAAGAACTTCCTGACTGTGAGAGCCATTCAGCAGTGGAACTCTCTGCCCCGGAGTGTGGTGGAGGCTCCTTCTTTGGAAGCTTTTAAACAGAGGCTGGATGGCCATCTGTCAGGGGTGCTGTTGGTCGTGGGAGTTCTGTGTGCCAAGTTTGGTTCAATTCCATCATTAGTGGAGTTCAGAATGCTCTTTGATTGTAGGTGAACCAGCAACTACAGCTCCCACGGGATAAAATCAGTCCCCCCGTCACCCCCACCAACCCCACCAGTATTCATATTTGGACGTATTGGGTATTTGTGTCAAATTTGTGAATGAATATACATCCTGCATACCAGATATTTACATTACGATTCATAACAGTCACAAAATGACAATTATTAAGTAGCTATGGAAATAATGTGATGGTTGGGGGTCACCACAACATCAGGAACGGTATTAATGACAGTTATGAAGTAGCAACAAAAATAATTTTATGGTTGGGGAGTCACCATAACACGAGGAAATGTATTAAGGGGTCACGGCATTAGGAAGGTTGTGAATCACTGTATTATTTATATGTAATGGCATCGAATTGTGCCGAATGTAAGCCGCCCCGAGTCGTCGTCCCGGGGGGGGGGGGGGGGGGGGGGGGGGGGGGGGGGGGGGGTTGAGAAGTGTGGGGTAAAAATGTTTGAAATAAATAAATAAATACATCCTGCACATCAGATATTTACATGACGATTCGTAACAGTGGCCAAATGACAGTTCTGAAGTAGCAACGAAAATAATGTTATGGTTGGGGGTCACCACAACATGAGGAACTGTAATAAGGGGTCGCGGCATTCGGAAGGTTGAGAAACATTGTTCTAAGGGTTCTTGTAACTTTTGGGTTTCTTCTGTAGGTTCGCCAAGCTCTTGCTTCGCCTCCCCGCCCTCCGGTCCATTGGCCTGAAATGCTTGGAGCACCTCTTCTTCTTCAAGCTAATAGGGGACACGCCGATCGACACGTTCTTAATGGAGATGCTGGAAGCACCCCATCAAATGACTTAAGAGGCGAGGAACAGTCCCTTTCTTTCTTACCCAGCCGACTTCCTGCCACCACCGCGACGCCTCCCGTCCGGCCGATATCACGTCCTTCTCCTGGTACAAGAGACACCGCCCACTCGTCTCCGCCTGGCACCCTGCCTGGCAACACGGTTGACTCAGCCCTTTGGCCGCTTTCACGCCAATCTCTGTGCATCTGAGGATCGGCTTTCGCAATCCCTTTCGCAGACGTCGAGGCAGACTGGTCTTGAAGTGCGCAAAGGACGCACCCGCTTGTTTCCCGCATTGTGTGCCCGGCACGTCTTTTCCTAAGCACAGGGTGGATTCTGCAATTGGGGCCCCACTCATCTCTCTCCTTTTTGTGGCTTTGGGTATCCCCAGGCACATGCACACACACACACACACACAAATACACATACACTGGGGTATATGGGGGTGACTTTAATTTGCTTGTGTCGTTGCAGACGAGTGGACTTGTTGCCGAATGAAAGGATTGTCATTTCAAAACAAACAAGAAAATAACAACCACCCAAATATATATAGATATATATTCCCTATTTGAATCTAACTTGGAGTTGAGTTTGAAGTTTAGGAGCCATCACTTATTTAAGAGCAAGGGATTATGGGAGACAGGGCAGTTCATATGTAGCAGGTTGGAATCCCACACAGATCAGAACGGCAGTGTTATCATTCTCTTTTTGTGTTGTTTTTCCAATATAGAGGCTGCTTTTAGGATGTGATGCTCACAATCTCCAGGCCCTTGCCTTTGCTTACTCAGTGATATATTACGATATATCATAATATATATTATGATATATTATGCTATACGGGATTGGAATTGTTCTGTTATGGAACAATCCCAGTGGGGCTGAAAGTATGACTCTCGTCCCCCACGTTTACAATAGAAAATTGTGATCAGGCGGTGAGGAATTGCCATAACATTGAAAATGGGTTTGCTGTATGGAGTCCCAATATGTGTGAAAGCTCAGTGTGACTCCCAAAGGTCTGTGGATTGTGACTGACAACTTAAAGTCTGCCTTGTTCTCTCTGGTTTGCATTTCATATCCTCCACTTTGCTTCTCCTTTCGTTTTGTCGAACTTCCATCCGGTCCTGGTGTTTTTCCCATTTTAAAATTCCATCCGGTCCTGGTGCTTTTCCCATCTTCAATTTCCATCCGGTCCTGGTGCTTTTCCCATCTTAAAATTCCATCCGGTCCTGATGCTTTTCTCATCTTCAATTTCCATCTGGTCCTGATGCTTTTCTCATCTTAAAATTCCATCCGGTCCTGATGCTTTTCCCATCTTCAATTTCCATCTGGTCCTGGTGCGTTTCCCATCCTAACCTATGGGCATGTGTTCAGCTACACTTTCTTGCCTCCTTTTTTTTTTTTTTTGCCAACCTTGATTTCTCTTGGGTGAAGGGTGTTACAAAGAGGGCAAAAATAATTCATGAGGAAGAACACGAACTCAGAGGGATTGCCGCAGTTTGCTTTTGCCTGATGCTATGGAAAAGCAAGATTTGGCCGCTTTTCTTCCTCTCTAGTTGAGTTGAACTGGATTTTGCCCTTTGCGATGATGGGAGTAAGCGTGTGGGGAAAGTGGGAAGTAGAGCGAGAAACCAGGACATTGTAAAGAGAACTGGAAAAAGTGGCAGAAGATTGTCAAATCAGGACAATTGGAATGGATGCACTTATTCGGAGAGATAACCCATGGAGGTCTAAGAGGGAACCTTGCGAGAGGAAAGGGAAAAAGATGATGCATTAAAGAGCCATACACACACACACACACATATATATATGATCACAACCCATTCGGCTCCTGGCCAATGAATCCAAAGATGCTGCATTTTCCCGAACGACTGTCCCGGTGGGCCACGTCACCTAATGCGACCGCATGATGCATTTTTAAGTTGATACATATGTGTGTGTATACATGTATGTAGTCTAGATATATTCACTGTATAAATATCCTTTTTCACATATACATATATTATTCCCACGTTAGTGCTACCTTTGTGTTCTTGGATCATTTCTTTTCTTTTGAAATTCTTGGTTTATTCTCTCTCCCCATTTTTTTTTTCATTTGCTTTATGAAAGCAAGGATTTCTTTTCCCGACGGAGCGGCCCTGTCCGTCTCCCCTTTTCCTGACCCCGAAACTGGATCTTTGTCACCTGAGAAGAGGGATATGTTGCATCTATTTTAAGATGCCGTTCTTTTTTTTTTTAATGGGGAGGGAAGGCGAAAAAAGCCACCAGTGGATCGAACAATAGCTTTAGTGATGCCCAATGCTTTCCCTGTGGAGTGCATAGCTGAAAAAAAAAATTAAAAAGAGAAGAATAAGAAGGTATGCAAACTATCTAAAGCGTGGAGAACGTTAAATATCTATTTTTGTACAAATGTAATTTTATCCCTTGCATATTCTTAGGAAAATATGGAATTTTTTTTTTGGAGGGGGGTTGCTTTTTCTGCGTTTATAGAATTTGTTCGCAATCTCTTTATCAGTACGCTTGGCTACAAACAGCTCTATGTTGGCCAGAGGAAGACCTCGACATTGCGTGATGTCCGGAAATCATCCCGATATCGTATTCTTTCGAATGAGTGGATTTTTAAAAATTCTCACCCCAGCTTTTTTTGGATACACAAAAATTAAAAAAAGCCTTTTCTTGCGTCCCCTCAAAATATTCCCCCCTCATCCCATCGCATTCCCTTGCCGGTCTACTCTACTGTGAAATCACTACCGTATATTATTGTTCACTAAAAAAAAAAAAGTTGAAAAAAATAATAAAGTAAATACAAAAAAAAATTCTGCTGGAAATGCCAGTATTTTGAAGAAATGTATTAGAATTGTTTTGAAAAAAAAGTAAAAGAAAAATATATGAGCATTTTAAAATATATCAGGTGGTTCTGCTTCTCTTTTTATTGGGAGACTAGCTTATTAGAGAAAGTGGGTAATGGTGGTTCTGTATGCCAAGTTTGGTCTTTATTGGTCATTGGATAACGGCTGCATTGTTTTCAGGACTTGAAGTCCCATCATCCACGGTCCACTCTCCTCCAAACAGCAGCAGGATATAGAGTGGGTCATGGGAGCTCTGTGTGCCGAGTTTGGTCTTTATCAGTCATTGGATGAGGGTGGCAGTGGTTTCAATAAGTGAGTGAAGGTACTGCAAGTCCCATCATCCAAAGTCCATCCTCCTTCAAACTGCAGCAGGATGTAGAGTGGGTCATGGGGGCTCTGTGTGCCAAATTTGGTCTTGATTGGTCATTAGATGAGGGTTGCAGCAGTCTTGGGAAGGAAGTGGAGGTACTTGAACTCCCATCATCCATGGTCTGTCCTCCTCTAAACTGCACCAGGATGTGGAGTAGGTCATTGGGGCTCCGTGTGCCAGTCATTGGCGAGGGTCTCAGTGGTCTCAGAAAGTGAGTGAAGTTACTGCACGTCCCATCATCCATCTCCATTTTTTTCCAAACGACACCAGGACGTAAAGTGGGTCATGAGAGGTCTATGTGCCAAGTTTGGTCTTGATCAGTCATTGGATGAGGTTCGCAGAGGTCTCAGAATGTGAGTGAAGGTACTGGAAGTCCCATCATCCATGGTCAACCCTCCTCTAAAACTGCAGCAGGTCATGGGGGCTCTGTGTGCCAAGTTTGGTCTTGATTGGTCATTAGATGGGGGTTGCAGCAGTCTTGGGGAGTGGAGGTACCTGAAGTCCCATCATACATGGTCTGTCCTCCTCGAAATTTTTTGCTCTATCATTATTATTATTATTACTGGCTTAGGTCCCCGGCCAAATTGAAAAAGACATTTTTTAATTGTACAAAATGCATAAGGTTGTGGGTGAACTACAACTCCCATCATGCCAGGTTAACCCCCAGAAAATCCCATCAGTGGTTAAAGTTTGTTGTGTTTGGCAAGTTTGCTCTAGATCAGTGTTTCTCAACCTGGGGGTCGGGACCCCTGTGGGGGTCGCGAGGGGGTGTCAGAGGGGTCACCAAAAACCATCAGAAAACACAATGTTTTCTATTGGTCATGGGGGTTCTGTGTGGGAAGTTTGGTCCAATCGTTGGTAGGGTTCAGAATGTTATTTCATTGAGGGGGAACTATAGGTCCCAGCAACTACAACTTCCAAATGTCAAGGTCTATTTTCCTCAAACTTCTCCAGTGTTCACATTTGGGAATATTGAGTATTCATGCCAAGTTTGATCCAGATCCATCATTGTTTGAGTCCACAGTGTTCTCTGGATATAGGTGAACTACAACTCCAAAACTCAAGATCAACATCCACCAAATTCTTCCAGTATTTTCTGTTGGTCATGGGAATTCTGTGTGCCAAGTTTGGTTCAATTCCATTGTTGGTGGAGTTTGGAATGCTCTTTGATTATAGTTGAACTATAAATCCCGGCAACTACAACTCCCAAATGTCAAGGTCTATTTTCCTCAAACTCCTCCAGTGTTCACATTTGGGCATATTGAGTATTTATGGCAAGTTTGGTCCAGATCCATCATTGTTTGAGTCCACAGTGTTCTCTGGATGTAGGTGAACTACAACTCCAAAACTCAAGGTCAATGCCCACCAAATCCTTCCAGTATTTTCTGTTGGTCATGGGAATTCTGTGTGTCAAGTTTGATTCAATTCCATCACTGGTGGAGTTCAGAAGCCTCTTTTATTTTAGGTGGACTATAAATCCCAGCAACTCCAACACTCCCAAATGACAAAATCAATCCTCCCAACCCCACCAGTAATCAAATTTGGGTGTATTGGGCATTTGTGCATCCTGCATATCAGATATTTACATTACGATTCATAACCGTAGCAAAATTACAGTTATGAAGTAGCAACGAAAATAATGTTATGGTTGGGGGTCACCACAACATGAGGACCTGTACTAAGGGGTCGCGGCATTAGGAAGGTTGAGAACTACTGCTCTAGATGCATCATCGGTGGGTTCAGTGTGCTCTCTGGTTGTAGGATACATTACACTCTCATCATGGTCCAGGTCCATCATCGGTGGAGATCACAGTTTCCTTGGTTGTGGATGAACTACAACTCCCAGAAAGGAAGGTCAATAATTAAACGCACGCTTATCTCATCTAGTTGAGCAACAGTAAACACCTCGCTTGTAGAAGTCAACAGGTTGCTCCAAACGCCAGGTTATGACTTCGAAAATCAGTCTCCCCATCTGAGAAATGCTTGCCCTTCCAAAATAACGTCCTTGTTGGAAATATCTTGGAACATATCCCCTATGGATATGGTGGTTGTTGTATCTTTGTTTGTGTTTCAATTCTGATCAAATTGATGTTGGCCATCAATCAATCTTCCAAGGGTAGGCTTATGCTGCCACCCGATGGTGGATTTGGAGAACTGCAGCTTTTAGAAGATGCCAAGTTGCCAACTGTGTCTCAAGGAAATTGTTGTTCATTTGTTCAGTCATTTCCGACTCTTCGTGACCTCATGGACCAGCCCACACCAGAGCTCCCTGTTGGCCGTCATCACCCCCAGCTCCTTCAAGATCAATCCAGTCACTTCAAGGATCCCATCCATCCATCTTGCCCTTGGTCGGACCCTCTTCCTTTTTCCTTCCATTTTCCCCAGCATCATTGTCTTCTCCAAGCTTTCCTTTCTTCTCATGATGTGGCCAAAGGACTTCATATTGGCCTCTACTATCCTTCCCTCCAATGAACAGTCGGGCTTTATTTCCTGGAGGATGGACTGGTTGGATCTTCTCGCAGTCCAAGACACTCTCAGCACTTTCCTCCAACACCATGGGTCAAAAGCATCTCTCTGCCTTTGCTCAGCCTTCCCGAAGGTCCAGCTCTCACATCCGTAGGTGACTAGGGGGAATACCATGGCTTTGACTAGGCGTATCTTCGTTGCCAGTGTGATGTCTCTACTCTTCACTATTTTATCAAGATTGGACATTCCTCTCCTCCCAAGAAGTAAGTGTCTCCTGATTTCCTGGCTGCTGTCTGCAGGGAGAGGGAGAGGGCCTTCTCGGTGGTGGCCCCCGACTCTGGAACTCACTCCCCAGGGATATCAGGCACGCCCCAACTTTGGCAATTTTTAGGAGGAGCTTGAAAACGTGGTTGTTCCAGTGTGCCTTCCCATAATATGGCAACTCCCAGCAATATGTCCCTAATTGCACCTTATTAGTGATCTAGAACTGTCTGTATGACCCATTCTTTTCCGAAATTCTATCCTAGTTATATTTCACCTGGTCTTGTCCAGCATTATTTTTAAATTTTTAACTATTACATTTGACCCAGCCATTGGTTTTTGTGTTATTGTCGATGTTTACTGCCTATTTTTTTTGTTTATGAGCTTTATTTTATTGTTTTGTATTACTGCTGTTGTTGTTTTTTGTTGATGTATTGTGGGCTCGGCCTCATGTAAGCCGCACCGAGTCCCTTGGGGAGATCGTGGCGGTGTATAAATATAGTTTTCTTATTTTCTTATTTAGTATTAATCTTTGCACCTAGAAATACAAAGTCTGTCACAGCCTCCACGTTTTCTCCCTCTATTTTCCAGTTGTCAATCATTCTTGTTGCCATAATCTTGTTTTTTTTTTTATGTTTAGCTGCAACCCAGCTTTTGCGCTTTCTTCTTTCACCTTGATTCAAAGGCTCCTCAGCTCCTCCTCGCTTTTAGCCATCAAAGTGGTATCATCTGCATATCTAAGGTTTCTTCCAGCAATTTTCACCCAAGCCTTGCATTAATCAAGCCCTGTACATTGCATGATGTGTTCTGCATACAAGTTGAATAACTTGAGGGAGAGGACACAACCCTGCTGTACGCCTGTCCCAATCTTGAACCAGTCTGTTGTTCCATGGTCAGTTCTGACTGTTGCTACTTGGTTCTCAGGAGAGAGACAAGGTGACTTGGTATGCCCAGACCACCAAGAACTTGCCACAATTTATTATGATCCACACAGCTCAAGGAAATACCTACACCAAATAATTTTGCTCTTTGAAAACCTTGGTGTAGAGGAAGTACGGGAACAAGCTTGGCTATGACAGCAGAGGAGAGGGATAGTGCCATAATACCCTACAGTTGGAAGGAGCAGAGAGTCCAACCCATCCTCTCTGCTCCGTGCAGGACTTCCAGACACTTATTGAGCATGGTGAAAGATCTCGGAATTTGTAAGTTGTGGAGGAAATCCTCCTAGCATGTATCGGGGTAATTCACTGAAGTTCAATGGGAGGAATGGAGGTTGCTAACTGCAGAACTTACCTTCATCTTCCCCACATCCTCCTTGGATACTGAACCAGAAAATGAGCAGGACTTCCCTAGATCTAGACACTATGCTCCTATTGATGCAGGCCAAAATCCCATTGGCTTTTTTTGCCGCCACATCACATTGTTGGCTCATGTTTAACTTGTTGTCCACGAGGACTCCAAGATCTTTGTCACACATACTGCTCTCGAGCCAGGCATCGTCCCCCATTCTGTATCTTTGCATTTCGTTTTTCCTGCCAAAGTGGAGTATCTTGCATTTGTCCCTGTTGAACTTCATTTTGTTAGTTTTGGCCACCATCTCTCTAATCTGTCAAGATCGTTTTGAATTCTGCTCCTGTCCTCTGGAGTATTGGCTCTCCCTACCAATTTGGTGTCGTCTGCAAACTTGATGATCCTGCCTTCTAACCCTGTAATAAAGATGTTGAACAGGACCGGGCCCAGGACGGAACCCTGCGGCACTCCACTCGTTACTTCTTTCCAAGATGAAGAGGAAGCATTGGGGAGAAACACCCTCTGGGTACGTCCATTTAACCAATTCCAGATCCACCTCACCGTAGTTTTGCCTAGACCACATTGGACTAGTTTCCTTGCCAGAAGGTCATGGGGGACCTTGTCGAAGGCCTTACTGAAATCCAGGTACGCTACATCCACGGCATTCCCTGCATCTACCCAGCTTGTAACTCTATCGAAAAAAGAGATCAGATGAGTCTGGCATGACTTGTTTTTGATAAATCTGTGTTCACTATTAGCGATGACTGCATTTGTTTCTAAGTGTTTGCAGACCCCTTCCTTAACAATCTTTTCCGGAATCTTGCCTGGTTTCGACGTGAGGCTGGCCAGACGGTAATTGTTTGGGTCATCCTTTTTTCCCTTCTTGAAGATTGGGACCACATTGGGCAAGCCACCTGTCTATCATTGCTAAGTTTGGATCCGCCCCTTCTCCCAGGGAGATGGGAAGGGAAGAGGTGGCCATTTTTAGTTAGTCTTAGTGAGGAAAGCTAAGTTAGAGGATGTAGACAAGCTTCACCTGCAGAAAAGCTTCATTTCTCAAGACATTCCAGGAGAAAATTCCCAAAGCTCAGCCTTACAGCATCTGAGGGAAACAGCCCTAAAGTCTTAAAGAAATTCCAGAGGGAAAACAGCTTTATATACCCAAAGAACTCCAGTTGAGAATCTACAAGCTTTGCCTGGTAGGTTTACTCGGTACCAAGACACAGTTTGGAATCGGTAGTAGATCCCATACCAACAAAACTTAGATAACAGGCAGCCTGGGAGAGGTTAAAAAACGGTTTTCCTCTCAAAGTATAAGAACAATTAACAAAGACAGTTGCCTGTCCCTTGTGGACAAGATTAAGGAAGTCACCAGTTGATTTAAAGCCTTGAAGCATTTGTTTGACTCATTGAAGATTTGAGAAATATCAAGGCATGGAGGTTTTGTGTGGGAAGTTTGACCCAATTCTGTCATTGGTGGGGTTCAGAATGTTCTTTGATTGTGGTGAACTATAAATCCCAGCACTACAACTCCCACATGCCAAGGTCTATTTTCCCCAAACTCCACCAGAGTTTGCATTTGGGCATATTGATTCTTCATCCCAAATTTGATCCAGATCAATCATTGTTTGAGTCTGCGGTGCTCTACCTGGGTGTAGGTAAACTACAACTCTGAAACTCAAGGTCAATGCCCACCAAACCTTCCCAGTATTTTCTGTTGGTCGTGGGAGTTCTGTGTGCCAAGTTTAGTTCAATTCCATTGATGGTGGAGTTCAGAATGCTCTTTGATTGTAGGTGAACTATAGCTCCCAGCAACTATAATCAATCCCACCGCCAACCCCGCCAGTATTCAAATTTGGGCCTACCGGGTATTTGTGCCAAACTTGGTCCAGTGAATGAAAATACATCCTGCATACCAAATATTTACATCACAATTCATAACAGTAGCAAAATTACACTTATGAAATAGTAACAAAAATAATGTTATGGTTGGGGGTCACCACAACATGAGGAACTGTATTAAGGGGTCGCGCCATTAGGAACGTTGAGAAACGCTGGCTTAGAGGGACCACGTGGCATGGAGGTACTGGACTGACAGAACGTTTGGGCAATGGAGAGGTCTACTTTAGATATCTTATTAAGAAGGTCAAACAACTACTGGACAACTCAGATCTTACAGTGAGAGAGTGGAGGAAAGGTTGGACTCTATTGGGGTCCTTTTAACTCCATGGGATTGGTGGTAGGGTAGTCCATGGTTTGATGGTCAAGAAGGGTGCACAAGATGGTTCAGGGAAGCTTGGAGATGGTCCAGGGAGCCTCCTTGTCAAAGCAGAAGTCAAGCTGATAGCTACTTCCCACTTCAGAAAGACCTCCACGGTTTTGCTTTTGGCTAGGACAGATGGAGAAAGAAATAGAACAAGGCAACATCTGTTGGATCTCAGCACCAGATAAACAAAACGGTTTCCTCCTCCCCATTGGAAATGTACACATATAAAGAGAAAATAAATCGAGACTTCAACCCAAGAAGGCATGGTGACAAGAGGAAGATGGATCGAGAAGGCCTTTCCAGCTCTTGTTAACGGCTGGGTTGTGGAACAGCAGGATGTTCTACTTCTCAAGCACACAAAAGTTGTCCCTTCTGTCAACTCTTCTTCAGAGACACAGCTGTGGACCTTGTTCTCCAGCATGACCCAAGCAACGAGTGCCGCTGCTTTGAAACTGTGCGACTTGGACCTTATGCTTGTGTTGGAGGACCTAGAGAAACTTCTCTAGGCCTTTTGACTTCCTCTGGCATGGTTCTATGGTCCTGACTGGGAGGTGTAGTTTTTAGTGGTGCCACCACCCTTGGACTAAGAAGGGTAAGGATATTGCAAAATTACCACCCCCATAATTCCATACGAATGTGTCTGGTATGATTCTATGTTCCTAGGAGTTGTAGTTTAGGTGGTGCCATCACCCTTGGACCAAGAAGGGTAAGGATATTGCAAAATTACCACCCCCATAATTCCATATGAATGACCTAAGTGGTCTCAAACTGCATTAAGTCTGCAAAGTAGATGTAGTCTAGTTTGGGCCTGACTTGGAGGCACATAACAAGAAGTAGTGACCAGGTTCTGTGTCAGGAGCTACTTGAGAAACTGCAAGTTGCTTCTGGTGTGAGAGAATTGGCCGTCTGCAAGGACGTTGCTCAGGGGATGCCCAGATGTTTGATGGATTGCCATCCTTGTGGTAGGCTTCTCTCGTGTCCCCGCATGACATGAGAGACCAGATGGAAGAACTAGGCTACATCTACATTGCAGAATTAATGCAGTTTGAGACCACTTAGACCATGACTCAAAGATGTGTAATTATGGGGGTGGTAGTTTTCCAAGATCCTTATCCTTCTTGGTCCAAGAATGGTAGCACTACCCAAAACTACAACTCCCAGGACCATAAAATCATACCAGAGGAAGTAGAAAGACCTACAGAAGTTTCTCTAGGTTCTTCAACACAAGTATATAGTCCACATCGCACTGGAGGATCTAAAGATTCTTAGTTAGAACATGTTCATCAAAGCCATGGATGATCACATGGGCCAACATCACATCTCAATTTCCAAAACATTGCCAATGAATAGTCAGCCAACCAGCAGATGGAGCCAATGCACCATCCAACCTCCAGGAGATGGTTTTTCTTGGTCTGCTCCTCTTTCTCCTCCACACCCGTCTTCTCTCCAAATTGTTGGACATCTCACCCACTGGGATGTTTGCCTTGGATTCCGATTCCAATGCTGTTTGAGAAGTTATGCACCCGCCTCCTTTGCCGCACTCTCCTGATTTGAACAAACCACACAGAATACAATGTTCCTTCAAGCCATATTGGCAGTAGAGGATGTGAAACAAATATGTTGTATGCGCATGGAAAGAGGTGCAGAGCCAGCTGATGATGGACATTGGACATTGTAATTTTGTTTATTTTTACAGTATTTCCCCCACTGCACTTACTTAGTTATGGGGCTAAATAGCTCAAAGGCACAAGATTTTGTCTGATCTTGGAAGCTAAGCAGGGTCAGCCAGTTAGGACTTGGGTAGTAGACCGCCATGAATCCCAGGCACTGTAAGATATATTCCAGAGGAAGAAACTAGCAAAACCATCTCTGAGTATTCTTTGCCCAAGAAAACCCTATGAAATGCATGAGTCTGTATATGACTTGAAGACATCAGACCCCATCTCATCTTGGAAGTCGAACAGGGTCCAATCTTGTTGCTCCTCAGATGTGAATCCGAGTGTCATAGGTGATGTTTCAGAGGAAAGAACTAGCAAAACCATCTCTGAGTATTCCTTGCCCAAGAAAACCCTATGAAATGCATGAGTCTGTATATGACTTGAAGATACCAGATCCCATCTCATCTTGGAAGCCAAACAGGGTCCAATCTTATTGCTCCTCAGATGTGAATCCAAGTGTCATAGGTGACATTTCAGAGGAAGGAACTAGCAAAACCATCTCTGAGTTTTTCTTGCCCAAGAAAATGCTATGAAATGCATGGACTCACCATGAGTCTGTATATGACTTGAAGACACCAGATCCCATCTCATCTTGGAAGCCAAGCAGGGTCTGATCTTGTTGCTCCTCAGATGTGAATCTGAGTGTCATAAGTGATATTTCAGAGGAAGGAACTGGCAAAATTATCCTAGAAAAACACTATGGGATTAGTAGGGTCACCATACGTTTGTTTGCAACTTGAAGGCAACAGATTCCATGTAATCTTGAAGCCAAGCAGGTTCAGCACTTAGATGGGAGGCCACCAATGAATCCCAACTACGGTGGGGTATATTCCAGAAGAAGGAACTAGCAAAACCATCTCTGAGCATTCCTTGCCTGAGAAAACTCTATAGAATACATGGTCTCACCATGAGTCTGTATATGATTTGAAAACACTAGGTCCCATCTCATCTTGAAAGCCTAGCAGGGTCCAATCTTGTTGCTCCTCAGATAAGAATCCGAGTCTCATTGGTGATATTTCAGAGGAAGGAACTGGAAAAAACCTATTCTAGAAAATCACTATGGGATTAATATGGTTGTCATGTCTCTGTTGGCAACTTGAAGGCAGTAGATTCCATATAATCTTGAAAGCCAAGCAGATTCCAATCTTGTTGCTCCTCAGGTGCAAATTTGAGTCTAATAGGTGATATTTCAGAGGAAGAAACTGGCAAAAACCATCCTAGAAAAACACTATGGGATTAATAAGGTCGCCATAACCCTGTTGACATCTTGAAGGCAACAGATTCCATGTCATCTTGGAAGCCAAGCAGGTTCAGTACTTGGATGGGAGACCACCAACGAACCCCAAGTACTGTGGGGTATTTTTCAGAGGGAGGAAGTGGCAAAACCATCTCTGAGTATTCCTTGCCCAAGAAAACTCTATGAAATGCATGGACCAGACTCCATCTCATCTTGGAAGCCAAGCAGGTTCCAATCTTGTTGCTCCTCAGATGCAAATTTGAGTCTAATAGATTATATTTCAGAGGAAGGAACTGGCAAAAACCATCCTAGAAAAACACTATGGGATTAATAAGGTTGCCATAACTCTGTTGACATCTTGAAGGCAACAGATTCCATGTCATCTTGGAAGCCAAGCAGGTTCAGCTCTTGGGTGGGAGACCACCAACGAACCTCAAATACTGTGGGGTATTTTTCAGAGGGAGGAAGTGGCAAAATCACCTCGTGAGTCTTCCTTTCTTAAGAAAACCCTATAAAATCAGAGTTGAAAAGTGACTTGAAGGCACCAGAGGCCATCTAACCCTGGAAGTTAAGTAGGGTCAGCCCTGGTGAGGACTTGGATCGGAGTTTGCCAACAAATTCTGGGTATCATTGACTTGACTTGCCAGTTTCCAACCATTTTAAGACATTTCTGCCATAAGCACAGCTACTTGGGAGTAAGCTCCACCGAAGTCCTCAAGTCATGTCTGTTGAAGTATTACAAGATCTGGCTCAGAAGAAGGCAACACACAGAGACAATGTCAGACAACCCAGTGAGAGTTACAAACATCTGGATTCCCTTTTTCCTCCTGATGCAAATGTGCCAGAAGGCAACTTTTTAATATCTTTCCCTGCTCTCCTCTTCTCCAAGCGCCAATCGTCGGCTCATATTTTCCCACTGACATCATCCGACTGGATTGGAATCTGCCATTGACTGGTCAACCCTCCAAGGCATGGTTGCCGTCGTTTCAAGAAGCAGGAATGAGAGGTTCCTGCTCTCCCTCCCTTGTTTTATTCCTTCTTCTCCTCTGTGAAAAGGATCCCCTTAGGATCCCCGTTTGGCTACCAGATGTTTCCTGTGACAACGACTGCGGGAAAAGGGAAGAGGTACCACGGAGGGAAGAGGAATATATGTTCGGCAGAATAGCATGTGTGCACAGTCAGAGAGAGGAGGCTCGAGGGTGTGTTTCTATTCACAACAGGGACTCTGGGGATCTCTTTCATCATTGAGCTCCCTCTGCATCAAATTCTGCAACTTCCAATAGCTAAAAGAGATGGCATTCAATGCCATTATTTCCACTCTTCTCAAAATAAAATAGGCTTGAATAGGAATGTGCATGGTCAACTAGGCCAGTGTTTCTCAACCTTCCTAATGCCGCAACCCATTCATGCAGTTCCTCATGATCTGTTGACCCCCAACCATAGCTTGAAGGTGCTCCAAGCATTTCAGGCTAATGGACCAGAGGGCAGGAAGCTGAAGCAAGAGCTTGGCCAAACCTACGGAAGAAACCCAAGACTCAGAAGAACCCTTCGAACAGTGTTTCTCAACCTTCCTAATGGTACGACCCCTTCATACAGTTCCTCATGTTCTGTTGACCCCCAACCATAGCTTGAAGAAGAGGTGCTCCAAGCATGTCAGGCCAATGGACCAGAAGGCGTGGAGCTGAAGCAAGAGCTTGGCAAACCTACAGAAGAAACCCAAGAATCCTTAGAACAGTGTCTCTCAACCTTCCTAATGCCATGACCCCTTCATACAGTTCCTCATGTTGTGGTGACCCCCAACCATAGCTTGAAGAAGAAGCACTCCAAGCATTTCAGGCCAATGGACCAGAAGGCGGGGACCTGAAGCAAGAGCTTGGCAAACCTACAGAAGAAACTCAAAACTTATAAGAACCCTTAGAACAGTTTCTCCCAAGCTTCCTAATGCCGTGACCTATTCATACAGTTCCTCATGTTGCGGTGACTCCCAACCATCGCTTGAAGAAAAGGTGCTCCAAGCATTTCAGGCCAATGGACCTGAGGGCAGGGAGCTGAAGCAAGACCTTGGCAAACCTACAGAAGAAACTCAAAACTTATAAGAACCCTTAGAACAGTGTCTCTTGAGCTTCCTAATGCCACGACCTATTCATACAGTTCCTCATGTTCTCTTGACCCCCAACCATAGATTGAAGAAAAGATGTTCCAAGCATTTCAGGCCAATGGACTAGAGGGCAGGGAGCTGAAGCAAGGGCCATCCAAGCCTACCCCCTTCTGTAAGGCAGGAAGACACAATCCAGGCTCTCCCAACAGATGACCACCCAGCCTCTGTTGAAAAACTTCCAGAGATGGAGACTGTTGGTCATGGGGCTTCTGTGTGGGAAGGTTGGGCCAATTCCATTGTTGGTGGGGTTCAGAACACTCTTTGATTATAGGTGAAGTATAAATCCTAGTAACTACAACTCCCAACTGTCAAGGTCTATTTTCCTGAAACTCCAATTGTGTTCATATTTGGGCATATGGAATATTCGTGCCAAGTTTGGTCCAGATCCATCATTGTTTGAGTCCACAGTTCTCTCTGGATGTAGGTGAACTACAACTCCCAAACTCAAGGCCAATGCCCACCCAACCCTCCCAGTATTTTCTGTTGGTCATGGGAGTTCTGTGTGCCAAGTTTGGTTCAATTCCATCGTTGATGGAGTTCAGAATGCTCCTTGATTGTAGGTGAACTATAAATCCCAGCAACTACAACTCCCAAATGACAAAATCATAGGTTTTTTTGTGATGGTCACTCCTTGTGTTGTGAGACATTTTGTGGCCAAATTTGGTGTGATTCCGTTCATTGGTTCTTTTGTTTTTAAGGTACTCATTATGCACAGAGCATTTATATATATATAGATTATAATTATTGTTATTATTATTCAGCAGTGGAACTCTCTGCCCCGGAGTGGTCAGGGGTGGCTCAACCCATTACACAAAGTAAGCATTTGCGGTAGAGATGATTTTGCCCAGGGGCGCTCTTGAGGCACTCTTGGGGAAAAATAGACCTTGACATATGCGAGTTGTAGTTACTGGGATGTATAGCTCACCTACAATCACAGAGCATTCTGAACTCCACCAATGATGGAACTGAACCAAATATGGCACACTGAACTCCCACGACGAACAGAAAACATATATCAGTGATAGGTTGGGGGGGGGGGGCGGAATACTGCTTGCTTACATTTGAAAATTACCTAGGGTGGTGGTGACTCCTTCTTTGGAGGCTTTGAAACAGCAGCTGGATGGCCATCTGTTGGGGTTGCCTTGAATGCGATTTTCCTGCTTCTTGGCAGAATGGGGTTGGACTGGATGGCCCACGAGGTCTTTTGGGACAAAAATGGAGATGGACCTTTTGGGGGCCTAAACCTGCTCAGATGGAGTCGAATGGGAATATTCCCACTTGACAATCTGAGCAAAGCAAAAAGTTGAATTCTTTGCCTTTCTCAGGAGATGTTTTCAAAAAGGGAACTCAAGGAACATACAGCGCGGTGCCATTTGGCACCGAAACCCCCTTCCTTTCTCCAAGCTCCTTCAACAGGGATGTTTGACAGCCGCAAGACCTCTGTTTATACCGTTGTAAAAAACCCAGGCTGGAAATTTGCAGATGACCCTGAGAACGTGGCCAAGCGTCGGCAACAGCTGCCCATGAAGCAAACAGAAAGAAAAAGGCAAGGTAGGAAAGGAAAAGGAGGAGGAGGAGGCAGCCATGTTAGGACATTTTCATGGCAAGAGGGCTTTGTCGGAGTGACTCATCTGGATTAAACATCACGCTATGTAAGCTACATGTCTTCCGCTTCGATTATACAATACATTCCTGCGGAACGATATGTTGCATTGCAAAGGGTTTTTTCCTCCTTCCAACAAATTCTCGGCAGTATGAAGAAGGCTATCTATCATCTATCTATCTATCTATCTATCTATCTATCTATCTATCTATCTATCTATCTATCTATCTATATATCATCTATCTATCTATCTATCTATCTATCTATCTATCTATCTATCTATCTATCTATATCATCTATCTATCTATCTATCTATCTATCTATCTATCTATCTATCTATCTATCTATCATCTATCTATCTATCTATCTATCTATCTATCTATCTATCATCTATCTATCTATCATCTATCTATCTATCATCTATCTATCTATCTATCTATCTATCTATCTATCTATCATCTATCTATCATCTATCTATCTATCATCTATCTATCTATCATCTATCTATCTATCTATCTATCTATCTATATATCATCTATCTATATATCATCTATCTATCTATCTATCTATCTATCTATCTATCATCTATCTATCATCTATCTATCATCTATCTATATATCATCTATCTATATATCATCTATCTATCTATCTATCTATCTATCTATCTATCTATCTATCATCTATCTATCTATCTATCTATCTATCTATCTATCTATCTATTTCATTTCTACCCCGCCTTTCTCGACCCCAGAGGGGACTCAAGGCTGCTTACAAATCCGACAAAAATTCAGTGCTGCGCAGGTAAACAATAACACAGATCTCATCAAAATATAAACAATCTAAACATATAGCAATTAAAATACATATCCATCCATGAAAAAGATTAAAAACCATATAAAATGCCAAGTCATTGTCTCATATATCTCATCTATCTATCCATCCATCCATCCATCCATCTTTCCTTCTATCTATCCTTCTATCCTTCCTTCTTTCTATCCATCTATCTGTCTATCTATCTATCTATCTATCTATCTATCTATCTATCTATCTATCCATCCATCCATCCATCCATCCATCCATCCATCCATCCATCCATCCTTCTATTCTTCCTTCCTTCCTCCTATCCATCAACCCATCCATCCTTTTATCTATTCATCCATCCATCCATCCATCCACCCACCCATCCACTCATCCTATCTATCTATCTATCTATCTATCTATCTATCTATCTATCTATCTATCTATCTACCTACCTACCTACCTATCTATCCTTCTATCTATCTATCTATCTATCTATCTATCTATCTATCTATCTATCTATCCTTCCTTCCTTCCTTCCTTCCTTCCTTCCTTCCTTCCTTCTTCCTTCATCCATCCATCCATCCATCTATCTATCATCTATCTATCTATCATTTATCTATCTATCTATCTATCTATCTATCTATCTATCTATCTATCTATCTATCTATCTATCCATCCATCCATCCATCCATCCATCCATCCTTCCTTCCTTCCTTCCTTCCTTCCTTCCTTCCTTCCTTCCTTCCTTCCTTCCTTCCTTCCTTCTATCCATCCATCCTTCCTTCCTTCTTTCCTTTTATTTATCTCTATCTATCTATCTATCTATCTATCTATCTATCTATCTATCTATCTATCCTTCCTTCCTTCTTTCTATCCATCCTTTTATCCATCCATCCTTCCTTCCTCTTATCCATCCACCCATCCATCCTTCCATCCATCCATCCAAACACCTGGAGGGGCAAAGTTTGCCCAGGCCTGATCTCCACCATAGAATTAATACATTTTGAAACTACTATAACTGCCCTAGCTCAAGACTATGAAATCCTAGTCTTTATTTATACCCGGCCCCGAGTCCCGTTGGGGAGATGGTGGCGGGGTATAAATAAAGATGATGATGATGATGATTATTATTATTATTATTTTGCCCTCTGATTCCTCCTTCACATCTGTGTTTGGTCATTATTATTATTATTATTATTGTTGTTGTTTGTTGTTGTTGTTTTGCCCTCTCTGATTCCTCCTTCACGTCTGTGTTTGGTCATTATTATTATTATTATTATTATTATTATTATTATTATTATTATTATTATTATTATTTTGCCCTCTCTGATTCCTCCTTCATGTCTGTGTTTGATTATTATTATTATTATTATTATTATTATTATTATTATTATTATTATTTTGCCCTCTCTCATTCCTCCTTCACATCTGTGTTTGGTAGTTATTATTATTATTATTATTATTATTATTATTATTATGCCCTCTCTGATCCCTCCTTCACGTCTGTGTTTGGTCGTTATTATTATTATTATTATTATTATTATTATTATTATTATTATTTTTCCCTCTCTGATTCCTCCTTCACGTCTGTGTTTGCTCGTTGTCGATTACATTAGCAGACTTTGCCCAAATTGTTTGGCACGGAGTTAGTAAACCGGATCAGAGACATGTTTACAGTAGACTCGGAAGAAAGCCAAGGAAGCCATATCTCTTGGAAAATTCTTCTGCAGAAGCCCTGCTTCAGCAGCAGTGGAAACAAGAGCGAAAAGGGCTCTGTTAAATGGAAAATACAAATGTGTATTGTGTAGGGAACAGCTGGTGAACATGTCATCAGACCAAAAAGGAGAATTCGTAGGAACGAATCCATTCCAGCTCTCATTCTAGAAGCAGTTCCCATATAAATCCAGAGTTGGTCTCTTCTCCTTGGATGTTCCACAGCTGCAGAAGAACTTCCTTGGAACGTCTTGCATGGGCAAGAGCCAGAACGACATTCATCATCCCTACTTGTTCAACCCACAACTTTGTGTTGGCAGTCGTACACTCCGGCGTTGGAACGCCCAATCCCGAGAAGAAGGCTTCGCCAAGGACACTGCAATCCAGAGTTGGTCTTGGGCTTAACGTTGACCAAGTTTTTGAGGGCTTGAACTGTCGTCCCTAAACAAGCAGGTATTAATCAATTTGCAGGATTTGCTGGACTAATGGCTCATTGCAGAACTTGGAAAGCTAACTTTTTTATTTTTTTTGCCTCCACTCCCAGAATCTGGTATCTGAAGTGTCTCAAAAATTACCATTTCCAAGCTCTCACTAGAAAAGTTTCTGAATGTGCATAGACTATGTTGTCATCGGCATATTGGACTTCTATAACAGATGTTGTAACCTTGGTTTTGTCTTTCAGCTACTCTCACTAGAAAGGTCTTCTTCTGAAAAGCTCCATATCCCCAAATACAATGGAACCTCAACTTAAGAGCATCCCAACTTAAGAGTGTTTTAAGTTAAGAGCAGTTGGCTGGTGCCTGCTAGAAGAGCACTTTGGTTTTCTCAATGTTCAATGAGAGGCCAAGCTCCTCATATGCTTCTGCAAATGGGTTTAGAGTGGCTTGTAGGTCTTCTTCTGAATGCACATAGATTACGTTATCACCAGCATATTGGAATTCTATAACATGTAAAACACCAGCATATTGGAGTTCTATAACATATAAAAGTCTCAGGGGTTAATAGAGCAAAAGCTAGATAGTAATTAGTCTTGAAATTAGTCTAGGAGAAGAATGGCACTGGTTTTAGAGCGATCCGTTGACCCGCGGATACGGGGACCTGAAGGATTTCCATATCCGCGGTTCAGGGAACACAATTTTGGCCTCCCCGGGATGCTAGAATCGCATCCTGGGCAGGCCAGCAGCTGTCTGTGGCCCGGGAGAGGGAAAGTTCATGCTGGAAAGAGTTTGGGAGTGATCCGTTGACCTGCGGATACGGGGACCCAATGGGTTTCCATATCCGCGGTTCAGGGAACACAGTTTCGGCCTCCCAGGACGTTAGAAATGCATCCTGGGTGGGCCAGCAGCTGTCTGTGGCCTGGAAGAGGGAAAGTTCATGCTGGAAAGAGTTTGAGAGTGATCCGTTGACCTGCGGATATGGGGACGCAATGAGTTTCCATATCCGCGGTTCAGGGGAACACAGTTTCGGCCTTCCCAGGATGCTAGAATCGCATCCCGGGTGGGCCAGCAGCTGTCTGTGGCCTGGGAGAGGGAAAGTTCATGCTGGAAAGAGTTTGGAGGCAGTAAAGGACACTATGGAGAGGAAAAAAGTTACAATTAAATGATACTTTATTGGGGGATTTGTTACAATGTTAGGTGGAGGGGAAGAAAGTGAAGCAAAGCAAGGCAAAAGGAGATCTCGAAGTTGAAGCTGCTGATGTGGCCACACTCCTAGCGATGCTGGCCAAGTTGGGCAACCAGGAACTGCGGAACTCCCTGCTGCAGGTCAGATCAGCTTAAAGGCAGGAGCTCCTGGCTGGCTCGCCATTAGTACCAGAGTCTTTGCAATTCGATTATTATTACTATTATTATTATTATTATCATCATCATCATCATCGGAAGAAAACCTGATGCCCGCGGATATGGGGACCCGACGGTGAATGCATTTTAGTCCAAAGTTTCACTACCGATCCTATTTTGGGACTAGGATTTAGCACCTTGGAGAGCTTCGCGAGTGCAGAATGGATTGAATACTCCACTCTACCCAAGGAAGAAGTAATGGCCGTCAGAATTGCAAAGGCCTATGGAGGCCATTCAATTCAGTAGTTGGAAAATAGTAGGAGTTTCCAAGTGAAGGGTTATAACGCAAGCAACACTCTGAGCCGTGCGGTGCAAAGTCCTCCATCATCCTGTTAAGGAGATAAGGGGCTTATTAGAAACTCGTTTTTGTTTTTCCGGGTGCGCGTGGAAATAAATGGCGGTCATTTTGCCTCCCATTACCAAAGGGTCATAAAAAGGCACATTGGAGAGGTCTGCCCGAGGAAGTGACAGACGGTGCTCAGAAATGATGGCCGTCTCCGAGCGTAAATCGTAAGCGAAGGGAACGGGAGCATTTGGGTTCATTTTTATTAATAACGGAAGTGATTATTTGACCAAGGTAATGGCCGCCTTTGTCTTCCCAGTGACAAATTGGAGGTGCTTAGCGGACTTTGAGTAGGCGTCTCGTTAGTGATTTCTACGCTCCGGAGAAAATCAGTTTACTCATTTCCTAAGCTGCGTTGGCTTCCTTGTGATGGGTTTTCCATCTTCCATGGTTGGGAAGAAGGGAGGGGGATGCAAGCCTAACTCTTATTGTTCACCATTAGTTGACTCTATAGCAGTGTTTCTCAACCTGGGGGCCGGGACCCCTCTGGGGGTCACAAGGGGGTGTCAGAGGGGTCGCCAAAGACCATCAGAAAACATAGTATTTTCTGTTGGTCATGGGGGTTCTGTGTGGGAAGTTTGGTCTAATTCTATCATTGGTGGGGTTCAGAATGCTATTTAATTGTGGGTGAACTATAAATCCCAACAACTACAACTCCCAAATGGCAAGGCCTATTTTCTCCAAACTCTACCAATGTTCACATTTGGGCATATTGAGTATTTGTGCCAAGTTTGGTCCAGATCCATCATTGCATGAGTCCACAGTGCTCTCTGGATATAGGTGAACTACAACTCCCAAACTCAAGGTCAATGCCCATCAAACACTTCCAGTGTTTTCCATTGGTCATGGGAGCCAAGTTTGGTTCAAATCCATCACTGGTGGAGTTCAGAATGCTCTTTGATTATAAGTGAACTATAAATCCCAGCAACTACAACTCCCAAATTACAAAATCAATCCTCCCCCAACCCCACTAGCATTCACATTTGGGTGTATTGGGTATTTGTGCCCAGTTTGGTCCAGTGAATGAAAATGCATATCAGATATTTATATTATGATTTATAACAGTAGTAAAATGATTGTTATGAAGTAGCAACAAAGCAATATTATGGTTGGGGGTCACCACAACATGAAGGACTGCATTAAGGGGTTATTAGGGTTGAGAACCACTGTATTAAGGGGTCGCGGCATTAGGAAGGTTGAGAACCACTGCTCTATAGGTTTAGTCTAAGACAGCATTTCTCAACCTGGGGGTCGGACCCCTGGGTGGGTAATGAGGGGGTTTCAGAGGGATTATAGAATCATAGAATCAAAGAGTTGGAAGAGACCTCATGAGCCATTCAGTCCAACCCCCTGCCAAGAAAAAGAAATATTGCATTCAAATCACCCCTGACAGATGGCCATCCAGCCTCTGTTTAAAAGCTTCCAAAGAAGAAGCCTCCACCACACTCCGGGGAAGAGAGTTCCACTGCTGAACGCTCTCACAGTCAGGAAGTTCTTCCTCATGTTCAAATGGAATCTCCTCTCTTGTAGTTTGAAGCCATTGTTCCATTGCGTCCTAGTCTCCAGGAAGCTTGCTCCCTTCTCCCTATGACTTCCTCTCACATATTATACATGGCTATCATATCTCCTCTCAGCCTTCTCTTCTTCAGGCTAAACATGCCCAGCTCCTTAAGCCGCTCCTCATAGGTCTTGTTCTCCAGACCCTTGATCATTTTAGTCACCCTCCTCTGGACACATTCCAGCTTGTCAACATCTCTCTTGAATTGTGGTGCCCAGAATTGGACACAATATTCCAGGTGTGGTCTAACCAAAGCAGAATAGGGCATGGGGAGCATGACTTCCCTAGATCTAGACACTATGCTCCTCTTGATGCAGGCCAAAATCCCATTGGCTTTTTTTGCCGCCACATCACATTGTTGGCTCATGTTTAACTTGTTGTCCACGAGGACTCCAAGATCTTTTTCACACGTCCTGCTCTCGAGCCAGGCATTGTCCCCCATTCTGTATCTTTGCATTTCGTTTTTCCTGCCAAAGTGGAGTATCTTGCATTTGTCACTGTTGAACTTCATTTTGTTAGTTTTGGCCCATCATCTCTCTAATCTGTCAAGGTCATTTTGAATCCTGCTCCTGTCCTCTGGAGTCTTGGCTCTCCCTCCCAATTTGGTGTCGTCTGCAAACTTGATGATCATGCCTTCTAGCCCTTCATCTAAGTCATGAATGAAGATTCTGAGCAGGACCGGGCCCAGGATGGAACCCTGCTTGTGGCACTCCACTCGTCACTTCTTTCCAGGATGAAGAGGAAGCCTTGGGGAGAATCACCCTCTGGGTTTGTCCATTTAACCAATTTCTGATCCACCTCACCGTAGTTTTGCCTAGCCCACATTGGACAAGTTTCCTTGCCAGAAGGTCATGGGGGACCTTCCTGAAATCCAAGTACGCTCCATCCACTGCATTCCCCGCATCTACCCAGCTTGTAACTCTATCGAAAAAAGAGATCAGATTAGTCTGGCATGTATTTACTTCATTTATATACCGCTTTTCTCAGCCCTTAGGTGACTCAAAGCGGTTAACAATAGCAAAATTCAATGCTCGACATCATAAAAACAGTTAAAACAATTAAAACAGTAACATAATAAACAATTAAACATCAATATAACATCTCATCAGTAGAATCAAGATCCAATCTCATCATCCGTTGTTCCGTATTCCTATATTCATTACACTGCCTAATCAAATGCCTGCTCAAACAACCAGGTCTTCACTTTCCTCCGAAATGCCAGTAGGGAGGGGGGCGAACTAATATCTGTAGGAAGGGGGTTCCACAGCCGAGGGGCCACCACTGAGAAGGCCCTGTCTCTCGTCCCCGCCAGACGTGCCTGTGTTGCAGGAGGGACCGAGAGCAAGGCCTCCCCAGATGATCTTAATGTCCTAGCTGGTTCATAGGAGGAGATGCGTTCGGACAAGTAAGTTGGGCCAGAACCGTTTAGGGCTTTATAGGCTAAGGGCAGCACTGTGAATTGTGCCCGGTAGCAGTATGGCTTCAAATTATTTCCGAGGGATGGTGGCCACCAGGTGGCAGGCGAGGTGACCGCCGTGAAACATCTGCTCTCATTGTTGGGGAATGCGGCTCTATTGAATCGGCATAAATCCAGCGATTTATGCTCGCCTGCCGTAAGGGAACTGCTCGTGTGTCTCGGTGAGAAATAAATCCAGGCAATAGGGGCATGCTTTGTTCGGAGGGGAAAGCTTTGGGTTTCCGTGCCAGATCCAAGAACAGCACTACCTTCAGACACCCATTTCCCTCCCTCTACATGTTCATAGCCATATTATCCTTCTTTGGGATGCCTTCTGAAAATTTTGAGATCTTTGCCTCATCCAGGAAGATGTTTCCTATGATGCCTTATCCATTTGGTGACTTTTGGTGGTGATTGGAAACGGGTCTCATACAGTTGGATGGCTTCAAGGTGGTGTTGGACTGCTACGACTCTCATCCAATGACTGATCAAGACCAAACTTGGCACACAGAGCCCCCATGACCCACTCTACAACCTGGTACAACCTCCTCCAAACTGGTGAGTTTGGAGGAGGATGGACCATGGATGATGGGACTTGAAGTAACTTCACTCACTTCCCGAGACCCCTGCGACCCTAATCCAATGACTGATCAAGAACAAACTTGGCATACAGAGTCCCCATGACCTACTCTACATCCTGGTACAGTTTCGAGGATTGCAGACCATGGATGATGGGACTTGAAGTAATTTCACTCACTTCCCGTGACCGCTGCGACCCTAAACCAATGACTGATCAAGAACAAACTTGGCATACAGAGTCCCCAAGACCTACTCTACATCCTGGTGCAGTTTCGAGGATTGCAGACCATGGATGATGGGACTTGAAGGACCTTCAGTCACTTCCCGAGACTGCTGCAAACCTCATCCAATGACTGATCAAGACCAAACTTGGCACACAGAGCCCCCATGACCCATTCTACATCCTGGTGCAGTTTCGAGGAGGACAGACCATGGATGATGGGACTTGAAGTACCTCCACTCACTTCCCGAGACCGCTGTGACCCTAATCCAATGACTGATCAAGACCAAACTTGGCACACAGAGCCCCCATGACCCATTCTACAACCTGGTGCAGTTTGGAGGAGGATGGACCATGGATGATGGGACTTGAAGTACCTCCACTCACTTCCCGAGACGGCTGCGACCCTAATCCAATGAATGAGTTCCTTCCTTGGAAGCTTTTAAACAGAGGCCATCTGCCAGGGATACTTTGATTGTGCTTTTCCTGTATGAAGGGGGGGGGGGTTGGACTAGATGGCCCGTGTGGTCTTGTCCAACTCTATCATCCTCCTCCTCATTATGGCTGGATGGCCATCTGTCAGGGATACTTTGACTGTGCTTTTCCTGTATAGAAGGGGGTTGGACTAGATGGCCCATGTGGTCTCGTCCAACTCTATCATCCTTCTCCTCATTATGGCTTGATGGCCATCTGTCAGGAATACTTTGATTGTACTTTTCCTGTATGGAAGGGGGTTGGACTAGATGGCCCATGTGGTCTCGTCCAACTCTATCATCCTTCTCCTCATTATGGCTGGATGGCCATCTGTCAGGGATACTTTGACTGTGCTTTTCCTGTATGGAAGGGGGTTGGACTAGATGGCCCGTGTGGTCTCATCCAACTCTATCCTCCTCCTCCTCATTATGGCTGGATGCCCACCTGTCAGGGATACTTTGATTGTGCTTTCCCTGTATGGAAGGGGGTTGGATTAGATGGCCCGTGTGGTCTCATCCATACTTCTACTATTCTGTGTAGGTTCTTTAGACTACATATCCCAGAATCCTTAGCATAGAGGTGTTTCAAGTTAAGGAAAATATTTCCAGTATGTGTCTCTCTATTTTCTCTCTTCGAAGACTACATTTGAGGCACCAATTGCTAAGGAATGAGAGGAGAGGAGTGTTAGAGAAAGGAGGCATTCTTTTCTTTCTTTCTTTCTTTCTTTCTTTCTTTCTTTCTTTCTTTCTTTCTCTCTCTCTCTCTCTCTCTCTCTCTCTCTCTCTCCCTTTCATGTCTTTGGGGGCTGCTGAAGTGCAGCCTACATAATCATCCCTCCAACTCCGCTAACCATTTCCAGATGTTGCCGCGATGAGGTCATCTAGGGACTCTGCGCAGTTCAGCCGTCGCAACGTCTTCTTCTCCTTCGGCGCACTCTCCCTCCTCCTTCTCTTCCTTTGCTTTTTTCCACCGACTGGCCTGAAGCAGAGAGAACTGGGTGTAGCTCCAAGGCTTCTTGGCCTGCCTTTGTTTGCATCGAAGGAAACCAAG
The DNA here is from genome assembly GCF_025583915.1 of Anolis sagrei ordinatus. Lineage (NCBI taxonomy): Eukaryota > Metazoa > Chordata > Lepidosauria > Squamata > Anolidae > Anolis > Anolis sagrei. The sequence continues at coordinate 30,919,260 of NW_026844589.1, forward strand.
ACAATCTGGGGAGGGAAGCTCTCGACTGGGTCTCTCAAATCATGCCATTCACTTGCTCCTCTAGCAGTGGGTCAGCTCTCACATTCATAGGGATTAGGGACACAAGGCCCCCATAAAGGGGAAAATCCACAAATCAAGACATTGCTTTTTTTTTTTACCCGTGAGAACATCTCTTTCAGAATTTCTTGGTTTTTTTTTCTGCATGACTCTATGGTCAAACTCGTTCCCAAACATTGGTCCTCCAGAAGAATTCCCAGAATTCCAGCTGTTTCCCAAGTTCAATGTGGCTTCTGGGATGAGAAGTCCAAAACACTTGGAGGACCTCAGTTTGGGGTCGATTTCTCCAGAAGCTGAACATATAATTGCATTGCAGGACAAAGAGATTCCTCAAGAGATGTTCTCTCTAGACATCTCTAGGTCCTCCAGAATGACTGGAGGCCGATAAAATCACACTGAAGGATCTAGAGCAGTTTCATTCATTTCACTTCCCCACTGAGATGATTTTCCATTGATGACTTTTCCAGACCAAGACCATGGGGAGACTACTCCAGAAGACAGCAAGATGCATTGATCCTTCCTTCCTTCCTTCCTTCCTTCCTTCCTTCCTTCCTTCCTTCCTTCCTTTCTTTCTTTCTTTCTTTCTTTCTTTCATGTCTATTTGGGCCTCAACATTATTCAATATACCTCAGTTCTTTCAAGGAAGGGAACATTATTGATTATTGGGGAGAGGAAGCCAACAAAAGTGGGCCTCCATTCTTCTTCTCCAGAAGCTTTCTTTAAGATTCAAGGATGCCAAAAAGGGCACATCTACACCAGTGTTTCTCAACCTTCCTAATGCCACAACCCCTTAATACAGTTCCTCATTGTGAAGGAGGTCCGTTATTAAACTGCTGCCACCAACTGTGACGATGACCGTTTTAATGCCACCGAATACCACCAATTGTGAAGGTGCACGTGGTAAAGCACCCACTGCCACCTTATCTATGAGGGAAGCCGGGCAACGATCAATATCAGCCTAGGAACTATTTTATAAAGGGACTGTTTCTGGCTGACTTTATTATTGCAGGCTGTTCAACTTAGAAGAAACTGTATCAGGCAAGGCTTGAGGAAAAAGTAACAAGTTTATTTTAACAGGAGTATAACAATGTATAACTGTTCTTCAAAAGAGGCATAAATCTTGATGGTTACATTGGAAAGGTTTCATGAGTAAACTCAGGCAAACACTTCATAAGGTTTCACAGCTGGCACAACAGGCTTAAACCCAGCCAAACCTTGATTCTTAATTCAGAATCAACAACCCCCTGTACCGGGTCCTTCTCTGCAACCACTTTGGTCACCAATTGATTCCCTGAATCTCTAAGAGATTCAGTTTTTCCCTATAGCACACTGGCTACAGACACATTCCCTGAATCTCCACCAAAAGATTCAGTGTTTTCTCAGTAGCTCTCCGGCCACTGACTGGATTTTTAAAACACAGCTGCCTCTGAAGAGGCGGTTGGCTCCGCCCCTGTTGCTATGGCAACTTAGCTAACATCAAGCCACTCCCACAAAACATAACCTCCCATACTTACCATCCCTAAACCATTGTCCAAACTACACATAACCAAAGGAATAAAATTTACACATCGTCACACTCATGTTGTGGTGACCCCCAACCATAACATTATTTATACTTCATAACTGTCATTTTGCTACTGTTGTGAATCCTCATGTAAATATCTGATATGCAGGATGTATTTTCATTCACTTGATCAAATTTGGCACAAATTCCCAATAAACCCCAATTTGAATACTGGTGGGGTTGGGTGAAGATGGATTTTGTCATTTGGGAGTTGTAGTTGCTGGGATTTATAGTTCGCCTACAATCAAAGAGCATTCTGAACTCCACCGACAATAGAATTGAACCAAACTGGACCAAATAGTGATGGATCTGGACCACGCCAAATAACCAACCCGTATCTAAAGTTAACCAAAATGCAATTTGTAACCCTTTTGGTACTAATATTATTGTAGTAAGTGTTTATTGTTTGGGTAATGTGTTAAGTTGTTAATTGTTGTTATATTCTGCATTGAATTATTGCTGTTTTTATTGGTTGTGACCTGCTGTGAGTCGCCTTCGGGCTGAGAACAGCGGTATATAAGTAAAGTAAATAAATAAATAAATAAATAATGTTGGAGAGTGGTCCCTGGTCAAAATGGTTCCTGGTCAAAGTGGTCCTTGGTCAAGTGGTCCCTAGTGAAAGTTGTTCTTGGACAAGTTGTCGCTATCCAAGTGCTCCCTGGTCTAGTGGTCCTAGTCAAAGTGATCCCTAATCAAGTGGTCCCTGTTCAAGTGCTCCCTGGTCAAGTGGCCTCTGGTCAAAGTCGTCCCTGGTCAAGTGGTCCCTGGTTAAATGGTTCCTGGTTAAGTGGTCCCTGGTTAAGTGGTTCCTGGTTAAGTGGTCCCTGGTCAAAGTGGTCCTTGGTCAATGTAGTCACTGTTCAATTGCTTCTTGGTCAAACGGTCCCTGGACAAGTGCTCCCTGATCAAGTGCTTCCTCATCAAAGTCATCCCTGTTCAAGTGGTTCCTGGTCAAGTGGTCCCTGCTCAAAGTGGTCCTTGGTCAATGTGGTCACTGTTCAATTGCTTCCTGGCCAAGCAGTTCCTGGTCAAGTGCTCCCTGATCAAGTGCTCCCTCATCAAAATCATCCCTGGTCAAGTGGTTCCTGGTCAAAGTGGTCCTTGGTCAATGTGGTCACTATTCAATTGCTTCCTGGTCAAGCAGTCCCTGATCAAGTGCTCCCTGGTCAAAGTCATCCCTGGTCAAGTGGTTCCTGGTCAAGGGATCCCTGGTCAACGTGGTCCTTGGTCAATGTGGTCACTCTTCAATTGCTTCCTGGTCAAGCAGTCCCTGGTCAAGTGCTCCCTGGTCACAATGGTTCCTGATCAAGTGGTCTTTGGTCTAAAAAAAGATTGGGAACCACTGTTCTATGTTGTAGAATGAATGCAGTTTGTTCCCACTTTAACTGTTATGCTTCAATATTATGAATTACGAGCATTTTAGTTTTTAAGATTCCTTAGTCTTACTGGTGCCTTCCCAGACTTCATAGACTCCAATAATCTCTGTAGACTCCACTAACTCCATAGTCTCCATAGACTCCATTTTTGAGAATCACTTGTCTAGATGATTGCATCCAAAAAAATTGGACCTCCATATCCGGACCAATTTTGTCACATGGACATCTCATTATGACATCAAAGATGAGACAGTCAACCATCGGATCCTCGTATGACCCCAGTTTAAGTTGCCTGTGTAGACTCACCCCTAAAGCCTTTAAAGGGAGCAGGACCAAGTGAGTCCCTAGAATTCGGTAAGCTAACCAACAAGGACTCAATTATAGAGATCTCATTTACAGGCAGTTACTCTTGTAGTTGACACCTTCCAACATCTCAAGCCGACCTTGAGTCCCAACATCTTGAGATGAAACGGAGTGTAAACTGACCTAGATTTCTCCTGTGAACCAAGTCCAGACGGAGACTTTGTAATTTCGGCACGTCACGACTCTCTCTTTTTTCTCCCTCCTTGCCCAAATCAGTATTCTGTAGGTGTGAAGACGGGGATGTCTAGAGACCTGCGTTTTCCTCCTCATTAAAGCCTCTTCAAAGATTTATTCCAACTCCCGTCTCCCTCCCCTCCTTTCAGAGAGAAGCATAAGGGAAGAATTACAGAAACTTCAATAATTTCTTAAGCACGTCGTACGGGACGGAGGCAATGAGAAAATCCTTGAAGCATAAGGGAAGAATTACGGAGACTTCAATAATTTCTTGAGGATGCCCTGCGGGACGGAGGCAATGAGAAAATCCTCTCGGAAAATGCAGGCAGAATTTCAATATTGGTGCCTTCTCGGTTGAGCAGGAACAGGTGGGGGGACTCCTTTGACAGGAATAGGACAAAAATCAAGTGGAACGGATGGTTTTAAGGCCGTCAAAGCGGAGGCTAAAGTATCATGGCTAGTATTAATTTCTATAGTGTTCAGGGTTGTCTTGATGTTGGGACTACAGAGCCCTAGAGGCATTTTGAATGATGCTGCCATCGCTATGCAGGATGTAAGGAAGTAAGATTACAACGAGACGAAATAAAATATCAGAACTTGTTAAAGGAAACTGATTTTGGGGAAAGGCGGGAGATCATGGTGGGAAGAGAAGAAAGAAGATGACAACACTGGAGAAGATGATGATGATGATGATAAAGAAGAAGACAATGACAACAAAGAAGGAGGAGAAGAAGAAATGGAAAACGAAGGGAAAGACAAAGAGGGAGATGAAGATGAAAATGAAGGAGGAGATGGAGATGGAGAAGATGAAGAAGATGATAAAGAAGAAGACAATGACAACAAAGAAGGAGGAGAAGAAGAAATGGAAAACGAAGGGAAAGACAAAGAGGGAGATGAAGATGAAAATGAAGGAGGGGATGGAGATGGAGAAGATGAAGAAGATGATAAAGAAGAAGACAATGACAACAAAGAAGGAGGAGAAGAAGAAATGGAAAACGAAGGGAAAGACAAAGAGGGAGATGAAGATGAAAATGAAGGAGGGGATGGAGATGGAGAAGATGAAGAAGATGATAAAGAAGAAGACAATGACAACAAAGAAGGAGGAGAAGAAGAAATGGAAAACGAAGGGAAAGACAAAGAGGGAGATGAAGATGAAAATGAAGGAGGGGATGGAGATGGAGAAGATGAAGAAGATGATAAAGAAGAAGACAATGACAACAAAGAAGGAGGGGAAGAAGAAATGGAAAACGAAGGGAAAGACAAAGAGGGAGATGAAGATGAAAATGAAGGAGGAGATGGAGATGGAGAAGATGAAGAAGATGATAAAGAAGAAGACAATGACAACAAAGAAGGAGGAGAAGAAGAAATGGAAAACGAAGGGAAAGACAAAGAGGGAGATGAAGATGAAAATGAAGGAGGGGATGGAGATGGAGAAGATGAAGAAGATGATAAAGAAGAAGACAATGACAACAAAGAAGGAGGAGAAGAAGAAATGGAAAACGAAGGGAAAGACAAAGAGGGAGATGAAGATGAAAATGAAGGAGGGGATGGAGATGGAGAAGATGAAGAAGATGATAAAGAAGAAGACAATGACAACAAAGAAGGAGGAGAAGAAGAAATGGAAAACGAAGGGAAAGACAAAGAGGGAGATGAAGATGAAAATGAAGGAGGAGATGGAGATGGAGAAGATGAAGAAGATGATAAAGAAGAAGACAATGACAACAAAGAAGGAGGAGAAGAAGAAATGGAAAACGAAGGGAAAGACAAAGAGGGAGATGAAGATGAAAATGAAGGAGGGGATGGAGATGGAGAAGATGAAGAAGATGATAAAGAAGAAGACAATGACAACAAAGAAGGAGGAGAAGAAGAAATGGAAAACGAAGGGAAAGACAAAGAGGGAGATGAAGATGAAAATGAAGGAGGGGATGGAGATGGAGAAGATGAAGAAGATGATAAAGAAGAAGACAATGACAACAAAGAAGGAGGAGAAGAAGAAATGGAAAACGAAGGGAAAGACAAAGAGGGAGATGAAGATGAAAATGAAGGAGGGGATGGAGATGGAGAAGATGAAGAAGATGATAAAGAAGAAGACAATGACAACAAAGAAGGAGGAGAAGAAGAAATGGAAAACGAAGGGAAAGACAAAGAGGGAGATGAAGATGAAAATGAAGGAGGGGATGGAGATGGAGAAGATGAAGAAGATGATAAAGAAGAAGACAATGACAACAAAGAAGGAGGAGAAGAAGAAATGGAAAACGAAGGGAAAGACAAAGAGGGAGATGAAGATGAAAATGAAGGAGGGGATGGAGATGGAGAAGATGAAGAAGATGATAAAGAAGAAGACAATGACAACAAAGAAGGAGGAGAAGAAGAAATGGAAAACGAAGGGAAAGACAAAGAGGGAGATGAAGATGAAAATGAAGGAGGGGATGGAGATGGAGAAGATGAAGAAGATGATAAAGAAGAAGACAATGACAACAAAGAAGGAGGAGAAGAAGAAATGGAAAACGAAGGGAAAGACAAAGAGGGAGATGAAGATGAAAATGAAGGAGGGGATGGAGATGGAGAAGATGAAGAAGATGATAAAGAAGAAGACAATGACAACAAAGAAGGAGAAGAAGAAATGGAAAACGAAGGGAAAGACAAAGAGGGAGATGAAGATGAAAATGAAGGAGGGGATGGAGATGGAGAAGATGAAGAAGATGATAAAGAAGAAGACAATGACAACAAAGAAGGAGGAGAAGAAGAAATGGAAAACGAAGGGAAAGACAAAGAGGGAGATGAAGATGAAAATGAAGGAGGGGATGGAGATGGAGAAGATGAAGAAGATGATAAAGAAGAAGACAATGACAACAAAGAAGGAGGAGAAGAAGAAATGGAAAACGAAGGGAAAGACAAAGAGGGAGATGAAGATGAAAATGAAGGAGGGGATGGAGATGGAGAAGATGAAGAAGATGATAAAGAAGAAGACAATGACAACAAAGAAGGAGGAGAAGAAGAAATGGAAAACGAAGGGAAAGACAAAGAGGGAGATGAAGATGAAAATGAAGGAGGGGATGGAGATGGAGAAGATGAAGAAGATGATAAAGAAGAAGACAATGACAACAAAGAAGGAGGAGAAGAAGAAATGGAAAACGAAGGGAAAGACAAAGAGGGAGATGAAGATGAAAATGAAGGAGGGGATGGAGATGGAGAAGATGAAGAAGATGATAAAGAAGAAGACAATGACAACAAAGAAGGAGGAGAAGAAGAAATGGAAAACGAAGGGAAAGACAAAGAGGGAGATGAAGATGAAAATGAAGGAGGGGATGGAGATGGAGAAGATGAAGAAGATGATAAAGAAGAAGACAATGACAACAAAGAAGGAGGAGAAGAAGAAATGGAAAACGAAGGGAAAGACAAAGAGGGAGATGAAGATGAAAATGAAGGAGGGGATGGAGATGGAGAAGATGAAGAAGATGATAAAGAAGAAGACAATGACAACAAAGAAGGAGGAGAAGAAGAAATGGAAAACGAAGGGAAAGACAAAGAGGGAGATGAAGATGAAAATGAAGGAGGGGATGGAGATGGAGAAGATGAAGAAGATGATAAAGAAGAAGACAATGACAACAAAGAAGGAGGAGAAGAAGAAATGGAAAACGAAGGGAAAGACAAAGAGGGAGATGAAGATGAAAATGAAGGAGGGGATGGAGATGGAGAAGATGAAGAAGATGATAAAGAAGAAGACAATGACAACAAAGAAGGAGGGGAAGAAGAAATGGAAAACGAAGGGAAAGACAAAGAGGGAGATGAAGATGAAAATGAAGGAGGAGATGGAGATGGAGAAGATGAAGAAGATGATAAAGAAGAAGACAATGACAACAAAGAAGGAGGAGAAGAAGAAATGGAAAACGAAGGGAAAGACAAAGAGGGAGATGAAGATGAAAATGAAGGAGGGGATGGAGATGGAGAAGATGAAGAAGATGATAAAGAAGAAGACAATGACAACAAAGAAGGAGGAGAAGAAGAAATGGAAAACAAAGGGAAAGACAAAGAGGGAGATGAAGATGAAAATGAAGGAGGGGATGGAGATGGAGAAGATGAAGAAGATGATAAAGAAGAAGACAATGACAACAAAGAAGGAGGAGAAGAAGAAATGGAAAACGAAGGGAAAGACAAAGAGGGAGATGAAGATGAAAATGAAGGAGGAGATGGAGATGGAGAAGATGAAGAAGATGATAAAGAAGAAGACAATGACAACAAAGAAGGAGGAGAAGAAGAAATGGAAAACGAAGGGAAAGACAAAGAGGGAGATGAAGATGAAAATGAAGGAGGGGATGGAGATGGAGAAGATGAAGAAGATGATAAAGAAGAAGACAATGACAACAAAGAAGGAGGAGAAGAAGAAATGGAAAACGAAGGGAAAGACAAAGAGGGAGATGAAGATGAAAATGAAGGAGGGGATGGAGATGGAGAAGATGAAGAAGATGATAAAGAAGAAGACAATGACAACAAAGAAGGAGGAGAAGAAGAAATGGAAAACGAAGGGAAAGACAAAGAGGGAGATGAAGATGAAAATGAAGGAGGGGATGGAGATGGAGAAGATGAAGAAGATGATAAAGAAGAAGACAATGACAACAAAGAAGGAGGAGAAGAAGAAATGGAAAACAAAGGGAAAGACAAAGAGGGAGATGAAGATGAAAATGAAGGAGGGGATGGAGATGGAGAAGATGAAGAAGATGATAAAGAAGAAGACAATGACAACAAAGAAGGAGGAGAAGAAGAAATGGAAAACGAAGGGAAAGACAAAGAGGGAGATGAAGATGAAAATGAAGGAGGAGATGGAGATGGAGAAGATGAAGAAGATGATAAAGAAGAAGACAATGACAACAAAGAAGGAGGAGAAGAAGAAATGGAAAACGAAGGGAAAGACAAAGAGGGAGATGAAGATGAAAATGAAGGAGGGGATGGAGATGGAGAAGATGAAGAAGATGATAAAGAAGAAGACAATGACAACAAAGAAGGAGGAGGAGAAGAAATGGAAAACGAAGGGAAAGACAAAGAGGGAGATGAAGATGAAAATGAAGGAGGGGATGGAGATGGAGAAGATGAAGAAGATGATAAAGAAGAAGACAATGACAACAAAGAAGGAGAAGAAGAAATGGAAAACGAAGGAGAAGTAGGTGAGGAAGGCGATGAAGATGAAGGAGGAGATGGAGATGGAAAAGATGGAGAAGATGAAGAAGATGGTAAATATGAAGGAGAAGTAGATGAGGAAGGAGATGAAGGAGGAGATGTAGATGGAGAAGATGGAGAAGATGAAGATGATAAAGAAGGAGAAGTAGATGAGGAAGGAGATGAAAATGAAGGAGGAGATGGAGATGGAAAAGATGGAGAAGATGAAGATGATAAAGAAGGAGAAGTAGATGAGGAAGGAGATGAAGATGAAGGAGGAGATTATGATAAATAAGGAGAGGGCAATAAAGAAGGAGATGAAAAAGAAAAACATAAAAATGAAGACAAAGATGAATTGAAAACAAAGGGAAAAACAAAGAAGGAGATGAAGAAGGTTAAGATGAAAGAGGAGATAGAGATGGAGAAGATGAAGAAAGAAATGAAGACAAAGAAGGAGAAGATGAAGGAGATAATAAAGATGAAGAAGGAGAAGTAGATGAGGAAGGAAATGAAGACAACAATGCAGATGAAGATGAAGGAGGAGATGATGACAAAGAAGGAGAGGGCAATAAAGAAGGAGATGAAAAAGAAGAACATAAAAATGAAGACAAAGATGAATGGAAAACAAAGGGAAAAACAAAGAAGGACCTGAAGAAGGTTAAGATGAAAGAGGAGATGGAGATGGAGAAGATGAAGAAAGAAACGAAGACAAAGAAGAAGATGGAGGAGATGATAAAGATGAAGATGGAGAAGTAGATGAGGAAGGAAATGAAGACAACAATGAAGATGAAGATGAAGGAGGAGATGATGACAAAGAAGGAGAGGGCAATGAAGAAGGCGAGGAAAAAGAAGACAAAGATGAATTGAAAACAAAGAGAAAAACAAAGAAGGAGCTGAAGAAGGTTAAGATGGAGGGGCAAACATAAAAAAGATCAAAAGGCCCTGCTTCTGATGGAAGCGCCTTGCTGAAAATTGAAAAATAGTTGGCATTGCACAAGGCGGCCTAAGGCACTGGGGAAGCACAGCTGCAGCTTTCGAGCAAAGTGCTGACGTCGCATCTCTCGCTAGGCTGGCAGTTGCAGAAACCAAGATATCTCCTCTCTTCTGGCAACCTTTGCAGCTGGAGAGAAGAGTCCCTCTGATCCGTTTATTTGTAGACTACTTGTCCAACTTCTGTGTTGTATTCCAGAGCAGGAACATCTTTGTCTGTAAACGCCACAACAGTATATATAGTAAAATCAGCAAGCAGTTTATTGAAGGATATATGTAAGCAAAGCAATAAAAATGATAGAAACAGTGTAACCCAAAACAGTATTTTCCAAAGAGTATCGATAGTCCATGAACTTCAGGGCACAAAGGTGAGAAAAATGTATAATACCACAAAGGACGACCACCACACCTGCCTCATAGGAAACCTGCTACAGAACAGGAGCTTTTTTTTGAGTTCCAGGGCCAGAGAAGCAGATGGCGGAAACAGAAGAACGGCCTGCCTCAGGGGAACGTGCTTGCTCCATCCATGTTCAACATCTACACAAATGACCAGCCATTGCCAGAAGGGACAGAGAGTTTCATCTATGCTGATGATCGTGCCATCACCGCTCAAGCAGGGAGCTTTGAGATGGTAGAACAGAAGCTCTCCGAAGCTCTAGGTGCTCTTACTGCCTATTACAGGGAAAACCAGCTGATCCCTAATCCATCTAAAACACAGACATGTGCTTTTCACCTTAAGAACAGACAAGCATCCCGAGCTCTGAGGATTACCTGGGAAGGAATCCCACTGGAGCATTGCAGCACACCCAAATACCTGGGAGTCACTCTGGACCGTGCTCTGACCTACAAGAAGCACTGCTGAATATCAAGCAAAAAGTGGGTGCTAGAAACAATATCATACGAAAGCTGACTGGCACAACCTGGGGATCACAACCAGACACAGTGAAGACATCTGCCCTTGTGCTATGCTACTCTGTTGCTGAGTACGCATGCCCAGTGTGGAACACATCTCACCACACTAAAACAGTGGATGTGGCTCTTAATGAGACGTGCCGCATTATCACGGGGTGTCTGCGCCCTACACCACTGGAGAAATTACACTGCTTAGCCGGTATTGCACCACCTGACATCCGCCGGGAAGTAGCAGCCAATAGTGAAAGGACCAAGGCAGAGACATCTCCAGCTCATCCCCTGTTTGGGTATCAGCCAGCACGTCAACGACTTAAATCTAGAAATAGTTTTCTAAGATCTACAGAGACACTCGCTGGAACACCCCAGCAAGCAAGAGTCCAAAAGTGGCAGGCTCAAACCCAGAACCTCAATCAATGGCTGATACCAAATGAGAGACTCCCCCTGGGCACATAGAAAACTGGGTGACTTGGAAGGCGCTGAACAGACTGCGCTCTGGCACCACGAGATGCAGAGCCAACCTTAAGAAATGGGGCTACAAAGTGGAATCCACGACATGCGAGTGTGGAGAAGAGCAACCACAGACCACCTGCTGCAATGCAACCTGAGCCCTGCCACATGCACAATGGAGGACCTAACACCAGAGGCACTCCAAGTGACTAGCTACTGGTCAAAGGACATTTGATCAACTACCAAGTTTGCAAACTTTGTGTTTTGTTTGTTTGTTGTTTTTAATGCAATACAACTGTTTGGTTCACTCCTGACACGATAAATAAATAGGGCACAAAGGTAAAAATCCAAAGATGCAAAACCAAAGGAAGAAGGCAGCCAGAACAGGAACCTGGCAAAACTTGAAACACGAAATTCCACTTGGAAACAAGACCGTCATGAAACTCCAAAGTTGACAAGACTGGGCAAGAATCCTTTTCTCGTATCATATAAAGCATTTCCTGTTCCATGAACCGAAAGAAAAGCATTTTGTTTCCCCTTACAACCACATAATGATTTCTTATCTCTCTTTTCCCGCAGATGGGATGACTTTCGATGAGCTTGAGAACTTCGTCTTGGTTTACAAAGTCTTGTTTTCTATCTTCAAATTCATTAAATTCTACACCCGACTGCTGTGGGCCTCTCCCAGGAATTTGACCTTGGGAATCTACAGGAGAAACATTCCATTCATGAGAAACCTCGGGCCTCTCAGCAAGGCCTGGGCTTGATTCAGGCCCAGAAAAACCCTCATCCCCATTGATGTCAGACACGGGCCCAGGAAAACCATCATCCCCATTGGCATCAGACACAATCACAACATTCTGCCCAAAGCATCTTACAAAGTAGGGTGCTGGACCCAACTTACCCAGTCATAGATTTGGGTAGTCAACTTACAAGAATCATAGATTCGGGCAGACATTGTTGCCTCCAGTTCACCTTTGGAACATATGATATCAAGCAGGACTGAAAGATCTCTGGGTTTTGTCTCCTTTGGAAATCCATCACTCGAAGTGCAATTCATAACGCTCACCTGTCAGAGACAGCATCCCCTTGCACCCCCTTAAACCACCAATGGATTAAGATCTGCTCAATTGATGCCCCTCGCGGCTCCCTTTGACCTTCCAATCCATGAATCTGTGGAGATGTCATCTCAGACTTGACTCTCTGTTTCCTCCAAAAGTGATTTAAAGGATTTTTCCAGATGTCTCTCGAAGACGCCCGAGAGAAGCCAAAACAAGGAGGGTATCCATCTTCACCACCAAACTGAGTATTGTTTTTAATACGTGTCTTCCCCGTGACAATCTGAAAATTCTCTCTGTTGTTGAAGGATGCTTTCAGCAAGACCAGGAAGGTCTTCAGAATTCAACAGGCATCTTGTCTTCATGACAGATTTGTGCTTTCTATGATTTAATGATTTTATATGATTTGATGGTTTCATCTGATTCTGTATTTATTTATCGTGTCAGGCAACCGAACAGTTGTATTACATTTTTGACAGAACAAACAAACAAACATACAAAAGACACAGAGTTTGCAAGCTTGGTAGTTGATTAAATGTCCTTTGACCAGTATCTGGCCACTTGGAGTGCCTCTGGTGTTGCCACAAGAAGGTCCTCCATTGTGCATGTGGCAGGGCTCAGGTTGCATTGCAGCAGGTGGTCAGTAGTTTGCTCTTCTCCACACTCGCATTGTGGATTCCACTTTGTGGCCCCATTTCTGAAGGTTGGCTCTGCACCTCGTGGTGCCAGAGCGCAGTCTGTTCAGCACCTTCCAAGTTGCCCAGTCTTCTGTGTGCCCAGGGGGAGTCTCTCATTTGGTATCAGCCATTGATTGAGGTTCTGGGTTTGAGCCTGCCACTTTTGGACTCTTGCTTGCTGGGGTGTTCCAGCGAGTGTCTCTGTAGATCTCCGAAAACTATTTCTTTCAAAAGGTTGAGAAACACTGGTGTAGATGCACCCAATGATGTCTCCATGGAATGCCCAAATTATTTCCATAATAGATGCTTCGAGAATTGGATTTGATCCTCTCAGAGACGTAATTCTTCACTTATGGTAATGCATTGTTAGGTAGGAATGCATTGGCTGTAACCCCATTGTGAAAAACTGTTGGAAAATACAGTTCTAATGGATATGTGGTCAACACACCTACAGGATGGGGGTCACCATAACATGAGGAACTGTATTAAGGGGTCGTGGCATTAGGAAGATTGAGAAACACTGGTGTAGGTGCGCCTGATGTCCTAAATGACCATGACGTCTCCATGGTATGCCCATGTTATTTCCATAATAGATGCTTTGAGAAACAGATTTGATCCTCTCAGAGACATAATCCTTCACTTACGATAATGCATTGTTAGATAGGAATGCATTGGTTGTAACCCCATTGTGAAAAACTGTTGGAAAATACAGCTCTAATGGACATGTGGTCAACACACTTACTTTTTTTTGTCGTGTCAGGAGCGACCTGAGAAACTGCAAGTCGCTTCTGGTGTGAGAGAATTGGCCATCTGCAAGGACGTTGCCCAGGGGATGCCTGGATGATTTGATGTTTTATTATCCTTGTGGGAGGCTTCTCTCATGTCCCTGAATGAGGAGCTGGAGCTGATAGAGGGAGCTCATCCACCTCTCCCCGGATTCGAACCTACGACCTGTCGGTCTTCAGTCCTGCCGCACAGGGTTTAACACACCTACTGTATGGGGGTTACCACAACATGAGGAACCGTATTAAGAGGTCACGGCATTAAGAAGATTGAGAAATACTAGTGTAGGTGCACCTGATGTCCTAAATGACCATGACATCTCCATGGTATGCCCACGTTATTTCCACAATAGATGCTTCGAGAAACAGACTTGATCCTCTCAGAGACAAATCATGTCAATATATTGTTAGATAGGAATGCATTGCCTGTAACCCCATTGTGAAAAACAGTTGGAAAATGCAGTTCTAATGGACATGTGGTCAACATACCTACTGGATGGGGGTCACCACAACATGAGGAACTGTATTAAGGGGTCGCGGCATTAGGAAGATTGAGAAACACTGATCCACACTATGCAATGAATGTAGTTTAACACCACTTGAACTGCAGGATTGTGTGGATATGCTGAAATATGCTTGTGACACCATGGATCATGGAACTGATTTTTTTTCCATGTCAGGAGCAACTTGAGAAACTCAGAGAACTGGCCATCTGCAAGGACATTGCATAGGGGATGCCCGGATGTTTTGATGTTTTTATCATTCTTGTGGGAGGCTTCTCTCATGTCCCCATATGGGAAGCTGGAGCTGATAGAGGGAGCTCATTCGCACTCTCCTTGGATTCGAACCCATGACCTGTCAGTCTTCAGTCCTGCAGGCACAAGGGAGGAGCCTGTTTGTGATATCTTGAAAAATCAACAAATCTATCGCAGCAGAAGGTTCTTGGAAGCGTTCTTCCAGAATGACCGGGTTCCCTCTGCGTCTGTTTGTGTGATTCTTGTTCAAGTAAACAACCTGATTGCATGTTTAATTGATTCCGGTCCCCGCGAAGGCCTTCCAAATATCGAGCGGTGATTTACAGAGGAAAGGCTTCAGAGAGAAATAATCTTTTTTTCAAGGATTGTTTGTCGGGTTGTTTCCCCAAATTTTGACCAAATTGCCAAAGTGGGAAAGGCTCTGTGAATTTTCTCTATACCTTCTGCAGATGACCTCATGGACTTGGCTGCCACGTTGCTCGAAGGGCGGAGGTTTTGGGAAGCCTCTCAGGGTTGCCAAAAGGCACGGAAACAGCTGAGACCCAAAGATGAAGCCTACGGAGAGCCACAGCTGGCCTGCAAACCATCTGTGGGTCAAGTTTCAAACCATCTCGTTGGAAGGAAGGAGGCTATTCGGACACGTTTTGGGCAAGAATCGAATTCAACGGACCGTGACATAATGACAGAAAATGTCTCTGAGTCCAGGCAAATTTCCACATCACTCTTTTGACTAGGTTAAAGACGGTGTAAAACTATAACTCCTGGGATTCCATGGAGTCAAAGGGATGCCAAGAGGCATTTATTTATTATTTATTGGTTTGCGAAATTTCTCCCCTGCCTTTCTCTTGCCGGAGAAGACTCAAGGTGGCATTACATACCGGCAAT
>NW_026844589.1:30937277-30958162 GCF_025583915.1 Anolis sagrei ordinatus
TCCATCACTCGAAGTGCAATTCATAACGCTCACCTGTCAGAGACAGCATCCCCTTGCACCCCCTTAAACCACCAATGGATTAAGATCTGCTCAATGGATGCCCCTCGCGGCTCCCTTTGACCTTCCAATCCATGAATCTGTGGAGATGTCATCTCAGACTTGACTCTCTGTTTCCTCCAAAAGTGATTTAAAGGATTTTTCCAGATGTCTCTCCAAGACGCCCGAGAGAAGCCAAAACAAGGAGGGTATCCATCTTCACCACCAAACTGAGGATTGTTTTTAATACGTGTCTTCCCCACGACAATCTGAAAGTTCTCTCTGTTGTTGAAGGATGCTTTCAGCAGGACCCGGAAGGTCTTCAGAATTCAACAGGCAGCTCGTCTTCATGACAGATTTGTGCTTTCTATGATTGAATTATTTTATATGATTCTATGGTTCTATCTGATTCTGTGATTTATTTATCGTGTCAGGCAACCGAACAGTTGTATTACATTTTTGACAGAACAAACAAACAAACATACAAAAGACACAGAGTTTGCAAGCTTGGTAGTTGATTAAATGTCCTTTGACCAGTATCTGGCCATTTGGAGTGCCTCTGGTGTTGCCGCAAGAAGGTCCTCCATTGTGCATGTGGCAGGGCTCAGGTTGCATTGCAGCAGGTGGTCAGTGGTTTGCTCTTCTCCACACTCGCATTGTGGATTCCACTTTGTGGCCCCATTTCTGAAGGTTGGCTCTGCATCTCGTGGTGCCAGAGCGCAGTCTGTTCAGCGCCTTCCAAGTCGCCCAGTCTTCTGTGTGCCCAGGGGAGAGTCTCTCATTTGGTATCAGCCATTGATTGAGGTTCTGGGTTTATGCCTGCCACTTTTGGACTCTCGCTTGCTGAGGTATTCCAGCGAGTGTCTCTGTAGATCTTAGAAAACTATTTCTTGATTTAAGTCGTTGGTGTGCTGGCTGATACCCAAACATTGTTATAACATTTATTCTTCAAATATATTGGATACCCTGCATTCTAAATCATTTTGGAGGAAAGTGGTATTTGATCCTTCCTGTCAGTAGGACGTAATTTCTTCAGCTTATTGGTATTGGATTGTTAGGTAGTGAATGTCATTGCTGTTTAACCGGCCACTTGTGAAAAAGGCTGGGGGGGGGAAAAATAGCAGTTCTAATAGGATATGTGGTCGGACCACAGCCATTAGCATTGATGGCTGGTCTACCATAACATGAGTTTAACATGTTATTGAAGGGGGATCGTTGGCATTATGAAGTTATTGAGGAAAGCACTGGTTGTTTATGGTGCTGGGCTGATGTCCTGAATGAAGCCATGACGTTCTCCATATGGTATGGCAATGTTATTTCGGCATATGATAGGATGCTTGTGTAGTAAACAGATTTGATATCCCCCCTTCCTTCATGCTTCTCAAAGTACTATGAATGGCCTTTCTACTTATGCTTAATGCATTGTTTTAGATAGGAATGCATATGGTTGTCAACCCTACTTAGTGAAAGAACTGTTGGTCAAATCAGGTCAGCTTCTATATAATGGACTATTTGTGTTCATCACACTTACTTTTGTGTGGGTCGTGTCAGGAGCGACGCTGAGAAAGTCTGCAGTAGTGCGCCTTCTGTGTGAGAGAATTGACGGCGTCATGCTGGCAAGGATCGTTGTCCAGTAGTGGATGGCCTGGATGATTTTGAATGTTTTAGTTATCCATTGTAGCGAGATGTTGGCTTCTCTGCATAGTGCCTGATAGTGGAGGTGAGCGGGTCATTGGTGGGCTGATTAGGAGGGCATGCCTCATCACGCTCTCCCCGGATTACAGAACCATAATTAACGAGACTAGCGACCTTGTTGGTCTGTCATAGTTGCCTTGCCAGCACAGAGTATTATCTGAGGCACACCTACTAGTATTGCGGGGTTACCACAACATGAGGATTATGCCGTTATTAAGAGGTGCTACGTGGCATATAAGAAGATTTGAGAATTCATACTAGTGTAGTGTGTGGGCAGCATGGTATCCGTCCTGAAATGCACGCATGATCATCTCTTTATCGTCGCGATAGGTATGCCTACGTTATATGTCCCAATAGATGGCTCCTCGAGTAATTACGAGTCTGAGCCTCTCTGTAGACAGAATCAGGTCAATATATTTGGGAGATGGAATGAGCATTGGCCTGTATACCCCAGTTGTGAAAAAGCAGTTGGTAATATGTCAGTTCTATATGGACTATGTGGTTGCTATGCAATATGCGTCCTATCTGATGAGGGATGCTACCACAACATGAGGAACTGTATTAAGGGGTCGCGGCATTAGGAAGATTGAGAAACACTGATCCACACTATGCAATGAATGTAGTTTAACACCACTTGAACTGCAGGATTGTGTGGATATGCTGAAATATGCTTGTGACACCATGGATCATGGAACTGATTTTTTTTCCATGTCAGGAGCAACTTGAGAAACTCAGAGAACTGGCCATCTGCAAGGACATTGCATAGGGGATGCCCGGATGTTTTGATGTTTTTATCATTCTTGTGGGAGGCTTCTCTCATGTCCCCATATGGGAAGCTGGAGCTGATAGAGGGAGCTCATTCGCACTCTCCTTGGATTCGAACCCATGACCTGTCAGTCTTCAGTCCTGCAGGCACAAGGGAGGAGCCTGTTTGTGATATCTTGAAAAATCAACAAATCTATCGCAGCAGAAGGTTCTTGGAAGCGTTCTTCCAGAACGACTGGGTTCCCTCTGCGTCTGTTTGTGTGATTCTTGTTCAAGTAAACAACCTGATTGCATGTTTAATTGATTCCGGTCCCCGCAAAGGCCTTCCAAATACCGAGCGGTGATTTACAGAGGAAAGGCTTCAGGGAGAAATAGTCTTTTTTTCAAGGATTGTTTGTCGGGTTGTTTCCCCACCGAATCAGCCTGGTGACCAAATTGCCAAAGTGGGAAAGGCTTTGAGAATTTTCTCTATACCTTCTGCGGATGACCTCATGGACTTGGCTGCCACGTTGCTCGAAGGGCGGAGGTTTTGGGAAGCCTCTCAGGGTTGCCAAAAGGCACAGAAACAGCTGAGACCCAAAGATGAAGCCTACGGAGAGCCACAGCTGGCCTGCAAACCATCTGTGGGTCGAGTTTCAAACCATCTCATTGGAAGGAAGGAGGCTATTCGGACACGTTTTGGGCGAGAATCGAATTCAACGGACCGTGACAGAATGACAGAAAATGTCTCCGAGTCCAGGCAAATTTCCGCATCACTCTTTTGAGTAGGTTAAAGACGGTGTAAAACTATAACTCCTGGGATTCCATGGAGTCAAAGGGATGCCAAGAGGCGTTAATTTATTATTTATTGGTTTACGAAATTTCTCCCCTGCCTTTCTCTCGCCAGAGAAGACTCAAGGCGGCTTTACATACAGGCAATGATTTGATGCCTTAAAACGCAACGTACACTTCAATAAATATTAAAATATAATTTTTAAAAAGTACATTAAAAACAATCAAATTTATTTTTTTAATTTATTTACAATATTTATATGCCGCCCTTCTCACCCTGAAGGGGACTCAGAGTGCTTACTATATTTACTTTCGGTTCTCTCTAGGATATGGACAATCATCTATCTATCTATATATTAAAAAAATGCTCTGTGCATAATGAGTACCTTAAAAACAAAAGAACCAATGAACGAAATCACACCAAATTTGGCAACAAAATGTCTCACAACACAAGGAGTGACCATCACTCCAAAAATTATGATTTTGTCATTTGGGAGTTGTAGTTGCTGGGATTTATAGTTCACCTACAATCAAAGAGCACTCTGAACTCCATCAACGATGGAATTGAACCAAACTTGGCACACAGAACTCCCTGTGTCGATTAGAAATACTAGAAGGGTTTGGTGAGCATTGACCTTGAGTTTTGGAGTTGTAGTTCACCTCCAGAGAGCACTGTGGACTCAAACAATGATGGATCTGGACCAAACTTGGCACAAGCACTCAATATGCCCAAATATGAACACAGATGGAGTTTGGGGGAAATAGACCTTGACATTTGGGAGTTGTAGTCACTGGGATTCACAGTTCACCTACAATCAAAGAGCATTCTGAACCCCACAAACGACAGAATTGAGGCAAATTTCCCACACAGAACCCTCATGACCAACAGAAAATACTTAAGGCCATCCAATCCAACTCCCTTCATCAGGGCAAGAAAACGTAATCAAAGTCCTCCTGACAAAGAGCCATCCAGCCATAGATAGATAGATAGATAGATAGATAGATAGATAGATAGATAGATAGATAGATAGATAGGGAGTTGTAGTTGCTGGGATTTATAGTTCACCTACAATCAAGCATGATAGAATTGAACCAACCGGGGCATACAGGACTCCCATGACCAACAGAAAACACTAGAAGGGTTTGGTGAGCATTGACCTTGAGTTTGGGAGTTGTAGTTCACCTACATCCAGAGAGCACTGTGGACTCAAACAATGATGGATCTGGACCAAACTTGGCACAAGCACTCAATACGCCCAAATATGAACACAGATGGAGTTTGGGGAAAACAGACCTTGACATTTGGGAGTTGTAGTTACTGGGTTTTATAGTGCACTTATAATCAAAGAGTGTTTTGAACCCCATCATCGACAGAATGGGGCCAAACTTCCGACACAGAACGCCCATGACCAACAGAAAATACTCAAGGCCATCCAGTTCAACTCCCTTCACCAGGGCAAGAAAACAAAGCCCTCCTGACAAAATCCATCCAGCCATAAATATAGATAGATATGATTCACACACACAAATATATATTACAGCTATAGTATCATAGATTTAAAAGGGACCCCTAAAGGATAATTATATGTTGATGTTCCAGAGTAGGCAAACCACACACTCTCCACATCAACACTGACAAAGAAACAGCAAGAAATACTGTTTACCCACAAGCATAAAGAAATTACATATATTAGAAACCTACACTTTCTCATTACTTTATTTTCCAGATCAACAGACTGGGCCACAGCAACGCGTGGCAGGGGACAGCTAGTATAAATATATGTAATATATATACACACACACATTATATTATATTATATTATTATTAAAGCATTTACAAACTGGGTTGTGGCACAGCTTGTCAGGAGTCAGCTGCATTAAAATCACTACAGACTGAAAGGTTGTGAGTTTGAAGCCAGCCCGGGTCAGAGTAAGCTCCCAACCATTTGTCTAGCTTGCTGTCGACCTTTGCAGCCCTAAAGACAAGTAGGAAGTTTAGGTACCGCTTTATGCGGGGAGGCTAATTTAGCTAATTTACGACACCATAAAATTCTCCAGCAGTGTGCCAAAGAATTAGGAAGTACTTCTTCCGTGTCCCAAGTGGATGGTAACATGACAGCTCCCTGGTGGCCGGAACTCAAAAAGTGTACCCTCATGAAGCTGGAAAGTTAAATAGCCTCTGAGTGTCTGTCTATATCTGTTGTGTGTCTATGGCATTGAATGTTTGCCATGTATGTGTACATTGTAATCCGCCCTGAGTCCCCTGCGGGGTGAGAAGGGCGGAATATAAATATTGTAAATAAATAAATAAATAAAAACAATACATTCAGAGTTAAACACCTCATCCATGAGCATAATCCGGGCCGTTCCAATGGTAATCACACATTGTTGCAAGTCTATGATCTGCCCTAAGTCCCCTGCGGGGTGAGAAGGGCGGAATATAAATACTGTAAATAAATAAATAATAAATAAAAACAATACATTCAGAGTTAAACACATCATCCACGAGCATAATCCGGACTGTTCCATTGGTCATCGTACATTGTTCCAAGTCTATCTATTGCACAGGTTCTCTAATGGCTTGGTCACAGTCACATTTTCACTCTTTTGCGGAAGGTCAGGAGGGAGGGGACTGATCTAACATTGCTGGGGAGGGAGTTCCACAGCCGAGGGGCCACCACTAAGAAGGAAGGCCCTGTCTCTCATCTCTCAATGGTGCCAGCTAGGGAGACAGGATCAAGAGCAGGGCCTCCCCAAATGATCTTAAACTCCGTGGTGGTTCATAGCAAGAGATGCGATCAGACAGGCAAACTGGGCCAGAACTGTTTATGGCTTTATAGGCAGTAAGAGCACCTAGAGCTTCGGAGAGCTTCTGTTCAACCATCTCAAAGCTCCCTGCTTGAGCAGTGATGGCACGATCATCAGCATAGATGAAGCTCTCTGTCCCTTCTGGCAGTGGCTGGTCATTTGTGTAGATGTTGAACATGGATGGAGCAAGCACGCTCCCCTGAGGCAGGCCGTTCTTCTTTTTCCGCCATCTGCTTCTCTGGCCCTGGAACTCAAAAAAAAAGCTCCTGTTCTGTAGCAGGTTTCCTATGAGGCAGGTGTGGTGGTCGTCCTTTGTGGTATTATACATTTTTCTCACCTTTGTGCCCTGAAGTTCATGGACTATCTATACTCTTTGGAAAATACTGTATTGGACTACACTGTTTCTATCATTTTTATTGCTTTGCTTACATATATCCTTCAATAAGCTGCTTGCTGATTTTACTATACTGTTGTGGTGTTTCCGCCGTCTGCTTCTCCGGCTCCAATGGATGAACTCCAATGGATGAACGGCATTCATTCTGCAGTGTAGATGCATCCTAAGTCTCAAAGTCTTGGGTGCTAGAAAGCAAGGCAAGAAAGTGCAAATTGGAGGAAATACACCGGAGATCCCCATAAAGTAGGAAACATGAATTCCGGACAAACTGGAGCTGCTTTAGAGTTGCCGTATCTGTCCACAGTTTCCAACTCCAGGACAGAACACTAGTCGCTATCTGACATGGATTTTCCGTTCCCCACTGTACGCCGTGCCTCTATCCCGATCCCAATTAGATAAACATGATGGCCGTTGCCAGAAGTCATATATATATATATCTGACTCATACGCAAGCAATAAAGAAGTCGCGCAGCTCCAAAGCGAAAGGCATCCTGCTGGGTTCTCTCTCCCCTCTTGCGCTGCTTTTTTAAATGACGGGATGCCGCCCTGCCTATTGGGGTCAACCACAAGGCAATCGACAGTCGCTCCTGATATAAGGACATCCCAGAAATAGAGAGGTCCCCTCCTCCCTTTTTTTGCTTCTTCTTGGAATTCCCCTCCGGGAACTCGTCCGCAAAGAAGAAAATTGGCACAAAAGTCACTGAATGAGTGGATTTTTCCATTGTATTATTAATGGTGAAGGACAACTGAACTACTGACTATTAAAATATGGCAGTGTGTATGTTTTGGTCCTCTTTCCAAAACCAGCAACTTTGCCATTGATGGATTGCAACAGAAGCTCAGCACAGCTATAGCACAGTGGTTCTCAATCTGTGGCTCCCCAGATGTTTTGCCATATAAGTCCCAGAAAACCCAGATAATTTACCAACTGTTAGGATTTCTGAGAGTTGAAGGCCAAAACATCTGGGGACCCACAGGTTGAGAATTTATGGGTGGTGTGGTGTGGTTTGGGCAGGGGCGGCTCGTCCATTACGCGAAGTAAGCGGTCGCAGAACACTTTTTTTTTGCCAGGGGCGCAGAGGAGCCTCTGTAAATGCCCCTCGACCGCCACTTGAGGAGCGCCCCCTCAGCTCACAACAGCCCTAGCAGTCCGGGGGGAGCCTCAGCTTTCTTGCCTCGCTGCCGGGCGATCCTCTTCCCAAAGGGGCCGGGCCCTTGAGCCTCGCCTAGCCCCTCTCGTTCCTGCTCCACCCGGCCACCGGGTGCGCAAGCAGAGCCGGTGCTCAATCGTTCTCCGCATTCGATCCCTTCCCCATGACCGGCTCCCTTTCCCGATCCCCCGGCACTCCACCCGCCTCCTCTCCTCTCCCCAATCCGCGGGTGGGCCAAGGGGCGGAGCCGCTGCGCCTGGCCCGCTTCGGGTCCGGAGGCGTGTCTGAAGACCCCAGCGTGCGCACCAAAAGTCGCCTCTCACTTTCTCTTCAGCCATTGGGACCAAGAGAGAGAGAGAGAGAGAGCCCCTCCGGCTGGAGGTATCTCCCACCTCTGCTCCCTCTTTGTTTTTGCGCCTACCTTCAGGAAAGGTGGGCATCTCCACCTCTCTCTCTCTCTCTCTCTCTCTCTCGGTCCCAATGGCTGAGGAGAAAGTCAGGAGAAGAGGTGACTTTTGGTGCACACGCCGGGGTCTTCAGGCACGCCTCCGGACCCAAAGCGGGCCAGGCAAGGGAACAAGTGCAGCAAGTGTAGTTACTGGGATGTATAGTTCACCTACAATCAAAGAGCATTCTGAACTCCACCAATGATGGAATTGAACCAAATATGGCACACAGAACTCCCACGACGAACAGAAAATATATATCAATGATTGGTTGGGGGGGGGGGCACCAAAATACTGTTTGCTTACCGTTGAAAATTACCTAGGGCCACCTCTGGGTGTGGGGTTTCTATCATGCTGGAAGAAGCAAAGACCACCAGCACTGAAGCGAAGGTCCACCACCATCAACTCCGCTGGATCAGCCACGTTGTCCGGATGCCCGACCACCGTCTCCCAAGGCAGTTGCTCTACTCTGAACTCAAGAACGGAAAACGGAATGTTGGTGGAGAGGAAAAGAGATTGAAAAATGGGCTCAAGGCCAACCTAAAAAACTTTGGCATAGACACTGAGAACTGGGAATCCCTGGCCCTTGAATGCTCCAGATGGAGGTCAGCTGTGACCAGCAGTGCTGTAGAATTGGAAGAGCACGAATGGAGGGCGAAAGAGAGAAACGTGCCAAGAGGAAGGAGCGTCAAGCCAACCCCAACCGGGACCGCCTTCCACCTGGAAGCCAATGCCCTCACTGCGGGAGAAGATGCAGATCAAGAATAGGGCTCCACAGTCACCTATGGACCCACAACCAGGGCACCCATCTTGGAAGACAATCCTACTCAGACAATGAGGATCGCCTAAGTATGTACTCTTGAAATATTCTTACATCTACTGATGGATGAACCCAGAAGGTGATTCTCCCCAATGCTTCCACTTCATCTTGCAAAGAAGTGACGAGTGGAGTGCCATCCACAGGGTTCCGTCCTGGGCCCGGTCCTGGTCAGGATCATTATTAATGACTTGGATGAAGGGCTAGAAGGCATGATCATCAAGTTTGCAGACAACACCAAATTGGGAGGGAGAGCCAATACTCCAGAGGACAGGAGCGGGATTCAAAGGGATCTTGACAGATTAGAGAGATGATTGGCCAAAACTAACAAAATGAAGTTCAACAGGGACAAATGCAAGATACTCCACTTTGGCAGGAAAAAAGAAATGCAAAAATACAGAATGGGGGACAATGCCTGGCTCAAGGGTAGTACGTGTGAAAAAGATCTTGGAGTCCTCGTGGACAACAAGTTAAACATGAGCCAACAATGTGATGTGGCGGCAAAAAAAGCCAATGGGATTTTGGCCTGCATCAATAGGAGCCTAGTGTCTAGATCTAGGGAAGTCATGCTCCCCATGCTCTATTCCGCTTTGGTGAGACCACACCTGGAATATTGTGTCCAATTCTGGGCACCACAATTCAAGAGAAATATTGACAAGCTGGAATGTGTCCAGAGGAGGGCGACTCAAATGATCAAGGGTCTGGAGAACAAGCCCTATGAGGAGCGGCTTAAGGAGCTGGGCATGTTTAGCCTGAAGAAGAGAAGGCTGAGAGGAGATATGACAGCCATGTATAAATATGTGAAAGGAAGTCATGGGGAGGAGGGAGCAAGCTTCCTGGAGACTAGGAAGCAATGGAGCAATGGCTTCAAACTACAAGAGAGGAGATTCCATCTGCACATGAGGAAGAACTTCCTGACTGTGAGAGTCGTTCAGCAGTGGAACTCTCTGTGCCGGAGTGTGGTGGAGGCTCCTTCTTTGGAAGCTTTGAAACAGAGGCTGTATGGCCGTCTGTCAGGGGTGATTTAAATTTAAATTCCTGCTTCGTGGCAGAATGGGGTTGGACTGGATGGCCCAGGAGGTCTCTTCCAACTCTTTGATTCTATGATTCCATGATTCTATGAAATGAAAAATGAAAAGGGACCAAACATGTTTAGGAAACGGAGTGGCAAGGGAAAATTAAAAATGGGTTTCCACCTCCTTACATGCAAAGTCTTTGAAAGACAAAGTCATAAAAATCTGTGTGGGAGATGATTTAAGAGGTGGATCGCGGAGGGTAGTCCTGCTTTCCTTGGAGTGCCGGCGCATTCTTTCCTTCTGCGGCTCAGGTCTCGACACTCTTCTGGTCAGCATGACTATCATGTCTGGGAATGACTACTGGAGAGGCTTGCTAATACATACTCAAAGCAAAGAAGGCAGGAAACTCTGTCAAGAAGAGAATCTCCCTTGTGAAAAAAAAGGGGAGATTCCTTCCATTACAGTTGGATTCTTGGCACCCGTGACTGCAAGGAAAGGTATTCTTTCCGACCATATCGTAAGAATATCTCTACATGCATGTAATTGTCGAATGCTGGGAGCCCATGCTCATAAATCAGGAGGATTTTAAATTAAAAAAAAAGAATTCAAGAGTTCCACCTTCCACAGATATATAAACCCAATTTTGCTAGTTTCCAACAAACCTCATAACCTCTGAGGATGCCTGGTGAAATGTCAGGAGAGAATGCTTCTAGATCATGGCCATACAGCCCGAAAAACTTTTTTGTTGAGTTCCAGGGCCAGAAAAGCAGATGGCATAAACAGAAGAACGGCCTGCCGCAGGGGAGCGTGCTTGCCCCATCCATGTTCAACATTTACACAAATGACCATCCATGCCAGAAGGGAGAGAGAGTTTCATCTCTGCTGATGATCATGCCATCACCACTCAAACATGGAGCTTCGAAATGGTTGAACACAAGCTCTCCGAAGCTAGCTCCATCAATGTTTAGCATTTACACAAATGACCAGCCACTTCCAGAAGGGACAGAGAGTTTCATCTATGCTGATGATCGTGCCATCACCGCTGAAGCACAGAGCTTTGAGATGGTTGAACAGAAGCTCTCCGAAGCTCTAGGTGCTCTTATTGCCTATTACAGGGAAAACCAGCTGATCAATAATCCACCTAAAACACAGACATGTGCTTTTAATCTCAAGAACAGACAAGCATCCCGAGCTCTGAGGATTATTACCTGGGAAGGAATCCCACCTGAGCATTGCAGCGCACCCAAGTACCTGGTAGACACCCTGGACCGTGCCGTGACCTACAAGAAGCACTGCCTGAACATCAAGCAAAAAGTGGGTGCTAGAAACAATATTATACGAAAGCTGACTGGCACAACCTGGGGATCACAACCAGACACAGTGAAGACATCTGCCCTTGCGCTATGCTACTCTGCTGCTGAGTATGCATGCCCAGTGTGGAACACATCTCACCACGCTAAAACAGTGGATGTGGCTCTTAATGAGACATGCCGCATTATCATGGGGTGTCTGCGCCCTACACCACTGGAGAAATTACACTGTTTAGCCGGTATTGCACCACCTGACATCCACCGGGAAGTAGCAGCCAATAGTGAAAGGACCAAGGCAGAGACATCTCCAGCTCATCCCTTGTTTGGGTATCAGCCAGCACGTCAATGACTTAAATCAAGAAATAGTTTTCTAAGATCTACAGAGACACTCGCTGGAACACTTCAGCAAGCGAGAGTCCAAAAGTGGTAGGCTCAAACCCAGAACTTCAATCAATGGCTGAGACCAAATGAGAAACTCCCCCCTGGGCACACAGAAGACTGGGCGACTTGGAAGGTGCTGAACAGACTGCGCTCTGGCACCACGAGATGCAGAGCCAACCTTAAGAAATGGGGCCACAAAGTGGAATCCACGACATGCGAGTGTGGAGAAGAGCAAACCACTGACCACCTGCTGCAATGCAACCTGAACCCTGCCACATGCACCATGGAGGACCTCCTTGCGGCAACACCAGAGGCACTCCACGTGGCCAGATATTGGTCAAAGGACATTTAATCAACTACCAAGCTTGCAAACTCTGCTTTGTTTGTTTACAATTTGTTAAAATGTAATACAAATGTCTGGTTGATACTGACACGATACATAAATAAGCCTGAAAAACCTAGAATAACCCATTGATTCTGAAAGCTGTCAACAATACAATTCGAAAGTTTGATTCATAGATGTAGGATGATGAGTGACACCTGGCTTGGAAACAATTCATGTGAGAGGAATCTAGGAGTTTTAGTGGACTGCTAACTGAACATGAGTCAACAGTGTGATGCAGCAGCAAAAAACCCAATGTGATTCTTACTTACTTACTTAGGCGATCCCTCATAGTCTTCCAGGATCAGTGTCCTGGCGGTGGGTCCGTAGGTGACTGTGGAGCCCTATTATTTATCTGCATCTTCTCCTGCAGTGAGGGCATCAGTTTCCAGGTGGAAGGCAGTCCCGGTTGGGCACGTTCCTCTTGGCACATTTCTCTCTTTCGCCCTCCATTTGTGCCTCTTCAAATTCTGCAGCACTGCTGATAACAGCTGACTTCCAGCTGGAGCACTCAAGGGCCAGGGCTTACACCTACGCCTACACCTACACCTGTTGAAAGACTCTTACTTACTTACTTAGGCGATCCCTCGTTGTCCGAGTAGGATAATCTTCCAGGGAGGGTCTGTAGTTGACTATGGAGCCCTATTCTTGATCTGCAGCATCTCCCGCAGTGAGGGCATCGGTTTCCAGGGGTTGGCTTGAGGTGCCTTCCTCTTGGCACATTTCTCTCTTTCGCCTTCCATTCATGCCTCTTCGAATTCCGCAGCACTGCTGGTCACAGCTGACTTCCAACTGGAGCACTCAAGGGCCAGGGCTTCCCAGTTCTCGGTGTCTATGCCAGAGTTTTTAAGGTTGGCTTTAAGCCCATCTTTCAATCTCTTTTCCTGTCCTCCAACATTCTTGAGTTTGGAGTAGAGCAACTGCTTTGGGAGACGGTGGTCGGGCATCTGGACAACGTGGCTGGTCCAGCGGAGTTGATGGTGGAGGACCATCGCTTCAATGCTTCTTCCAGCATGCCGACATTTGTCCGCTTGTCTACCCAAGAAATTAGATTCTAGGCTGTATCAATAAGTGTAGTGTCAATATTATCCATGGGAAAACTAAGGCCCACGGGCCGGACACAGCCCTCTGGGCACTTATATCCTGCCCTCAAAATTTTCCCCATTCTCTGGGCATAAGGATGTGGCAGCCTACCACGTCCTTATGCTGAAAAAACGAGGGAGGAAGGCATGCGGTGAGTCGAGAGTGCTCTCGGTCACTGCGTGCCTTCTTCAGGCCCTCCTCCCGGCATAAGGACAGGGTGAGTGGCCCTGTCCTGATACTGAGAGAAGCCTGACATGGGGAAGGAGGTAGGCGGTGGGCGAAGTGGCTCCAAAGCTGCCTCTCTGGTTGCTTGACTCCAAAGCCACCTTGTCCACCTCTCTCTTCTTCTGGCATCAGGACGAGGTGAGGCCCTGTCCTGATGCTAACGGAAGGGAGACATAAGAGGGGACCGAGGAACCTCCAAAGCCTCACCTTCCTCCTAGCATAATAATAATAATAATAATAATAATAATAATAATAATAATACTAAATACAACAGCCAGTAGAGTGTCTGCTGTGGACTCATCTTGTTGTGTTTCAAATAATAATAATAATAATAATAATAATAATAATAATAATAATAATTTATATTCCACCCTTCTCACCCTGAAGGAGACTCAGGGTGGATCACAGCACACTTACATGGCAAACATTCAATGCCGCTTTGAATAGATAATGCACAGACAGAACAGAAAGGAGGTGTGTTGTTTCGACTCAGTGTCCAGCTGTTTTGGTGCTGTGGAAGGTTGGGCTCAAGTGCAGCCATAGGGGGTGCTGTCGCTCCATCCTCTATGCTGAAGAGCCATCAGGACTTCCTCCTTCCTTTAGGTTGCCCAGCATTTTCTGATCTTCTTTCTCTATGGTGTCGTAAAACATCTCCTCTTTTAGCGGTACCTATTTTCTCTAATTACAGTTAAATCTGTAAGTAAGTAAGTAAGTAAGTAAGTAAACTTTATTGCGTGTGGATGGACGACACTTCTCCCGCCCGCAGAACCCAGAGATGACACAGACAAATAGATGGAGTAAAAATGGCCACAACTTAATTTATTGATTACAGGACAAAAAAGGGTTTGGCTGCCAGGCATGGGTTCTGGATCAAGATCGATCAGCCCGCTGCTGACCGATACCTAATAGTTCAACAGGGGGCCCACCGGCACAATACCGGGCCACGAAACACGGCACCCCTGGAAACCGCTGGATGTTCCCTCCCCAGCCAGTAGGGGAGGGGCAGAACCAGATCCAGGGCCCATGCCACATGCCA
Source organism: Anolis sagrei ordinatus (assembly GCF_025583915.1). Lineage (NCBI taxonomy): Eukaryota > Metazoa > Chordata > Lepidosauria > Squamata > Anolidae > Anolis > Anolis sagrei. Next base: position 30,951,594 of record NW_026844589.1, read on the forward strand.
ATGAGAGTTGTGACGAACAGATAACGAGCAACAAGTGCAACACTGAACAAAAACATTAAGTTGCAGGGTGGGTGGGAGGATAAAACGAAGCAGGCCTGTTACCTGTTGGGTCCTGCACACCTCTTAAAGGCCACTGGGCGCAGGGTGAGACTGGCCCCTGGCCAATACCAGGTGCTGGGTGGGGCTGGCCACTGATTGGCCAGCTGACTGTGTGACGGGAAACTTCCTGCTGCGCAGGGGCTTCTGGGAAGGAGAAGCCCCTGCTTCCAATATGGCCAAAGGGAGGGGCGCCCCCCACCGCAACAGGCCTTGCCCGGTAAGTCGGGCAATTAATTTATGGTCAATGACCAGATCATAACAGGGGGACCCAGTCCCGTACATCCACATCAAATCCAAAGCTGTTTTTGACTGCTTAGGTAAACAGTGAGCAGGGCTGATAGTCGGCAACTCATGCCGACTTGTGGCTTCGAACTTGCAACCTTTTGGTTGACAGATCTTATAGTTGTTGGTGATTTACCAGCTGTGTTAAACCTCCGGCTGAGAGGAAAGCATGAGGGTGCTCAACCCCCACCCTGGGGTCACCACACCCCTGCCCCTCCCAGACCCATCCCATCCCACCTCCTTCATGACCTGCCTGCTTCCAGTTCTGCCCCTTCCTGGGCCCACTCGACCCTCCTTCTCGGCCCGGCCCTCCTGCCCAGGCTCACAATGCAGCCCCAGAGCTGGTCTAGATCAAGGGAAGTCATAGTTCCACTCTATTGTGCTTTGACCAGACCTCACCAGGAATAATCCTGTGTCCATATCTGTGTCCAGATAGCATTGGTAACATCTGGCTTTGAAATGGTCTACACCAGCGGTTCTCAACCTGGGGGTCGCGACCACCCGGGGGGTCGTTGGGCCATTTTCGTGGGGTCGAGAAGCTGCCTTGGTTGGCCCCGCCCCCGCCAAAATGGCAGCCGACCCTTGCAGTTTGGGCAAGGGAGGGCTGCTTGCCCCCCATGCCTTTCTGAGTGTGGAAGGGTGCAGCGGGGGAGGCGGAGGGCTGCGCTCACAGCCTTGCCATGAGCGTAGCCTTTCTTCCCACCCCCCACGTACCCTTCCGAGCACGCTCTACATCTCAGTAGCTCCCAAATGCCGTGGTCAGACTCCACCAATGTTCACATTCGGGCATATTGAGTATCCGTGCCAAGTTTGGTCCAGATCCATCATTGTTTGAGTCTGCAATGCTCTTTGGATGCAGGTGAACTACAACTCCAAAACTCAAGGTCAGTGCCCACCAAACCCTTCCAGTATTTTCTGGTCATGGGAGTTCTGTATGCCAAGTTTGGTTCAATTCCATCATTGGTGGAGTTCAAATGCTCTTTGATTGTAGGTGAACTATAAATCCCAGCAACTACAACTCCCAAATGACATCAATTTTTTGAGTGAAGGACATACATTGGGTTGTTAGGGTAACGTAAGGTAAAAGTTTTCCCCTGACATTAAGTCCAGTCGTGTCCAACTCTGGGAGTTGGTGCTCAATTTCTAGGCCAAAGAGCCGGTGTTGTCCATAGACACCTCCAAGGTCATGTGGCTGACATGACAGCATGGAGCGCTGTTGTTGGGTATTTGTGCCAAATTTGGTCCAGTGAATGAAAATACATCCTGCATTTCAGATATTTACATTATGATTCATAACAGTAACACAATTACAATCAGGAAGTAGCAATAATAATAATTTTATGGTTTGGGGTCAACACAACATGAGGCGCTGTATTAAAGGGTTGCGGCATTAGGAAGGTTGAGAACCAGTGGTCTGCACGAAAGGGACCTAGGTGTCGTAGAAGACCAAAAACCGAACACGAGCCAACAGTGTGATGCGACAGCTCAAAAAAATGTGTTTCTAGGTTGCATGGTAGAATGGGGTTGGATTGGATGGCCCTTGGGATCTCTTCCAATTCTTTGATTCTATGAGTCAATGTTTTGGTAACCTATTCACAACTCATAACACACATCTTCCGATTTTCACCCTTGTAATGTCGGAGGAGATGGGAACGGCGAGTTTTGGCTTTGACCGAATGCTGAAACGGAGTGTAGACCACTGGTCTACGGAGTGTAGACCACTGGTCTACACGAAAGGGACCTAGGAGTCATAGTAAACCAGAAACCGAACATGAGCCAACAGTGTGATGTGACAGCTCAACAAAATGTGTTTCTCGGTTGCATGGTAGAATGGGGTTGGATTGGATGGCCCTTGGGATCTCTTCCAAGTCTTTGATTCTATGAGTCAATGTTTTGGTAACCTATTCGCAACTCATAACACACATCTTCCGATTTTCACCCGTGTAATGTCGGAGGAGATGGGAACGGTGAGTTTTGGCTTTGACCGAATGTCGAAACGGAGTGTTGCGGGGTGTGTGTGTGTGTGCATTCACCCCTTTAAAAATGCATGGACCACATTCCAAAAGTGTCTCCATCCAGTACATTCTCCTTCAGGGGTGGAAAAGATGGGGAGGGTGGAGAGAAACAGTTGTGAGAAGGAGAGAAGCAATAGTCGGAGAGGCTGAAGCCTTGCAATTGCCTCCCATCTGTTTCCACTTAGGCCCATCCTTGGAGCAAAAGTGATGTAACGCCCGCTAACCCTGGCGTGATGTTGGCATGCCGATCCTGCCGACGACTCCAACTGTACGTTCCTTTGCTAATGAGCAGAAAATCTCTCGTTTTGATTCTCTTTTTCTGGCCCCCTCCCCACCATCTCCTCCTCCTTGAGGTCCAACCTTCCGAACCCTCCTCTTGGATCCGGGACGCTTTCCGTGTTGCAAGGCAGGAAGACCCAGGGAAGCGCTCTCTCTGGATCTCAGGGAGTTAAATATTTATTACAGGCCTTGTGGGCTGGGTTTGGCACTTCTTCCTCTTGTTTCTTGCTGTTGTTGTTGCTCCAAGACGAGGATGTTTTACTACAGTGTGTTCTCCACGCAATCACCAACCTCCAAGTGGTCCATTCTCCCAGCGGCGCGTTGTCAGGGAGCATGTGTTTCTTGTAAGAGGCTTTGGGGGCCACAAAGTTTGCTTGATCTCTCCCTCCTCCTCCTCCTCGCTATGTTCCTTCCCTCCTCCTTCTCTCCTTTTCCAGTTTAGACGTTCCAGCAGCTGTATATGAAAGTAGATGGGCTTTCCTTGGAAAAGGCTGGAGTGGACGTGAGCAAGGAGGATGAGTTGTTCAGGAATGTGAACTTTTCGCTGCTTAGGAGGATGGGTTTACCGTCCCAACAAATCTCCCGATAGTCAGCATTCCGAGTTTGAGAATGCAATTATTCACAGACATGGTTAAATGTTCTCTCCAGGAATTTTCTAGGTTCTCGATGCAACTTGATGGATCATCTCCTCCAGTCATGGAGGAGGACTCGGAGAGTCTTGGAGAGAACACCTCTCCAAGGAATCACAAGGTCCTCCATTACAATTCTATCATCATCTTCCAGTGGATGGGATTATACACAGATTTGATTAAACGTTCTCTCCAAAAATGTTCTAGATTCTCTATGCAACTTGATGGTAAATGTCCTCCAGCCACAGAGGAGGACTCTGAGAGTCCTGGAGAGAACACCTCTCCAAGGAATCTCTAGGTCCTCCATTACAATTCTATCATCATCTTCCAGTGGATGGGATTATACACAGATTTGATTAAATGTTCTCTCCAAGACTGTTCTAGATTCTCTATGCAACTTGATGGTTAATCTCCTCCAGTCACAGAGGAGGACTCAGATAGTCTTGGAGAAGTCATCTCTAAGTCCTCCAATACAATTCTGTCATCAGCTTCCATCTGGATCATCTCCTCCAGTCATGGAGGAGGACGCAGAGAGTCTTGGAGAGAACACCTCTCCAAGGAATCTCTAGGTCCTCCATTGCAATTCTATCATCATCATCTTCCAGTAGATGGGATTATACACAGATTTGATTCAACGTTCTCTCCAAGACTGTCCTAGATTCTCTATGCAACTTGATGGTCAATCTCCTCCAGTCACAGAGGAGGACTCAGAGAGTCTTGGAGAAGTCATCTCTAAGTCCTCCAATACAATTCTGTCATCAGCTTCCATCTGATTAAATGTTTTCTCCAGGAATGTTCTAGGTTCTCTAGTGTCACTTGATGGTCAATCTCCTCCAGCCACAGAGGAGGACTCTGAAAGTCTTGGAGAGAACACCTCTCCAAGGAATTTCTAGGTCCTCCATTGCAATTCTATCATCATCTTCCAGTGGATTGGATTACACACAGATTTGATTAAACATTCTCTCCAAGAATGTTCTAGATTCTCTATGCAACTTGATGGATCATCTCCTCCAGTCATGGAGGAGGACTCAGAGAGTCTTGGAGAAGTCATCTCTAAGTCCTCCAATACAATTCTGTCATCAGCTTCCATCTGATTAAATGTTCTCTCCATTAAGTTTTTGTGTTCTCTAGTGCGACTTGATGGACCATCTCCTCCAGTCATAGAGGAGGACTCAGAGAGTCTTGGAGAGAACACCTCTCCTAGTAATCTCTAGGTCCTCCAGTACAATTCTATCACCAGCTTCCAGTGGCTAGGATTATACACAGATTTGATTAAATGTTTTCTCCAGGAATGTTCTAGGTTCTCTAGTGTGATTTGATGGTCAATCTCCTCCAGTCACAGAGGAATCCCTAGGTCCTCCAATACAATTTAGTCATCAGCTTAGCTTCCATCTGATTAAATGTTCTCTCCATTAATTTTGTGGATTCTCCAGTGCAACTTGATGGTCAATGTCCTCCAACCACAAAGGAGTACTCGGAGAGTCTTGGAGAGAACTCCTCTCCTAGTAATCTCTAGGTCCTCCAGTACAATTCTATCATCAGCTTCCAGTGGATGGGATTATACACTGATTTGATTCAGATTTGAGTCAGAGAGGAGGACTCTCTGATTTGAGTCAGAGAGGAGGACTCAGATAGTCTTGGAGAGAACACCTCTCCTAGTAATCTCTAGGTCCTCCAGTACAATTCTATCTTCAGCTTCCAGTGGCTAGGATTATACACTGATTTGATTAAATGTTCTCTCCAAGAATGTTCTAGATTCTATATGCAACTTGATGGTCAATCTCCTCCAGTCACAGAGGAAGACTCATCTTGGAAGTTGTGATTGACTCTGGCCATGGAAGGTGTTGTTGCTCCATCTTCCATGCCGAGGACCTTTCCTCCTATCAATTGATGTCCTTAAAGGTGCCTTTATTACGTCCCTGCTAAAAGCAGTACCTATTTATCTACTTGCATTTCTGCTTTCAACCTGCTAGGTGGATAGATGCTCTCCCCAATCTGGAATCAAACTGCTGACCTTTCAATTGGCAGGATTTTCTGCAACACAGTGGTTTAGCCCGCTGTGCTAAACCTAGCCCCATACACTCCCTCCAGTGTGACTCTATGATCCATTTCTTCAGGTGACACAGGAGGACCATGGGAACACCTCCCCAAGTTTCAATGTTACCCCATGGCCACCTTTTTGTGGAGAAAGCACGTTTGCCGCAACAACAACGAAAACCCACGGCTCTGCAAAACGGAATGTTTCATTCCAACGGATGTCTCAAAAGCTGCACACAAAGAAGTCATGTTGAAATGCACATTCTTGGCCTAGAGTTTTCAGCAGCCAGCAAAGTCGATGGAGAGAGAGAATAGCATCACTGCTTTCAAAAAAACACATCTGGAGAAGCGCATTTGCTCCACCGTTGGCTTGGAGAAGCCACCGAAATCAACAAAATGTAGCAGCTACAAATATTTGATCTTCCTCGTTCTTCTGTGAAGAAAAAGTTCCCACGTGAGTGTTGAAAGCAAACATCTGGACATGTTTGTAGTGGAGGCTGTTTAGTTTCCATACTGGAACATTTTCTTGGACAGGTTTGGAGCGAGAAAAGGCGCATCCAGAGATGTCACTAATAGCTGGAGGGCAAACCCATAAGTACGAGGGGCGTTCATGAAAGATGTCCCTTCGTGGTCGCCAATTGTTGTGGAGCTAAAATTTAGGGGTCTTTGCCAGGAGGCAGAGACCAATTAGACTCATCGCCTTGACCCACTTCCCAAGGACGGAGAGCAAGGAAACTTGGCCCAGTTCTGACCCCTTCTTCTCTGCATGGGTGCCACCTCGGGACACACACTTCTCCCAACTTTTGAAGCAACTGTCGACACTTTGCTTGTCGAAGTCAACAGGTTGCTCCAAAAGCCATGTTGTGACTTTGAAAATCGGAGTCTCCTCATCTGAGAAATGCTTGCCCTTCCAAAATAACGTCCTTGTTGGAAAGAAGTGGAAGTCCCACGGTGCGAGATTGGGTGAAGTCGGGACGTGCGTCGAATTCCAAAGCATGCTTCTTCCATTTGGGCAACAGGTGAGTTGTGAACTGGTGCCTTGCCTTGCAGAAGGTGAGCACCTTTGGTGAGCATGCCACATTGTCACTTGGTGTAGATGGCCTCCCGCAATTACCACAGCAGTGAAGCCTAGTCTGCCCCAGTGGTCAGTATCCCCTTTGCTAGGAAATCCATCCATCCTCCTCCATGCTGGTCCTAAAATACTGTGAGCATGACCTTGCCTGCCGAG